>JANAVB010039219.1:6940830-7203832 GCA_029216955.1 Iris pallida | reverse complement strand
CCTTCGTTTGTGAGCCTCGCTGAGTTTGTCCAGAGCGTCGAACACTTCGATTCCTGGCATCGTAGTATTTTTTTTTGCCAAGTATCGAGCGTTAAACACTCTGTTGTTGATTGCACAAGAGAAATTCGCTGGGCTAGTAGAGCCCGGAACGGTATGCACCTTCTTCATGTCAGGAGCCTCTATGGCAGAGCTATACGCCCACAGAGGAGCTCCATGCGCCCCGTGGAACACCTATGCGCCCACGTGAAGAGTCCTTCGGTTGCATATCTTCTATGATATAGGATTTGAACCACGAGCCTTCGGAAGCCAAGTCTTGCGAGACTTTTTGGCTTCACTGATTTTGAGGGAGTAGAGCCGTCCCTTGAGAGCAACTCTTCAAACGCCTGCTGATCGAACTTCACGATCAACATCTTCTGAGTGCTCCCCACTCTATCGGTATCGGATTGCGTCACCACCTTCTCGTCAGAGAAAAAGGTAGTCCCCAGCAGAGTCGCCATTTTTGTGGACAAAAAAAAAGAAATGCTGTCTTTTCTTATTGGCTCAAGGCACCTCAAATCGAGTACACCTGAGAGATCCTGCGCTGAGGATCCCCAGTACAAAAAGAATTTTGGGGAATGGGACGATGGAGATCGAGCGACAGTTGCTCCTTTACTCCGTGACACTCCGATTACAAAAGTGGAAGAAAACCTAAGAAGATTGCTAACTCTCGGCTCACTGGCAAGAAATGCAGCAATTTGGCTCTTGAAATGCTCTCCGTTCCCTGTTTTGAAGAGGTATGAGACCCCTTTTATAGTTATTTCCGTGCTGGAATGATGTTATACGCCCACATGAGAAATACATTAATTTTTATATGGGTACATAGTCCTACTTTGGGCGCATAGAGTGTAGGCGCATGCAGACTGCGTGATCGTGGGTTGATCATGGGTTGACGCGGCCGCATGCTCTGGTGCACGACTGCTCGTAGAGACTGACGTGGCCTATGCTTCGGTGCACGATTGATCGTGGGTTTGACCTAGTCGGGGACTGTCCTAACTTGGGCGCATAGCCTGAAATAGGGCTATGGGTCCCCTTATGGAGGAGTCCAGAGTGGGTGTATGGGCGCATAGCTTGCTCTGGTGACTTGGGCACATAGCTTGCTCTGGTGACTTGGCCGCATATTACTTCCTGGCTTGGACGCATGGTTGTAAAGACTGCTGCAATTTTCATGCTTCTACAAGTAGCTAGAGGTTATTGGATCTATCAAGTGACACTTTTGATGGCCATGCACACTTATTTTGTTCATGAGAGTTGTTTGGGATTGCCATGTCCCGTAGTCGCGACTTTTATGACCTCTTACATAGGTAAGTCCTCAAAGGGTTGGTGATCAGTGTCAACCATGCATAATCATTTTAGAAACTCACCCTCACCAAATCAATCTGGAATGCTGTCATCACAGGGATAGAGTATCATTGTGCAACTTCATACAGCCTCTTGGGCATTATTTTAAGAATTTAATCTCAGGGTCAATATTCCATAATAGTCATCTAAGTTCAGCTTGTTTCTACCCATTGAACCGGCTTCTTGGGATCTCCAGTCTGACTCGGTTGGGTTGCCACTGTTGGTGACTTACTTATGAACCCCATCCTCCTTGATGATTCTATGATTAATGTCTAAAATAGACTCTTCATCAAGAGTTCTACAAGATTCTTTTCTGACATTATATAGTCCTGAATCATATATTTTCCCAATAGGCTCATTATAACTTGAAGCACGGCTGCATGTACATGTTCATCTTAGAATTAACAAAATCATGCTTTAGTAGTTCTATAGCATATTGATTATCATACTTTTAAAAAAATACAGTACAAAATATGTAGACTATGTATATGCATAATAAGATGTCGGAGTCATCCAACTTCAGAACAAACTGTCTAAAGCTATTATTTTAGAGTCTATGAAAGTTCTAGCTATATAGTTTGTTTACATGAACCCTAGGAGATAACAGATTCTCCTATGGAAAAATATATTTTGAAGGGATTCAATATCATGTTGTAATGCCCCATTCCCAAAATACTTAGGACCAAGATACGTAAATATGTCAGTACATATTAAGTGGACTCCAGCCATACTTGAATACGTATAAGTGTCTAGAGGTCCAGTTTAATTATAACTAGCAAGTCGTACTATATCTCAATCCACAAGATATCATCTCAAGTGAGAACCAAGTGTACCAGTGCTGATCAAGCAGTAATACACAGATTCCATAAGAATAAAAATACCAAAAAGATAATTTGTACTAAAGTTGTCCAGACCTTAATATATCTGTCTGAACTAGCTCATGATAAAATAAAGCTTGTGAAACTAGGCTATATCAGCATAGTAAAGTCATGGAAAATTAAACGTAATACCGGAGGAATATAATGAAGATATCAACCAATATATACCTAAAATCTTGAAGATGCAATTGTTAATCACCATCTAGCCTATAAAGCGAACTCAACAATAACCTGGAGAGATCACCAGGTCCTCAAGATACATAGCAAGATACAAAATAATATGCCAAATGTACAGTAAATAAACATGTATGAAAAGACATGAATTACTACAAGTACAAGAAATAAAGACTAAGAGATGTACAAAGAAATACATGTAGAAAGTGGTATGCCGTAGAAAAATGGTAATAAGCGTGGCTATAATAAATCGAATGACCGTAGTCCTGTGTGATGCTCTTGGTCCAATAGATAATAGTCCTCCGTTGTACTCCATAACTATAGTAAATCATTATCGTAATCATGTGTGGGTTTCCAAGTCGAGAGTGATCAAGTAGCTAATCCTATTATCGGTCGAGGTCAAGTCAAGTCAAGACAAATTCAGGTAATCAGATCAAGTCAAGGTCAAGTCAAAGTGATAAAATCAAGTCAAGTCAACGCACAAGAACACGAAAGTCTAAATAAGTATAGTATAGCATAGATCAACTATATGACAAGAAAAGAAATATATGTAGCATATAAGAGAACAAGTCAAGAAGACATCATAAAGCATGTACAAGTAATCATGTGTTAGTCCAAGAAAGAAATAAATATGAACAAGAATGACGAAAAGTAAACATGCATAATAATGTACAATTTGGCAAGGTATACTTGTCTGTTGTCCAAGTCCCGTTGAATTTGTAATATCAAAATCTATCAAAGATCACACATACTTAAAGAATTATTTATCCTTTTAATGACACATGGGATACATAGGTTTCCTAGACAACCAGTCAACATGCTTCTAGGATTTCTACACCTAGTTTCATAGTTTTGACTTCTGAAATCAAGATTGTCCCCGAATAAACAACCATATAAATCACCTAAAAATCATGAAATTATGATTCAAACATAATTTATATGGAATTTAACCTCTGAATTCCAGATTTAGAATTTTCAGAAAATTCTTGGCTATGTCGACTCTATGTCAACTAGTCTTACCCGAAACTTGTCCGGAACATTACCAAACATTATTATGACATATGTATATTAAATAAGATATAAAATAATATTTAATTTTTATAATATCTCAAAAAAATTCTAAATTTATTTACGAAATCAGTCCCTATTTATGAGCCATTCTATGTCAGCAATTTTGTCGAAAACCTAGTCTATTGGCCCATATTTTTAGTGTTCAGATTTGGGATGATAAAATTATGAAAATAATTTTGAAATAATTAGTTTACAATAATGAAACACCATTAAATTCAATCTTAAGAAATTATAACAATTACTCAAAAATTCGTACCGAGAAGGCTCTAACTAGTCCTACCGTAAACCGACAATTCAACCAATAACCTATATTGATAATAATATGGAATAAATATGAAAACATATGGAATTTAAGACATTAATTGTCAGATTTATATAGAAATAATATAGAGATTCGATATGGAAAAGTTAGGAATTTTTACCAAAAGCCTTCACAAGATGGGTTATCGGTGCTCGTTCTTGTCCAAGAACTCAACTTCCTTGCTTTGCTTGGCTTACTACCCCCTTCTTGATGGTTAAGGTGATGGAAATTGTGCTTGGATGGGTTTGATGGGAAATATGCAGATTTGGTGGAGATTGGATGGAAGGGTGATGAAAAGGGTAATTTGGATTGGAGGACAAGCTTTTTGATATAAGTGATGATGGTGGATGGTTTAATGGCTTGGAGGGCTGTTGAATTTTGTGGAAGAGAGGGGGTTTTGGGGTCGACAAAGTGTGAGGGAGAGAAAATTAGGGTTAGGGTTTGATGATAGATTGATATATATGTGGGCTCCTTAATGGGTATACATGCTAACTATAGTGGGTTTCTATGCATATGGGGGTCTGCCACAAGTGGGCTGCTCTTAGGGGTTCGACTAAACATGGTGATGCACACATGGGTCAAATTTTATAAATTTTGGGCCTTGGTTGGTTAGGGTTTTGGATAGTTTGGTATTTGCCAACTGGGATTACCTATATAGGTACTATATCTATATATAGAATCTTTTATTATAAAGTATATCAAATCAAACCTTTATATATATATATATATATATATATATATATATATATATATATATATTATAAATATAAATATAATATAATATAAATATAAATATAATATAAATATATATAATATATATAATATATATAGAATTATATATATATATATTATATATTATATATATCTAATATATATTATATATTATATATATATATTATATATATATATTAAAAAATATATATATTTATAATATAAATATATATATATATATATCCTATTAACTAGCCACCTTTCCTAACAAAATACAAGCCCAAATATGCATGTTGTGCATCTATATACACCCATGAATATTATATATATATATATATATATATATATATATATATATATAATATATATATATTAATAATCTAATAATCTAAATAAATATAATAATATAATCTAAAAAATATATATATATATAATAATCTAAATAAATAAATCTTCCATATATACATGAATTATCAATAGATACACTACATGCCTAATTAGGATTTGATTTGACTTTGGCTCAAATATAGACTGCCAACTAGGATTACATACATAGATACATTCTATAAATCAGAACTTTCTAAAAATAGAAACATATTAATTTAAATAATATATATATATATATATATGGACGTATTTGGACGCACTACATGTCTACATGGATTTGGATTTGGTTCGAGACAAGTTTGGTACAATATAAGGGACAAAAATATGGTTAGGCCATCCCTACCATGGCTAATATGTTAGTCATGGCACACGACTACACTACCATGCCATAATTTCTAGTCAACATGCATCTTCAAACTTAATCGTGACTAAGGCTATAATGATAATAAATATGGCTTTCAAAATATAAAAACTAAAAATTACTATTTAGGCCAAATAAATAATAAAAAAATTTAAAATTTTGGGGGTTTACACATGTGAATCAATTATCCAGTTTGTATCTGAATAACCTTCTATGTATTAGTGTCTAGTTTAAAACAATTTATAGCCAAGAATATCCTTAACTGGTTTTTACTGATTTGGTTACTCCTGAGTCAGACTTGGTGACATTAGAATCATTTAACATATGTATGATTCCACTAATTGCTGGTATAAGCCTTATGGTAGTGAGTCAAAACTCATCTAACTCTGCCATTTCTTGAAGTGAAAATCAGTAAATTATTTTGGTTTGGCACTAAATGATTCATCTTTACCAGCCATGTTTACAAATGTACAGTCTAGAATACTAGGGTAATGGTTTAACTGAATTTTGCTTCTCAACCTTAACAAATCATTAGTCTATCAAGTGTTGATCTACTTGTATTAGCTGTAGAGGTCGGTTTCCAACAAATGGTGGTCCAAAAATACTTAAATATCGTATCGCTTAGGAATATTTATACCCTTTTGACAGAAGGACCCTTTTGACTTGTACTCAAACTATTCTCTACTTTAAAAATTTAGATTTACAAGAATTTACACTGTCAATAAACTATTTTCTTTTGGCTAAAGCACCAAAAAATTTCTAATGTTATGGATTATTAGTCTTCATATTGATATGTAAAACAATATTATGACAAACAATATACGCCAATTTCAATTTTCCATATGATCGCTTACAGTGGGATCTTATGCCTCCTTATTAGCCACTAGACCTAGAAGTCATTGACATATAAATAAAGATTTTACCAACATGTCCTTTATTATTCCAAATACCTTAGCAAATGCATGTTCAATTGTGCAATTAGTAAATTACTGCCATATTGAAGAAGATAACTTTACATGTTCCAGATATCGATGTAAGACTACAAAAAAGTACATAGAGATGAATAATTATATATGACTTTCGTGAGGAAAAAATACAACCAATGAACTCCAATGGAATTATGATTTTTTTTGTAATCACAAAAGTATATACAACAAATGAAGTTACATTTTTACAATTACTATTTGAAGACAATTGTTCCTCAAATAAATCAGTTTCCAAATTTTATTTTAAATAAGATAAATTTAATTTATCAGGATCAAATAAGCTAAAACTTTATAAAGATGCAAAAAATTGTTATTCTCGAAAACCGTGAAAGAAATAACTGATAGGCCTTTATACTTTTACCTTAAACTTGAATCGACTGAACACTTGAGTGTGTCGGACAATAATTATGACAATTGAATCTCGCTCCCTTGCCCAAATGTTTGATGGCATAAACAAAGGTTTCAAAGTTAGCAAGTTAACAATGTTAATGATCCCGAACCATCACTCAACGTGTGACTATTGCTTCTGAAGTATCGATAATTAAATATGTCAAAAGCATATATGCAAGTAGCAGCATTGGGCTCAAGATGATGCAAGTTCATAGATAATTTTTTACTAGATAAGATTTTAAAAAAAAATTCTACAAATTGTAGGACCGTTGAGCACCTCTATATGGGGTAAGTAGAGTATGTGCGTGTGCAGCAAAAAATATCACAAATTAAAAATTCAAAACTATATACTATGGCAGGTAAAAACAAATGATAAGCCAGTAAATAATTTACAAAAGTAAGAGTCAAAAGATCAAACTCAGTGACACAACGATATATACTAGTTTCCCTCTGAGAGGACTAGTCCAGTCTCGTGTACTCTTGCTCAACGTTAATCCACTATGGCACAAGCCTTAACTAAGAGCTTGTGACACTTACAATACCATGCTTGGTGACGAGCGCACGACCGACTCCAGAGGGCAATTTTAAAAATTAGAACATTTTCTGAATGCAGCCTCTGATACAACTCTTTAACACCAAACTCTAGAATAAACATAAACTATACTGGCTTGGCTAAGAGTAGTATAGGTTAAATTTGAAAGTGTAGCTCGTAGAAAACACATAGGAATGAATAGAGAAGAGAAGATTGAATGAATGAGTGATTTGAAAATGTGAAAGTTCTTCTCTATTTGTAGTGTTTTCGTAGATTGAATTCGGGCAGAGTTCGGATGCAGAAATCTCGCATTGGAACGTTGGACATATTGGAGGGAATTCAAAACAAATATGAAACTACCCTGGACCAAACTCGGGCTGAGTTCTGCCCGAGTTCTGCCCGGGTTAGGTCAGAACAGTTTGGGCCAAATCTGTTGGGTTTGGACTTTTTAGAATTATGAACTTTTTGGATAGATATATGTGGATAGATAGGATTTGTTTTTATGGACAGAGAGTAGCTAAGCCAGTACTGATCCTGATCAATCTTACATATTTTCTTAGACTCAAATAAAAATAAAAATAAATAAGAAATATAAAAACCAATATCCCCTTGATGACGTCTTTTTCTTGACGTTTGAGCATACTTGAAGACACATTTTTCTTGACGATAGTTGTCCAACGATAAACAGATCTAGAAATCTGAATACCTTTCGGGGGCTTCGCTTTCGGAGGCTTCGCCCCCGAACCCTCAAGGGGGCGCTCCCCCCTCGACCCTAGTCCGTTGACCGGATAGGTCGTTGGACGGTTCGAAGAAATCTTCTTGTATAACATCGTCTTTGGACCATCATTAATTTTTTATTGCATATGTCCTGGTTTGATCAAGTTTGTCTGTAAGTACATGTTGGACGAACAAAGCAATAGCAGTATGACAAATTTAATGATTAGTAGGACAATGCTAAGTTTAAGTAACAACATGATAGTAATTACATAAATATTAGTGACATCATTATGTTAAACTTAATAGATTAGCCATATTAAAAAATATGATTGTATCATTGGGGTAACAATCTCTTCCTTTTTTATTATGGAAAATCAGTTAAGTTTAAGATAAATATGATAGATGCGTGTATCACTAATAAACGTAAAATACTAGAATATTGTATTATAACTTAAACTTATTTTTTCCCCGTTGACATGATAAAAAATAAGCTCCCCCGTAATAAAATAAAGTAATCCTAAAATAAGATATAAAACGAAATCATTCATAACAGAACGAGGACAAAAATAATCATGAACAACGATCAGGGTTCAAACCAAATTTTGATTTCAAATAATAAATAGTTTACCAACTAGAAATCCAAAATGACTTTCAAAACACAATATGATGAATAAATGTAACTATAGTTTTGAAAGAGAAAAATAAAAGATTCTAATAAAAGTAGATACCAATACAGTATACACCAATTGTAGAAATCAGTTACTGGTCACAAATATTCCATGAGGATTAGAAATTCATAGATCTAGTATACATCAATATAAAGTACCAAATATAGTATATATAGAAGATATCATAAGGCTTTTAACAAAGATCACAAAAAAAAATCTGATTTACAATTTGCCCATACAAATTAGTTCCATAAAGAGTATAATTATTGGAAAAAAACAAAATAGATATACTAGAATCTATCTACTTACTCAAGTTCATGCATTTGAACTCAATTACCTTAGCATGATATATGAATATCCATTAGATAAAATATGAAGGCAATGGAGACAAATACTTGAGAAAGAGAAACTCAGTTGACTTGAATGCTCTCCTGCAAAGTATAACTAGTCTAAATATAAATAATCATGAACTTTGAGATAAAACCTCAATAAGAAAGCTAAAATAATAATAGCTCAATAATTATCATGGTACGAAAATATAAGAAAACTCTAAGTTTATAAACCCATGAAAATGAAAGAACCAAGAAAAAAAATCATATATTCTCCCATAAATCCAATATAAATCCAAATATCATGAGCAAGCTGTCAACAAGATATTTAAATAAAAGAATATATGTCCATGATGAACTAGGTATACCACATATTAAGGGTATAAATGAATTAAAATAATTAATTTGCTTTCCCTTAAAATATGTATATCTAGTTCAAAATCATTTATATGCATAAAATAGATAAAATAATCATAGGATCTAAGGAATATCTGAGATATGCATCTTTCATCCCTTTGTTCAATGCATATAAAGTTCCAAACTTAAAACAAAATATCATATTTAGGAAAGTAAAATAAATATCCATAAATCAAACTCTTAAAGATAAAAAATAAAATATATCTCCAATTAAAAAATATAAGAAATATTCAAATAATAAAAATAAATTTAAGACAGTAAAGGATATTTGAAAATTGTCTTAATAATAACATTCGAGTAACGTACAAATTCAAAATAACAAAAAGAAATCAAAAGACTTTTAAAATACAAAATTTATTATGAAAAACTGTCTTAATAAATGTTCGAATGTGTCTGTTTAGTCCTCAGACTAAAAGCTGACGATTCAAATTTTGTATCACAAAAACTGTAAGCTCCCTGAATTTTAGAATTTATTTTAAATTTTTTAAATGAATTATTTTTGATAAATATTTTATTATAATTAGTTTTGATCATTAAATGTACTTTTTCATGACTTTGACTTCTGGAGCGTCAAAGATACCAATCTCTGGAAACTCTCTTCATGAGTTTTGTAGTAGACCAGATTATCTTCGTTTTGATATATCATGTCTCACTTAAACTCGTTCCATTGTGCTCTTTTACATCACAAAACTTCGGGTCAAATTAGACCATTTGATCGATCAATTATTTATTAATTAAATTCCCACTTTTATCTTTGATCATCGTATGCACGTTACCGTGACTTTTAATTTAGGAGCACAAGATCAGTCATTTTCTCAGAACCAACTCCTCATGCATGATCTACTCGAGACGCTCTACGTCCATGACCTTCGTGTCCCACTCAGACACTCAATTTTGTGCTTCATTTGCTTCGTACAACTTTCGGGTCAATTTAGGCCAATTAATTATCTACCGTAAAATGTGACCTGAGTTCCAATTTCATTTCAGGACCCGACATCGATCCAACCTGTCAACCCAAAGTATGGACATGGCCCACATGAAGCCTACAACCAACAAGATACTTGTGTCCCATTTATTTGAGTCCCCGCATGTTACTTATTTACCCATGATCATAAATACCTATTTAAATTCAATTATTGCACCATGTCCGATTTTGACCCGACCCGGCTCGACCGAACCCGAACCCAAGCTCCATGTTATTCCCTTATAAACACCCCACATAATTTCTCTCTTTTTTCTATTTAAAAATATCTCTCTTTCTCTCTATACTTTATAAATATCTTATTTTTATCTCTTATATATATATACACATACATACAAAAATATCTCTCTCTCTCACTATACTAACACCTACATACACACACCTCACCCCCTCTCTCCACCAGTACAACACCCCCCCCTCTCAACCGACTTCTTCCTCTCTTTCAAATATCTCATTCTCTCTCTCTTTCTATGTATATATATACACACTCACCCACACAACTCTCTCTCTCTCTCACAGAACACAAGCACCCCCCTACTCCATAGCCGACTCCTTTACCTCTTCTCTCTCACCCGACTATACAGCCATCATCCTTTTCTTTTTCACTTCAACAACACCACCATCTCCATAACAAACACCACCACAAACACCACCTCCACCGTCGTACGCCGCCGTGGGCACCCCCGCTGATGACAGCCGTTGCCGCCATGCACGTGTGCAAGCAAACGCAGCAGCAGCAAGCAAACACAGCAGCAGCAGCTAGCTGCGGCAACAGCTGCCACAACAGCAGCCGCGTGCCACCACGCGAGCCGCCGTCGCCGACGAGCCCCCCGGTTGCACGCGAACCCCCGACGAACTCCTCCATAGCCAGCACCTCCTTTCCCGACGTGCCACATACCCAATTCGTGCATTTTGCACGAAGTTCCGTCGTGACGCGCGTGGAATCGAACTCAAAATTGTATATCGGGACAGCAACTTCTGGCACATTTTTTGAGAGATCCAACTGTTGGATAGGCAAACTCTTTGCTCCGTCACAATCTCGGTATATAGCTCTTCACTTCCCTCAAGTTTTGTCCGTTAATTTCGTCGTTTGATACATCAAAATCGGCCACCAAGTTGACCGTTTAAATTATATAATTTTGGACAGTTTTGTGGAGCCAACTTCGTCAGCTCGTAGCTCCGCCGTCGTAGCTCCGTTTGGCGTGCCACCAGTTTCTGTGTGCAACTGGTATAACCCTCTTCTTGCCCCCTTAAGTTTCGTTTCATTGTGAGCACGTTTGGTTGGTCGGATTCGACGCCAAAGTTGGCCGTCCGAATTCATAATTTTGTACTTATAAAATTTCATGTTTGAACCCGGGACTTCGAATTCAATTTCTGACACCTCCAGTAGACTCGTGGTGTCGTTCTGGCACGATTTCATATAAAGTTTGTTAGATTTGGAGAACATGGGCCCTGGCACGTATTTCGGTGCAAAGTGGGTCCCACAGTCCGAGTCAACGGATCACTTTGAGATCGGCTCATCGGAATCCAATTTCGGATATACTGTTGCGTTCGTATCGTCATTCTGGACTCGTTGACATATAATTTGCTGAGTTTGAAAACATTGGCTCTGGCACATATTTTTGTGCAAATCAGATTCCAAATGTCCGGGTCAACGTATCATTTTGAGATCGGCTCATCGGTATCCAATTCCGTATATATCGTTGAGTTCGTGTCGTTATTCTGGACTCGTTGACATATACTTTGTTAGATTTTGTGAACTTTGGCTTCGACACGCATTTTCGTGTAAATCGGATACCAATATCCAGGTTAACGGACCATTTTGTGATCGGGTCATCGGAATCCCATTTCGGACATACCGTTGGGTTCGTATCATCATTCTGAATTCGTGGACATATAATTTGCTAGGGTTTGTAGACTTCATCCTGCCACATTTTTCAGTACAAAGTGTGTCCAACGGCGGACATCATTTTGACCCAAAATTACCATTTTGCCCCTGTGTCCAAATTGGACTTATGGGTAGGCTATCCTAGCTAATTTGACCATTCTGGACGCGTTGGTGATATTTATTTTGTCATCCGATGACATCTGTAGATTTTGTTTATGTCTCATCCTTAATTTGTAATTAATTATTATTATTAGTGTATATATTTATATGTTTGGACTTTGTAAAACTCTAAAATGATCTTTGTGTTTCTAAGGGTTCTAATGGTTGGTTATGTAGGAACGAAATCGTAAAGCAGAATACTCTAGAGGGAGGGTGAATAGAGTAGGCAGCGGAATATTGCTAATTAAAAATCTTGTTAGCAGTTAGATCACAGATATAAAAATAATAAAAAGTGATCAGAAGGCAAACGCAAACACCGAGATTTATATTGGTTTCCCTCTTGTGAGGACTAGTCCAGTCGGAAGAACTCTAGCTTCCAGTTGAATCCTCTATTGGAAAATCCCACAAGTTTTCATACGTAGTCCTTGCAATTTCTACAAATGCGAGCTTTGATGCGAAGAACTCGACCAACTTCAATTTTGAAGAGTTGTATCTTCTATCAAGCCTCTGATTACAACCGCTCTGAAACTTCTAGACCGTACCGCACTGACAAATCGACTAGAGGATTGTAACTGGCTCGGGATTTAAAAATGTAAGCTTTTGAGAACTCTTTGGAAAAAATGTAAGCTTTAGAAGTGAAGAGATTGAAAGTGAATTGGTGATTTGAAATGATCGAAATACTTTTCTATTTATAATTTTTCCAAAGACAGAACTCTGACAGAATTCGGACAGAATTCGGACAGAACTCTTTGTAACAAACCACAACTGAAGGGTGACCAAGTTCAAAATCAAACGTTCACTAACGTTCATCTTGGACGAACTCTGGCCGAACTCTGGCCGAGTTCTGCTAGGGTTCTGCCAGTTCATTTTTGAGAAAAATCAATTTGGCTTTTTGAAAAACCCTTCAGAAGCTTTTTGTAAAAAGGATGTTTTAAAAAACATAGGTCATTTTTTAAAAAGGATAGGGTGATTTTGAAAAACAATTCCGAACAGCCTATTTGCCAGTACGACTTGGTGTACAATGTATTCCTAGACTCAATAAAATAAAAAATTATATTGCTTTGACAAAAATACATTTGGAGTGACAAACAGCTTCAGTCTTGAACATCGTAGATATCCATTGTTGAGCAGTGTCCAAAATGTCGTAGGTAAACATCTGAATTACCTTGCATTTATATCGAGGCAGAGTTTGATCAATTATTAAAATCAGATTTGACCATGACCAATGGGCCAACAATATCCCCCATTTTGATAATTGACAAACCTTGCCGATATAACATTTAAGTATGGATCAATTCAAAAATGTGTAACAGAGAAAATAAAAATTGTTCATAACCTGCATTCATGAAGATGTTAGATCCTATTTCTTCCCCGTTGTCACTTAGAAAAATAATTACAAAAGAGAAAGCTCCCCTGCAATAAATGCATAAGTAACAAAAACAGTGAAGAAACACAAGAAATATATATAAAACATTCATCACATGCATGGTATAGACAGTTAAAAAGATATTGTATAAACAACACAGGTATGGTATTTGTCACAGACAGTTTATATAGAAGTATAAAAAGAGTAATGCTATAGTAAAGCCGAAACAAATAAAATGCTGAATAATAAACTAAGTGAAACGTATGCCAAACTGAGGCATAATAAAAACCATGTCTATGAAGAGTCACAAATAATAACTAAAAGAGTGCTGATAATATCTTGGAATGTCGGAGCATTTCCAAGTAAACATAAGACAAAATATCAGTCTTAATATGTAACATCTCAAAAATCATCATCCTCATCATTATCATCATCGGCTGCAGCGCCAGCATGTCCAGATGGAGCAGCTCTAGAAGTACCAGCTCCAGAAGTATGAGGAGTGGCACCAGAAGTACGATACCAATCGTAAGCGTTCCCTGGCTGGAACATGGAATGGACCGCCTCATCATCAACGCGGTATCCAGAAACAGAAAGGTCGCGAGGTAGAGAGCTAGATGAGTGACCCGTCTGCGCAAATCTCAGATCGACGAAGGAGTTGGCAATAGCCTAGAACCGAGTCACGTCACGGAACTCACGTTCCCTGGAAGTGTCAACATAAAATGACTGCAGATCTGATAGGTGCTGATGAATACCCTCAAATATCATAGGGTAAGAATGAGGAGGACCAGGTGTTGTGGGAGTAGGTGCAGGAGGAGCAGGTGCAGTAGGTGGATGAACAGTGGTAATGCTACGACGAAAGAGTTTGAGGAACTTGGGTTCAGGGTCAACAGCACAAGTAGATAGATCAATGTCAAATCTTTGAAAGATGCGTGGGATGAGCATCGCATAAGAGATGTTGCGGTCTCTTCCGCGACATCTATCCATCATCTGAATGATAGTCTTAGAGACAGAAAAGGGAATCCCCTTAAGAATGTGATATAGAGCAGAAAGCTCAAGTGTAGTGACATCATCTTTGGAAGTAGATTTTGGAAGTAAAGTGGAATAGATGATGCGATGTAATTCGTAGTTAAACAAGTTCAAGTTATTAGCCTTGAACTTTCCCGTACGAGCACGTACGGGCGCACAAAGCTCATTCTTGGAACTAACGTGAGTCATACCTTTGGGGAAATCAAAATCAGTGATGTCACCGAGCGGGACACCTTCATTTGGAATACCAAGAATTTTCGCTAACGTTTCATCAGTGAATTCGATATCGATCCCTCCGACACGTGTTCTCGCGGTAAAAGTGTCTAACACGAAATTATAATAGAATAATCTAATGGCATTAGTAGCAATAGAAAATTGTAAGGTAACAAAGTGTTGTAACCCTAATGCCTCAAAGTAAGGGCGGTGGTCAGGAAAGACAGTCCATTTAATCGGTAATCCGGTATAGATAGTACGCATAATGAAATCGGTATACCATAATAAAGCTTGGTCGAAAGTTTTGAAGTAAAACTCGTCCGATGTACCGTCATCCGATTGGACCGAAGAAAAGAGGGAATCCGTATGCGGATCCGAAGACGATGCCTCTTCACTGGCATTGGTCTTCTTCCTCTTGAAGGGATTGAACTTAGGCATTCTTTTCCAAAAATTCTAGAAATCCTAAGAATTTAAAAGTGGAGGAGAGAATGAATTATACCTTCCAAGAATTGGATATATTGTTGAGGACAAAATTCTTTGCACGAATCCAACGTTTGGACGAAGATCTCCACGCGGATTGAAAGAACAAGGGTGTAGAAGAGCTAGGGTTTTGGAGGCACGGCTGCTGCTGTTTGAGGATGTTTGGAAGAATGAAGAAGATGGGGGCCTCGGGTTCTGGCTAGTACATATATATACCCAGCCGAACTCTCGCCGAATTCGGACCGAACTCAGGCCGAATTCGCCAAGGGGTGCCTGGCTATATATGTGTAAGAAAAAATAACAATGGGGCCACATCTTTTTCATTAATTCGTTTCAAATATTTAATTCAGAGTTTAGTAATTTTAAATCTCAAAATAATATAATTAATATTATTATATAAATTAATATTCTTTACTCAGCATCTGTCTCAGATTAGCTGTAGGAGTACTGTCCCAGCTAACGGAGGTTCACCGGAGAACTCTTAAGTACCGCTTCGCTTCGACCGTAGTCGTGGTGACAGACAGACTCTTTTTGGTCTTGTCTCGAAAACAGTTTTTGAGTATCGAATAAATTAATTAATAAAACAAATTGGTTGTTTATAGTTATGAGGGATTATAGATGCCATATGCCTTAGATATCTGTTGGAAGGATTGTTAGCAACTACTTAGAAGACTATAAGATTTTAGTGACCGTATTTTGAGGAGTAGTATGACCAAAGGTGGGTAGAAGTCTTCAAGTATTCGGAGTTATAAAATGACTAGAGAAGGTCATAAAATATTTTTGGGGAAATTAAATTTGAGCAGATTAAGGTAATAATAGACTTTGAATTTTAAGGAATAGTTATGAATTAGAATTTCGAGGACAAAATTATTTTTAAGGTGGGTAGATTTGTAGCTCTCCTTCCCGAAAATGTTGGAATATTTTTATTATTATTTATTTGATTTAAATGGTGATTTTTAGATTTTTGTAAATAATTATTTAGTTAATTATTACGGTAAATGATTTTAGCCATGGTTAGGAATTGGAGTACAAGGTGACTAAAAATCATGGCACGGATAGTGCAGTGGCGTGCTTTGACTAGTGTATTAGCCCTGGCAGGAAAGGTCGAGCCATAAGGATACCCTAACTAGAAAAACCAGGCCAAATTACGACTTAACCTCTATAAATAGTTTAATTATTCATTATTAATATTATTTGACGTTTAAGTGACCCGGTTGTACCAAACTGGTTCGGACTGGACCCGGACCGGACCAAGCCCATATTGGCATGCAGCGAGACTAAAGACACCCGTGTAAACATATTTATGTATGTTCAAATACTTTGTATATATTTTAGAAAATGCCTAATATTTTCTAAATATAAATTACACGTATAAAATAGAGATTAATAAGATCAGTTGGTATTTTAGAGTGTTGATACGATTTTCTGGAGCCCAGTAATGGGAGTATATGATATGTCCATCCAGGAACTACTATTGAATTATTTTTATTGTTGGAATTTGTTATTATTATTAATATTATTATTATGGTTATTAAGTATAAATTATTTATTATTATTAGTTATTATTATTTAATTCTTAATTATCAAATAGATATATATATATATATGTGTATATATTATATAGGCCTAAAGTGGATCTAGACTAGAAATGGTATTATGGAGTTTATTTAGATGTAAAGATATATGTGCGTATGTGTGTATATATATATAAATATATATAGTAAAATATATATATAAAAAAAAAAAAAAAAAAAAAATATATATATATATATAAATATATATAGTAAAATATATATATATATATATATATATATATATATATATATATATATATATATATATATATATATATATATAGTAGTATGTATACGTATATGTGTATATATATATATATATATATATATATATATATATATATAGTAGTATGTATACGTATATGTGTATATATATATAGTAGTATGTATACGTATATGTGTATATATATATATATATATATATATATATATATATATATATATATATATATATATATATATATATATAATTTTATTTATTTATTTATTTTTTTTATAGAAGATTGCCCGCTTTATTCATCAGAAAACTAAAGTGCCTGATAGATCAGGAAGTACAAAAAGTAATATGAAGGCAATCATAGCCGAAAACTAAAAAGGGTCTTCAGCGTGTGAGCAACGGATCAGAACCTTATTAACCTGTCGCTTAACTTCAGCTATCAGCTGGTTGGAAGAGAAGGAGTATGCTTCATACCGCCATTTGTTGTGGTTTTTCCACAAAACCCAACATATAGCCCCGACAACCACCTGTTTAACATGCTTCTGACGCTTTCTCCACCAACTCTGGAAACGCTGTAGCATATCACCTCGTCTGGAACGAACTCCGAGCATAGATTGATAATGACTCTAAACCAAAGAGGCCAGATCTCCTTCGCCAAATATATGAACCACCGTCTCGCCACTCGGGTTCTCACAGCAGTGACATGCCGAGGCCATAGAGTAGCCAAGCTTTTGGATATTATCATCAGTTGGAAGCTTGTTAAACATGATTCGCCATAAAAGAATCGACCACTTAGAGGGCATACATTTATTCCAAATATTTTTGAAATAAACCTGTTGGGGGAATTGTCTACGAATTTGATTCCAGGCCGACATGATCAAGAATGTATTTGACGGACTAGGAGTCCAAGAGAAATTGCCTTGCTCCTCCAGAATGAAGTCGTCTCCCAGTCTTCTATCCCGAATAAGACACTTCCAAACATGGGACACAGCAGATGTAAGCTCGACATGCTGAGGTAGGGTAAACGAGCAGTACTTAGCCTTCATATAACCTGCCCACAGCGAGTTAGTAGCTCGAAGTTTCCACCAAATCTTCACCGTCATAGCATCCAGAACATCACTCAATCGGCGAACGCCTAGACCTCCCTCCACAGTAGGCCTAGCCACCCTCTCCCATTTAAGCCACGATTTCTTCGGCATACCATCTTTAGAACCCCATAGGAAACTATCAAACATACTTTTGATTCAATTCAGAACCGAGACAGGCGGATTACTGGCAGACAGACAGTGAACCGGCATAGAAGATAGGACCGATTTGATAAGAACCAATCTTCCACCATAGGATAAATGTTTGTTGTTCCATCCTGAGATCCTTGCCTGAATTTTACTAACAAGTTCATCATACATTGTAGCATTACGTCTTCCTGCCATGATAGGACAACCCAGGTATACCATGGAGCTATTTTGAATTTGAAAACCCGTCATCCGATGAAGTTCATTAGCTTTACGATGGGATATCTTGTCCGATAACATCATTGCTGATTTTGTCGCATTAACTCGCTGGCCCGAGTTAGCTTCATACCTGTTGAGAACCTGCATAAACATATGAACAGAACGTTTATCTGCTCCCGAGAATATCAACAAGTCATCCGCATAAGCAAGATGAGAAACCCTAGGGCACCCTCTTGGAGAATAATAACCAGAGAAGGACGTCCTGTTGTTAAGCTGGACGAGACTTCTGCTAAGAGCTTCAGAAGCAATAATGAACAGTGCTGGAGAGATAGGATCGCCTTGTCTAATACCACACTGGCCATGAAAAAAGCCTGATCTCCTCCCATTGATTAAAGTAGAGAACCAAATGTTATCGAGCAAATGCAAAATCAACGTTCTCCATTCATCACTAAAGCCAAATTGCTTCATGACCCGCAAGAGAAATGCCCAGTTGATCCGATCGTATGCCTTACTCATGTCTAATTTGATAGCCAAGTTTCCTCCCCAGTGTTTATGATCAAGAACCGAGATCATTTCTTGTGCTAGAACAATATTATCAACTATTTCTCTTCCTTTCACGAACCCACTTTGCTCAGGAGAGATAAAGTGGGGTAACACATCTACCAGTCGTCTAGCCAACAATTTTGAAAAAATTTTATTGACAAAATTGCATAAACTTATAGGCCGGTAGTCATTGAGTGATTTCGGATGCTTTGATTTAGGAATGGAAAGCAAAAAAGTGCTAGTAATAGCTTTAGGCAAGGCAAAGCCATCAAGAAATAAACATACCGTCTCCATGATGTCATTGCATACAATAGGCCAGCACGCCAGAAAGAATGATCCAATGAATCCATCCGGTCCCGATGAGCTTGACGGGTCCAAACTCTTGACAGTATCCTGCAACTCCTTCATAGTCGGCTTAGCAATTAAAGCGATGTTATCCTCATGTGTCAGGATCGAGGGAATGTGTTCAAAATAATCTTCATCAAAAACGGAATGAGGAGACGTAAAAGCCTTACTATAGTGATCATTGGCCTCCCTCTGAATATCCTCAAGAGAAGAGAGAATTGTACCATCAGCAGTTGTGATATAATGAATATGAAGTCGATTACGTTTAGAGGACACACAAGAGTGATAAAATTTGGTGTTCTTGTCGCCATCCTCATCCCATTTGATTTGGGCCTTTTGTTTCCAGTATGCGTCTTCAATGCGAAGGCGTTGCTTCAGATGTGCCCGAGCAAGCAGCCACTGGGGCCTTAAGGACGGATTCGCTTCATAATCTGCTTCAATAGAAGTAACAGAGTCTTCAGCTTTTTTGACCTTTTGGAAAATGTCACCAAACGTGGCCCGACTCCACGTTGAAAGAGCCCTTCTCGTAGCCCCAAGTCGAAGACCAAGACGGACAAGGCTATTGGCATGATCAATAGAGAGCCATGCATCCTCAACCACTGTTAAAAAATTCCCATGATCCTTCCAGAAATGTAGGAAGCAAAAAGGCCTTGGGGTAGTAGGCTTTTCACTTTCAATAGACAAAAGAATAGGAGAATGATCGGTTTCCGATCTATTCAAGTGTGTAGATGTGGACAGAGGGGCCCAGGCTAGCCACTTATGATCAAGTAAAACTCTGTCCAGGCGAGAACCCATCTTAGGTGACCCACATTGTCTGTCCACCCAAGTGTAGCGATTACCAACATATGGAACTTCAGTAAGGCCTGCAGAAGCTTGGAACTCAACAAACTCCTTGATAGATATAGAACAGGGAGGAAGACCCCCGAACTTTTCCTCTGAGCTAGTAATTGCATTGAAATCTCCACTGACCAGCCAAGGGAGAATCCAGCGTTGACGAACCAAAAGTAATTGATGCCAAAGAGCCCTGCAGCCCTTCTTTGTGTTACTACCATGCACTGCCGTCAGTAAGGAAGTCTCAGGGAATAAAGGAGAAGAGACAGTGACAGAAAGACATTGGTCAGAAGAATCCACCACAGAGAGCAAGGATCCAGAACGAGCCATAATCCAGATATTCCCTATAGAGTTACTGAAGGAGCTCTGAAAACCCAGTTTAAGTTGGAATGAAAGAAGCTTCGAAGGCTGCACTTTAGGTTCAATAATAATGACGATCGGGACTTTATTTGTACGACACAAGGATTTAAGTCTTTTAAAAGCCATTTGATTGGCTATCCCCCGAATATTCCAACTAAGGATCTTAGTCATTAAGGGAGGAGGAGGGTTGAGTTGTTGTGACCTTAGTCGCGGATCTGAGGATTCGGGTGGTGGCAGGGGGAGCCGCCTTCTTTTTTTCTGACCACCAGGGGCAGCTGGAGGGAGCGGGAGTTGAGTCTCTTCCGACTGTAAGCCCGAATCGGGATGGAGGCCATCTGGATCCTGTTTCCCCTAAGATGGGCCTTCAGTGGGGCAGGTAGGGTCGACAGGTGCCTCCGAGTCTTCAGCTTGGACAGATGGGTCAGCTTGATCAGCAGCCTCAACTTCGTCAGCCCAGGACCGGAATTCACCTTCCTCCAACGGCTCAGGGCGAGAGGGAGGGTTTGAAGAAGGTTGTAAGCGAGGCGAGGAAGGTTGATGTGGAGATGGAGAGGGAGAAGTGACGGCGTAGACATTCGGTGTAGGTATAAGTTCGGGACGCGAGCCTCCATTAACGAGAGCTCCAGTTGCTGACGTGTCCTACTGGTTAGCCAATGGCGGTTGGGCATTAATAGCCTGAACCGGATCATTAATAGTCTGATTGGACACCCTTCTCTCTTCATCATTAATGACAGGAGCATTAATATGGAGATTAGACGGTTCTCCTCTTTCTATGCTACTTTGCCCATTATCGGGAGTGTTGGTAGCCTCCACCATGACCTCTTTATGCTTCTGCTGTGGGGGGTTTGCCTGAGTTGTAGTGTGGGATTTGCATGCATCTTTCTTATGACCCTGATGCTTGCAGATTGAACAGAACGTCGGGATGTGTTCATATTCAACTTTTTGAAAGACAGTGCGTCCACTAGGCAGATTTATACGAATCACCGGAGGAAGGGGCTTGCTAGCGTCAACTTCAACAAAGACACGAGCCGTACTAGGACGGGAGAATTCTTCTGTGGCTTTGTCCAATTTAAGCAGAGTTCCAATACTAAGCACTATAGAGAATAACGCGCTTTTGGCAAACAGCTGATGTGGCAGCCCTGGAAGGGAGACCCATGTTGGAGCCAAAGGTGACTCATGAGAGGCGTTGAAGTCCTTCGACCATCGAAAGACCCGTATGGGGGCTCGCGAAACGTACCACGTCTTCCTTGCCCGCAGCCGAAGAAAGTCAGCCTCAAGGGAAGGCCGAATAATGATATGTTTAGGGTCAATAACACCTACCTTAACATCGCCTTCAAACTGAAAACCCATGAAGGCTTTTCGGATCACGTCGATCGGAGGTCGAGCTTGGAAAAATTTCCCAATTAAAGCAAACCGGAATGGTTGGATCAGGACCTGTTCATCTTCCTCCGAGAAGGAGACGACAGGAACCCCCTTCGAGAAGGAAGGAGAGCGGATGGAGATTAGCTGCGGCGCCGAGGGCACACCAACCGCCTCCGCAAAAGTTTTGGACGCCATGAGACCACAGAAAACTACGATGGTCAAATGATCCGATCGCAGAAATAGACGCCGGCCCGGCCAAAGGCCAAGCCGGAGTCGGTGGAGATTAGGGTTTCACAGCGCGGCGCTCCTCACAGGAGGAAGAGAGCGCGATCAATTGATATATATATATATATATATATATATATATATATATATATATATATATATATTAGTGGCTAAAATAGAAATAAGAAATAAAAGAAACAAAACCAAAATAAAACAAAGGAAGCAGCAGCATGCATCTCAGGCCAGGCCCACAGTCGAGTAATCTGAACCCAGCAAGGGAGCCCAAGCCCACCCGAGCTTCTTTCCTACTTTCCCCTGAAACCGACCCGAGCGCACGCAGCGCACATATATATAGAGAGAGATCGAGAGAGGAGGGACGAAAAACCCTAACCCAATCTCGTCGCCACCATACACGCTTGTCGAGGGACGCCTGTGCGGCCACCCGTCGCCGTGGCAACCGTCGTGCGTCGCCGGACTAACGGCGACAGCATGTCACGACCCGGTCCCAATTACTTGGGTCGAATCGGATCATGCCCAGCCTGCACCGTTGTTGAGATGGCGGCAGTAAGCTGTATCATCCATATGCAGGTAATCAACAACTCAATCTAATTTGCCACAAACTTTATTATTCGATAAATTAAAACTTGTTCAGTACAAAGTACAATCATAAAACCACCAACTGAAATAACATTATTTTTAGACAAAACTATCAAACTGGAAAATAGCATCTAAAAAGAAGCAACATCATCATCAGGTACGCCATCCTCAGGAAGCACAGCAGGGTATAGCTCAGGGTCATAGTAGCTACTAATCAGTAGCTCTGCATCCTCAATAGGATCTAAAAAATATAGTCTCCAGTCAGGAGGGAGCAAAGTACAATTCATGATATTTTAACAATTGAATTAATAATGGAGTTATGCATTTTTAAACAAGTTGAAATAAATAGTTTTCCAGCAGTTAAAACAGTGTGATATGAATAGATAATGAATATGACCGGATTGGGTTTGTTACAGTAATATCCTAGTGATATGGTATGGCTTATCCCCGTGTGTTTGAGGGGTAAGCTAATACATTCAGTTATACTAATTGGATGTGGTCATATCCACTACACTACTCCCCCAGTCTCCAATAGTTACAGTAGTTACAGTCAATGCTCTCAAAGAGTTCCTTGTTGTATCGTGGTTTAAACTTGCATTAAAACAATTATTAACTAATTGTAATCTACCACAAAAATGTACTTGCCTCAAAATGATTGGACTGTACGGATCGATACGTCGGGATGGGAAATCAGGTTCTTCCTTGAAATCCTACATTCGGAAAACTTGTCTCAGAAAACCAAAGTCGCCAATGTTACTATACTAGTTGCAATCTCTAGTTGTGTCCTAGTCAATTTTAGTCTTTATTTAACTAACACAACCAAAACGCTATTATTAGTGCGTTGCAATTAAGAAACATCAATTTATATTTAATTCTGGGAAAAATTGCATTTATCAGTTTATTCGGAAAACTTGGTATTTATATTTATATATAAAAATACATTTTTCTTATTAAATGAGAATAACGTGAATTTCTAAAATTTCTATAGTTATTTACCCTAAATTACGCGTCTGAACAATAACCAGAAAAATCCAAAACTATAATTACTAATTATTACAATTTTGCAGAAAAGTAAATGGGCTTATGCCCTTACAGGCCAATGAATTAAAATAAGAAGAAAACTTGTTAGTCTTGTAATCTTCCTACAAATTAATTATAAATAAACTAATAATTTAAATTAAAATAATTATAATAGTGAGTCTCAGATATTGGTCCAATCGTCATATAGGCTAATGCCTCAACGTCCGGACGAAACCGGTTTCGTTTGCACTTAGCCAGGGCCTATTGACCAATACGGTCGTCGCCCAAAATCCAAAATATTAATATTTTCCGAAAACCATTTTATAATTATTTTAAAATATAACTAAATTTTATGGAAAATCCGGCAGCATTTCCTCTATTTTTGGTCAACCCAAAAACTGGAAAAGTGCGCCATGATTTCCTGCAAATAATCCCAAACCAGGGGAACCCAAATATATATATAAACACATCCATAAATCATATCCGATATTTATTCGGAGAACTCGATCCAATTCAGAACTCCCGAAAACCACTCCAAAACATTTCCGAAAATTTCAGAATAATCCAACCGTTGGAAACTTTTCCGAAAGTTTCTCGAAAAAATCCCTAAGCATCAGAATACTAAAACCGAAGAGCAACAAAGGTTCCGAAAATCTCCGGAGCCGAACACGTAATCGAAAAACCGAATTTTCGAAGAAATTCACGGACCAAAATATCATCACAGACCATGACAGGGGACGAACTACTGTGATTACCAGAGATTACCCAAGTTGACGGAATCCAAAGGGTTGCTTCGGACTCGGAACACGCCTCGCCGGAGTTCGGCTGCGTGTACAGCACCCAAACTTAGAAAAGACAACAGTGGGGTATCCGCGGATCAGCACCAGAGAACGGGGAAAATTCCAGAAGAGGAATCAGAAACTCGGAGAAGCGTCGAGGAGCTCGGGAAGCTCTGGCCCGAAAGGAACAGTGCTGGAAAAACCACGCAGAGGGTGGTCCTGGTCAGGGCCAACAGTCAAAATCCGGAAAAATAATAATTTATTTTTATTTTTTCTAAAAATATGGTTTTCATAATTAACATGTTTAACTTGAAATATTAAATATTATTTAACCTAACTGGAATAAATTATAAACACAATATTTAATTAATTAGAAAAATACGGTTTTTGACAAAATTTTCCAGAATTAATTAATTAACTAATTCAAATAATTAACTAAAAATTACGGGTTTCACACAGCATCGCACAATAGCAGTAACAGTGCTCGACAGGCCTCCTTCCAGGTAATTTTTCTCGCCCACCCAACTACCAATTTGTTCCTTAAAAAGACAACCTATAGGACTGTGAATCCCTTCAATTAGCTTTTATTCGATTGTCCTAGGTTGTCCGATAAATCGACACAAATTTGTCGAAAAATAGTCCAAAATAGGACAAAGAACCCAGTCCCAAACCCCATGTTGGAAGATAGATTTTGAACAGAATAAAAGCTATTTTGGAAATCTAATTGAATAGAGTCGCAGACAACCTATACGAGATTAGAACACTTTTTGTAGAACTATTTTACGCTTAATATACAGAAAGATAATTGATTCTAAAAATCAAGAAAAAATAGAAAAAACAGTTTTTGAAAACTTAAAAACCTTCGATACGATGTGTCCCGCCAATCCGGGCGACGTGGTCGTGAACCGAAAGCATCGAAAGGTGGGTATCGGCTTCTTGGACGTGTGGTCTTTGACGGAATTCAAATTGGTCGCGTGTGCGCGACGAATTTGATGCGTATCCGTCAAAATTTACCGTATCGGCCTCTATGCAAATTTTCCAATTACTTTGTGCACGTTCGTCAAATCGAGACGAAACTTGCGCCGTCAGGAACGTATCATTTTTCTGGTCCTATATGCCAAGTTTGGTCCGATTCTGAGACAGTTGATCGGATCGTCGTTTTGCGGACCCTACGATCCAATTCAACGGGCGATTTTGTGCACGGCCCACCGAAATACAAAATTGGACATACCGTTGGGTTCGTATCATCAAAACAAATATATAGACATATAGTTTGATGACTTTAGAGACCATTGACACTGGCACACTTTTTGGTGCATAGCGGGTCCATTGGCGGACACCGTTTTGGCCCGAAATTACCGTTTTGCCCCTGTATCCAAAATTGGACTTAAGGATAGGAAATCCTAGCTAATTTGACTATTCGGAGAATATTGGCAATGTATGTTTCAACTTTCGGAGACAGTTGTGAGATTTGGACTTTATGGCTTACAAGTTGACGGTATATTGTTGGTTCTTCGTGCTACCACCAGGCAAGTATGCCTTGCCTCCCTCTACAGTTTATTTACATGCATATTCTTATTATTATCTAGTTTTACTAGTTGATTATTTACATGTGATTCGTATATCATGCATGCTAGTATAGATATAGTCCTTGTTCATAGTTAGCTTTGTAGTTTATTTTGGATCTGTTCTCCAGTGTATCTTGACTGGGTTATATCGTATCGTCACTTGTACTTCGACTGAGTCATATTGTGTCGTGGGATGTGTAGGTCATGACTGAACTGCTATACCTTATTTCGGAATTCCCACCTGTGAGTCCACACTAGGGGCGAGGATAATTTGTTGAAGCTAACCTGCGAGTCCACACTAGGGGCAAGGGTTAGTAGTCATTTGTCCGCACCTGTGAGTCCACAATAGGGGTGAGGGTGATTCCTGAAGCTAACATGCGAGTCCACACTAGGGGAGAGGGTTAGTAGTTGTTCAAACCTGCGAGTCCACACTAGGGACGAGGGTTTGAGTATCCAATTAGTTTCTTGTCATGAGTTCATGTTTCCTTCCAGCAGTTCATTTATGCGTAGTGGTTCTTGTACCCGTGTTCATGATCATTCTGTCAGTAGTCACTTGTCTATAGCCACTTGTTAGAAGTCATCATGTCAGTAGTCAGTTGTCATGATTCTATCTCTTTCCCTGTTTATACTCTGCTTATATTTTATTGCATAATTAAACTGCTAGATAGGCTTATTTTTATGTATCTTGCTATCTCCCCTGAGGACCTGATGATCTCTTCAGGTTTAGCGATTACATAGAGTTAGCTAGTACTTCTGGATGGCGGATGTGATGATACGCTTGCGAGATTCAGGTATCGTTATTACGTTTATTATCCGCTCGTGCTTTCATACCTTATCATGAGATATCATGTTTCTTGATTCAATTTTTAGACTCTTGTTACCTTTTTAGAGTCTTATCGGACATATATGCTAGTGGGCTGCAGACCACGATCCATAGTGTCCATTCATGTTTATATACATATTGTGGATTGAGATAGAGATTTACTTCACCAAGATTAGGCCTTGACAGCGTTTACGTATTCAATTTGGGCTGGAGTCCGCTCGATACGTAGCTGGCTTGTTCACGAGCTCGTGCCCGAAAAGCGGGTGCGGGTCGTAACACTTGCATGTCATACTATAAAGGTAGTGTCGCCATAGTTTCTACTGCCTTGAGGTGAAAGATATCACCTTATCTCGCTGCATGATGTAACACCCCAATCCCAAAATATGTCGGACTAGGTACGTAGACATGACAGCCGTATAATAAATATACGTAAGCTGTAAAATACAGTAAAACTATGACAACTAATCTCATCCACAAAATAGAGAATAATGGTATCATAAAATCAACTTTGAATTGTCATTTGTACAAGTTGTTGGGCGAAGACAAATCCATTACCAACTATATTAAATGAGAAGAAAAAATACAAGGAAAGAATTCATAAAAAGGTAGTAGGACAACCCAAGAGCAATCATCTTCAAATGAATGGAGAAGATCATCACAACCTTGGCTAGTGCACCTGCAAAAAGTCATAAAAGCACACACATGAAGAAATTATCAGATCCTCAGAGGGATGTAGCAAGATACATAGTATACATGCCTATCTAATAGTATAACATGCATAAAAAAGACAAAATATAAACAGAAAATAACTAAGCAACAACGAACATGAATATGAGAACAACTACGCATAAATGAATTGCTGGAAAGGAAACATAAAAACATGACAAAAAATCAAACAAAAAATCAAACCCTCGCGCCTAGTGTGGATGTAGAAGCATGGAAAATATTGCTTTTAGTCCCACATCAGAAAGGAGAAGAAGAAAGGGCTCACTCCATTCTATAAATAAGCCCCCTTTCCTCCTTTGAAAAGGGCACCAACTTCTCTTCCCTCCTTCCAAACTTGGACACTTCCTATTACGCACCTTCGGGTGCTAAGTAGAAGAAGTCTAGGGCAGCGCGGGCTCATCGGGCTCAGTCAGCTGTCCCAACCTCTGACCATCATGAGCGTCCCGCTAAGCGGGCCTCTGATGGAAAGTTGTACAGAGCCGCCCGTGTCCAGCCCCCGACGACAAATGGACAGAGTGGTTCACAAGAGTCTCCCAACAAAGATCGAGGGGCAAGTGTTTCTATTAGCCCCCACATCAGGGAGCAAACATGATACGTACGCACTCGTGTGTTCGGGATACCCGGGCCCACAAAGCGAGTGCACGGGCTGATCGAGACATTCCTCATGCGAGTCATAAGACGTCCTTCATGCGGCTCGGTCATGAGACATTCCTCATATGGCTCGGTCATGAGACGTCCTTCATACGGCTCGGTCATGAGACATTCCTCATACGGCTCGGTCATGAGACGTCCTTCATACGGCTCGGTCATGAGACATTCCTCATGCGGCTCGGTCATGAGACGTCCTTCATGCGGCTCGGTCATGAGATATTCCTCATGCGGCTCGGTCATGAGACGTCCTGAGACATTCTTCATGCGGCACAGAACCCAGGAAGCTTCATGCGGCTCAAAATCAGACGAGCTTCATGCGGCTCAAGAGTATCAGGCGGCTCAAAAGTCACCAACATGGGCATGCAGCTCAAACAAATAGGCAGCTCGAGTGGACTCCATGCGGCCCGCAGAGGGAAGCCACGTGTCTTTTTAGAACGGCTGTACCCAGCGTTATTCAAACACAATTTATGCTCTGACAAACTGATAGCTCTGACGGCTGTCAGTCCTGACATAAAGTCGTCATAATGACTGACACGAAAAAGTACTATCGTCCTAGGAAATTAGGAAAATCTTCACAAATGTGGCACTGTCCACCAAACTTTGAGGCAAATCTATGCGGCCAGACTAAACAAAGTCCATGCGGCCAGAACAGAGAGACCCATGCGGCTCGGTCATGAAGACTCTCATGCGGCTCGGCCATGAAGACCCCCATGCGGCTCGGTCATGAATATATTTATGCGGCTCGGTCATGACAACCTTCATGCGGTTCGAAGTACAGAGACTCTTCATGCGGCTCGGTCATGAACTCTTTTATGCGGCTCGGTCATGACAACCCTCATGCGGCCCAAACATCGACACTCCTCATGCGGCTCAACATTGACGACGGGACACGTGTCCTAAAGTCAATCAAATCTTGGGCCAAATCCCAATAATCTGGGACACGTGGTAGAAGAATGAATCAAATTTATTCATTAAGATTCACAGATGTCAGCAAATCATCATGACGAAGATTTATTGCAATCAGCATTAATTGTTGATGGGATTTGGCATAATCCGTGTTAATAGCCCAGATCTTTCACGTTCAAGACGAATGGTCCAGATTGGTTAATCATCAGGCCGTCGCCACTTTGAGAATGGGTAATCATCCAAACCCTAATGATGCCCCCACTATTATAAATAGCAAGGTGCCATTCCCTTGTAAAAAAAAATATACACGATCAGAAGGAGATAGACAAAGAGAGCTTCCCCATAATAATCAGAGAGAAAATACACAGAGAAAGAGAGAAGTCAGAAGAGCAACACGAGGAGAGCAAAAAGAGCATTTCTTCATCAACGCCAACCATCTCTTCACAGGAGCCAAGGCTGCATACCGATCGTCCAAGGAGTAAGGCAGGGCTGCCGTCGCCTTCCCGAGCCTCTATTGTCACCCCCCAGAATCTAAAATAAACAATTGTACTTAGATTATTGTACCTAGGTTTTTGTCCCTAGGCTTTATTTGTACAAGCGAGTTTGTATTGTGAGTCTAAGTTCAGTCCTCCCATAAAACTGTTCTGTACTTTTACAATTAATGGCAAACACGATGGCGACTCTGCTGGAGACTAACTTCTCCACGGCTGAAGAGTTGGTGACGCAATCGGATGCAGCCAAGCTTGGCTCCACGCAACAGAAGATGGTCGCCCGGTTCGACCAACAGGCGTTCGAAGAAATGCTCTCCGACAAGAGCGCTGGCCCAGTCCAGAAGCGAGCCCGCACAAAGAAGGCCCGCAAGGAGTGGAGACCCCGTTCTTTTATTGCTAGTAAAGCTCTTGCAGAAATACCCTCTGTTACTCAAGACGGCGAGAAGGACTCTCCTGCGGCCCCACTTCAGACCGTAGACAACTCTGCTGTCCCCAAGTCCGGCAGAAGAAAACACTATAACGCTGGACTTGCAGGGGCAAAGAGGAACTCTATGAGATCCGAGCCGCATAAGGATATTAGCCGCAGGGAGAAAGCTCATGCGGCTACATCCGCCAGCCGCATAGAGAAAACTCATGCGGCCAAATCTGTCAGCCGCATAGCTTATGCGGCTACAGTTGCCAACCACATGGATGAAACTCATGCGGCTAAGAAAGTCAATCGCTTGCAGAAAACCTATGCGGCCACAATTGCCAACCGCATGCGGCCAGCCTGCACGGTCGTGACTCCTAGCCGCATAAAAATAATTCATCCAACGGCAGAAGACAACCGCATTCAGACAGCCTGCACGACACCCAATTCTAGCCGCATAGCGACCGTTCCACGCTTCTCTCGATCAGTCTTCGACCGTCTCTCATGCGGTCCTGACTCTGATGGTTCTCTGGATGATAAGCCAGACTCTGTGGTATTCAACTTAGACTCTTCCTATTACGCACCCGCAAGTGCTAAAAAGAAGAAGTCTAGGGCAGCGCGGGCTCATCAAGCCCAGTCAGCTGTCCCAACCTCTGACTATCGGGGCGTCCCGTTGACTATCACACGGGCCTCTGATGGGAAGTTGTATAGAACCGCTCGAGTCCAGCCCCCGGCGGCAAAAAGACAAAGTGGTTCCTCTGACCTGCGTGAAGCGATCCTCCACAAGCGCAAGGAAAGAAAAGGAGCCTCGGCGTGCAAAAAGTCCTCGCTTGGACATCACTGCACCCAAATTATCGTCAATTGCTGTTGCAACAACGCGACAGCAATGGAAGACCGGCCGTCCGTCTTCCAAAGACTACAGCATCCGAGCTCAGAGGACGAGGCGCCTCCTGTTGTCTCCTGCAATTGCACTCAGAAAGTCCCCGCCGAGGGGAGAGGGAAGAAGGCAAGCATTTCTACCCCGAAGACCTCAACCACTACAGCTAAGAAACTGTCGTCTAAACGGTTGTCCTCCATCGGAGTATTCCAACACACCCGTTCAAAGACAAAATCTGCTGCAGTGGGAAATTCATCATCCACATCGCTGGGGGTCGTGGGAACTGGGGGTAGCACTCCTCCGAACATACACAACAATCCGATGTTTCAAGGAGCCGAGCCCGGGGAAACAACTCTCCCATCAGGTACAACAGACGCTGATGTCCCCGAGGACATCTATGGCTCTCAAGACGAAGCAAGCTCCGAGGCTGGGGATACCGTTCCCTCCGAGTCCGAGCCCGAAGAGAACATTCCTACCTACCCCGATGACTTCTCGGTGTATGGGTATGACTCGGAGGGCACATCCTCCACCGTTCCTTCCATCACTCCTCATGTAAGGACGGTGTTCATGACGGACAGCAACCAAGGTGGTTCCAGCAATCGCCAACGCATCGACACTTTGGAGGCTATACTGCAGGCCTTGGTCAAGTCTGTAGATGAAATCAAAGCCGCTCTTCCAACTCTGCAAAGAGGAATGCCTGGCCAAACGAGCACGGGTCCCGCGGTCAATGCGGACTCGAACTCAGCAGCACCAAACCCGGGCAATAATCCTCCCGAAATAACAGCCCCTACCGTAACAGATGAGGCCCGAGAAGTAAGAAGAGAGGTCCAGGAGCTCAGAGCCATGTTCCATGCCCGAAAAAATGCTCAAGACCTCAGAATGCGGCAACCATACCCTGCCGAATGGAGGGATGTGCCATTCCCACCAAAATATAAGCCGTTCAATATCAACCCATATGATGGCAAGACCTCAGCAAGTCGGTACATCACTTACTTCGAGGTCACCACCGACCATCTGCCTCATGATGATGCTATCCTCACGCGATTATTCATTGGGGTATTGGAAGGAGTCGCCTTCGACTGGTATCGCAATCTGCCGGACAACTGCATCCACTCCTTCGCCGACTTTAAGCGCCTGTTCTTGGCGAGATTCTACGAAGTATGGCAGAACGTCACCATGTCCACCCTCATGGACGTCGTCCAAGGGAAGAAGGAGTTGACAAGAAACTATATTGTCCGGTTCCGTCAAACCGCCATGAAGCTGCCCTCCGGAAATCCAGATTCCTCTTTGATTGAAATTTGCCAAAAGAGACTGCTTCCAACGATCAGTCTCTGGATGGGCGAAAGTCAATTCAAAGATTGGAAGACGTTCATCATCAGCGCCACAAGCGCCAAAGAACGACTGAAGAAGGCTCGCCAACTGGGATTGCATATCTCGGAAGGAGAGAACAAGGGCAAGCGTCCTAACAACGATAATGGGGGTAGCCCCTCCAACAATCGGAACAGCAAGGGAAAGCAGGCTATGGTGGCCGATACAGCACGAAAACCTGAGCCGAAGCCCGCAGACAAACAATGGCCGTAAATCACTTACTCCTTCGAAGACAGTCACGTCAAGCCCATCTTGGACATGCTCATACAAGGGGATAGAATTCAGCTTCCTCCACCAAGACGGGAACCACGGCCGGCAGAGATGGAGAATCCAAAGTACTGCCATTATCATCGCTATGTTCATCATGCTACACACGATTGCTACCAGCTGAAACGGTACATCCAGAACCTCATCGATTCGAACGCTCTGGCCATCTATTTCGAAGAGGTAACCGTGGCGGCCAATATGGTGTCCATATAATTTGGCAGCTTCTCGCCGACGGAGACTCAAGACGGGGTGGTCCCCGTCCCTCTAGCGACAATGGAGATTACCAATCTCCCACCTTCCCGAGATCAGGCTGCCGGTCTAGTGCCCCTCACCACATCACGAGGGGAGGTCATGTGGATCCATCCAGACTTGGTATCAGAAGTGACTCGGCCCACACCCTCTTCCACCAACAAAAAAAAGTGGAAAAGTCAGGACCTGCCACACAATCTCGGCAAACAACAAGGAAGCTACAGCCGTCGTCACGCGGTCCGGAGCGCAATCCCAACCTGTGGTTGACAATCCAGCCGAAAATCATCAACCCACTACAACTGATGCTCCGGGACCGGCTCAGCCTTCGACGACCGACAAGCCTAGGCCAAGGGAGACTCGCTTCGACAAATTCCTCCGAAAAGAGGCAGCCCAAGGGCTTGAGAGGCCCTACAACTTTGACATCTTAGCACAATTGGCTAACACACCGGCCAAGTTATCACTGTACGAACTCCTAAGGCTCTCCAAGGACGTTCGTATTGCATTAAGCGAAGCACTCCAAAATGCCGATGTCTATCTGGCTCAATCCAACCTCTCCGGGCGATGCCGACCATTCACACACCTCATGAAGAAAGGAGTCTCATTCGTATGGGACGGGGAATGTCAGCGTGCTTTCGATAGCATCAGAGAATATTTGTCAAATCCTCTAGTTTTGGTGGCCCCGGTTCCTGGAAAACCATTCATGCTCTATGTACGAGCAATGGAACACTCTCTCGGGGCTCTGCTGGCACAAAACAACGACGCAGGCCATGAGCAAGCCATATATTACCTCAGCCGAATAATGATTGGACCAGAGCACCGATACGCTGCTGTCGAGAAGGAATGCCTCGCCCTGGTGTTCGCCATTCAGAAAATACGGCACTATGTCACCGGACAAACGATACATGTGATCTCATGAGTCAACCCTCTCAGGGTCCTCATGACTAAACCAGGGGCACTCAGCTCTCGCCTCGCTACATGGGCAATACTGCTGTCCCCTTATCATATGATCTTCGTCCCCCAAAAGGCAGTCAAAGGTCAAGTCCTGGCAGACTTCTTAGCGGCCCACCCAGGCTCGGAGTCCTCCAGGATATATGAAGAGATCCCAGATGAGGTCACCAACTCGCATGCAACCTCTCACGATAATATATGGCGAATGTTCTTCGACGGTGCTTCGAGGACCGGACCTAAAGGCAATATAGTCGTCGGAGTCGGGGTAGTGCTAGTCTCTCCTACCAGATTGGTGATCAACCGCGCTTATTCCCTCACAGAGCCATGCTCTAACAATGTGGCCGAGTACAACGCTCTGGTTATTGGCCTCCAACTTGCAAGAGAGCTGGTGGTAGAATACCTTGAAGTATACGGCGATTCCCAACTAATCGTCAATCAGATCGGGGGCTCATACGAGGTCTGCCACGAAGACATGATCCCCTATCACCAAATAGCGATTGACATCATCTCATCGTTCGAGGGATTCTTCATCGAACACGTTCCTAGACTCCGAAATATCGAAGCCGATGCCCTAGCTGGTCTTGTCGCTTCCCTTGCAGTTCCGAATTATGATCGACAATCAGTGGATATGATAGGCCACGAACTGGTCTGTCCCAAGAACAATATTCAATTCGTGGCGAGTTATTCCGCCCAGACGATCGATGATGCCACAGATTGGAGACAACCATTCATCGACTTTGTCATCTACGACATCCTGCCCGAGAACCCAAAGGAAGCCACTTCCATCAGACGGCGTTCTCTCAGATTCTTCTACGATATAGAGACAAAAATACTGTATCGCCGCTCCTACGATGGATTACTGCTTCGGTGTCTGTCAAATGCAGAAGCCAAAGAAGCCGTACGAGAAGCTCATGACGGTGTCTGCGGGGCCCACCAGTCCGGCCTAAAACTGTAAGACCGCCTTCGCCGAATGGGCTACTATTGGCCTACAATGGTGGCAGATACGATAGATTATGCTAAAAAATATAAAGCCTGCCAAGTCCACGCGGATTTCATTCACCAACCGTCCGAGTTTCTACATCCGACAGTGGCGTCCTGGCCATTCGAAGCATGAGGAATGGACATCATTGGTCTAATCACCCCACCTTCCTCCCGAGGACATCGTTTCATACTCGCGATCACTGATTACTTCTCCAAATGGGCGAAAGCTGTCCCACTCGCAGAAGTTAAGACTTCAAACGTGATCATCTTCCTTAAGCATCACGTCATCTACCGCTTTGGACTGCCCTGAAGGATCATCCATGATAATGGTCCGCAGTTTGCAAGCCACGCATTCTATCAGTTTTGTGATAAGCACCGTATTCAGAATGTCGCTTCGACACCGTACAATCCAGCAGTAAACGGGTTGGCAGAGGCATTCAACAAAACAATCATCAAGCACCTCAAGAAGTTTGTCTCCTGCAACAAACACGACTGGAACGAGAAGCTCGGCGAGTGTTTATGGGCGTACCGTACTACAGTCCGAACAGCCACCGGGAATAGACCATTCTTCCTAGTATACGAGAGCGCGGCAGTTCTCCCATTAGAGACTCAGATCCCCTCACTTCGCGTCACCCTCACACATCAATTGACAACAGACGACAACCACCATCGTCAGCTACAGGAATTGGAGGCACTAGATAAAAAGCGCCTCTTAGCTCAGCAACGAATTGAGCTATACCAAGCACGCATCTCTGGAGCCTTCAACAAAAAGGTCAAAATTAGAACATTCCAGGTGGACGATCTCGTCTTGGCAGTCCGGAGGCCGATGGTCATGACTCATAAGACCGCCGGTAAATTCCAGCCAAAGTGGGAAGGCCCATTTATCATTGAAACAGTATTCTCCAACGGTGCTTACCGCCTCGCAAAACAAAACGGAGACTTGCTCATGTTGCCCGTCAACGACAAGTTCCTGAAGAAATATTATGTCTAAACGACATTCTTTCCAAGATCTTCGAGTCATGTACCCGCTGGTACCGCTGAACTCACATCCACAACATTACAGATTATCGAGTCATGTACCCGCTGGTACCGTTGAACTCACATCCACAACATTTCAGATTATCGAGTCATGTACCCGCTGGTACCGCTGAACTCACATCCACAACATTTCAGATTATCGAGTCATGTACCCGCTGGTGCCGCTGAACTCACACTTTTTCAATATTCTAAATTACAGAGTTATGTACCCGCTGGTGCCTCTGAACTCACATTTCGGTTACTCTTTCAGATAGTAAGTCACGTACGGTTATACCTCTGAACTTTCTTCCTGGAAGAGATCCTTCCTCATTATCCACTACCCGCGCTCCCAGTCCACAAAAAGGGTAATCGATCCACAAATTTCCGAAACGGCCATGTCCTCATTACCTCTGAGTCATTTTCACTTCCACCAAAAATAAACTGCCCCCTCGCATAGAACTTCCACGTTCTCCTACCTCTGAGTCGTTCTATGTATCCCCTCTTCATTGAGCCCACTCCTGCCATGTCCTCATTACCTCTGAGTGGGAAGGCTTCGTCGAAGAAACCTTCATGCTTGCCATGTCCACATTACCTCTGAACAAGTATGTCGGTCCCCTTTCAACCTATTATCTGTACCCACAACCGGAGTACGACAAGGATAATAGATCCACAAATGTCCTCTGTTGACCACAAATGTCCTTTGTTGACCACAAATGTCTGCTGTTGACCACGAATATCTTCTGTGAAGTCTCCCCTGCCATGTCCTCATTACCTCTGAGCAGGAAAATTCTACGGTAAAACCCTCATGCTTGCCATGTCCTCAAACCTCTGAGCAAATATGTTGGTTTCCTTTCATCCCATTATCCGTATCCTGAACCAGGGTACGCCAAGGATAATAGGTCCATAAATATCCCCTACTAAGCTTCTTAGCATAAATCCACCATCTCACCATGCCCCGGGAGCCCAACTGCTCTACGGCATTCTTTTTCCCAATACCGAGAGCACCCATGACCACTTTGCCATGGCTGTTCCGGATATCCTGACCAAACTTGTTATCCGTACCTAAAACCAAGGTACGCCCAGGGTAACAGGTCCACAAATAATCCTCTAGCAGGTCCAATTCCACAAACACCACAAGTACAAGAAAGAGAAGATGAGTTGAAACATGCTCATTTATTCAAAATTCAAAGTACTACATCATCTGGGATCACATCCCTTGACAAAAGGAAAAGAAAAACAGTGAAAGAAAACAGAAAACTGATCGCTGTTCCATAGCATTCTTTCACCCAATGTATAGAACTTCCATGTTGATAGCACCTCTGAGTTGTTCTATGTATCCTCATTCGAGTTCACTCCTACCATGTCCATATCACCTCTGAGTAGGAAAGCTCTACCATCAACCTTATATTTACCACGTCCATACCACCTCTGAGTAAATATGATGGTTCCCTCTCTCAACTTATTATCCGTACCTAAAACTAAGGTACGCCAAGGATGATAAGTCCACATAAAATCTCCAGCGGAAGTACCCAAACCTATCACGTCCATGCTACCTCTGATTGGATTGCCACACCTAACCAAATCTACTTTCCATGCTTCTTATTCAAAGTGTTCCAAATTTACAATTTGGAAACTTTGAAGGGGGTCCTGTAGAAGCATGGAAAATATTGCTTTTAGTCCTACATCGGAAAGGAGAAGAAGAAAGGGCTCACTCTATTCTATAAATAAAGTCCCCTTTTCTCCTTTGAAAAGGGCACCAACTTCTCTTCCCTCCTTCCAAACTTGGACTCTTCCTATTACGCACCTTCGGGTGCTAAGTAGAAGAAGTCTAGGGCAGCGCGGGCTCATCGGGCTCAGTCAGCTGTCCCAACCTCAGACCATCAAGAGCGTCCCGCTAAGCGGGCCTCTGATGGAAAGTTGTACAGAGCCGCCCATGTCCAGCCCCCGGCGGCAAATGGACAGAGTGGTTCTCAAGAGTCTCCCAACAAAGATCGAGGGGCAAGTGTTTCTATTAGCCCCCATATCAGGGAGCAAACATGATACCTACGCACTCGTGTGTTCGGGATACCCGGGCCCACAAAGCGAGTGCACGGGCTGATCGAGACATTCCTCATGCGAGTCATAAGACGTCCTTCATGCGGCTCGGTCATGAGACATTCCTCATACGCTCGGTCATGAGACGTCCTTCATACGGCTCGGTCATGAGACATTCCTCATACGGCTCGGTCATGAGACGTCCTTCATACGGCTCGGTCATGAGATATTCCTCATGCGGCTCGGTCATGAGACGTCCTGAGACATTCTTCATGCGACACAGAACCCAGGAAGCTTCATGCGGCTCAAAATCAGACGAGCTTCATGCGGCTCAAGAGTATCAGGCGGCTCAAAAGTCACCAACATGGACATACAGCTCAAACAAATAGGCAGCTCGAGTGGACTCCATGCGGCCCACAGAGGGAAGCCACGTATCTTTTTAGAACGGCTGTACCCATCGTCATTCAAACACAATTAATTCTCTGACAAACTGATAGCTCTGACGGCTGTCAGTCCTGACATAAAGTCGTCATAATGACTGACACGAAAAAGCACTATCGTCCTAGGAAATGAGGAAAATCTTCACAAATGTGGCACTGTCCACCAAACTTCGAGGCAAATCTATGCGGCCAGACTAAACAAAGTCCATGCGGCCAGAACAGAGAGACCCATGCGGCTCGGTCATGAAGACTCTCATGCGGCTCGGCCATGAAGACCCCCATGCGGCTCGGTCATAAATATATTCATGCGGCTCGGTCATGACAACCTTCATGCGGTTCGAAGTACAGAGACTTTTCATACGGCTCGGTCATGAACTCTTTCATGTGGATCGGTCATGACAACCCTCATGCGGCCCAAATATCGACACTCCTCATGCGGCTCAACATTGACGATGGGACACGTGTCCTAAAGTCAATCAAATCTTGGGCCAAATCCCAATAATCTGGGATACGTGGCAGAAGAATGAATCAAATTTATTCATTAAGATTCACAGATGTCAGCAAATCATCATGACGAAGATTTATTGCAATCAGCATTAATTGTTGATGGGATTTGGCATAATCCGTGTTAATGGCCCAGATCTTTCATGGTCAAGACGAATGGTCCAGATTGGTTAATCATCAGGCCGCCGCCACTTTGAGAATGCGTAATCATCCAAACCCTAATGATGCCCCCACTATTATAAATAGCAAGGTGCCATTCCCTTGTAAAAAAAATATACACGATCAGAAGGAGATAGACAAAGAGAGCTTCCCCCTAATAATCAGAGAGAAAATACACAGAGAAAGAGAGAAGTCAGAAGAGCAACACGAGGAGAGCAAGAAGAGCATTTCTTCATCAACGCCAACCATCTCTTCACAGGAGCCAAAGCTGCATACCGATCGTCCAAGGAGTAAGGCAGGGCTGCCGTCGCCTTCCCGAGCCTCTATCGTCAGCCCCCAAAATCTAAAATAAACAATTGTACTTAGATTGTTGTACCTAGGTTTTCGTCCCTAGGCTTTCTTTGTACAAGCGAGTTTGTATTGTGAGTCTAAGTTCAGTCCTCCCATAAAACTGTTATGTACTTTTACAATCAATGGCAAACAGTGGACTCATAGGTTTGAATAAATAACTAACCCTTGCCCTAATGTGGACTCCCAAGTTAGTTCAAACAGTCAAACCTCGCCCCTATTGTGGACTCACAGGTTAACTAAAATAATCAACCCTTGTCCCTAGTGTGGACTCACAGGTTGAGAATAAACAAAAATAGGAATAGTAGTTCAGTTATGACGCACTCATCCTGTACGACTCAGTCAAGGTACATGTGAGAATAGATCCAATATGAACTATAATGCCAACCGTGAACAAGGACGATATGTGAACATGACCAGTAAACTACTATGTATAATATGAAAGAAAACTCATATCAACAACAACTAAAGAAACTAGATAATAACATGTATCAAGGGAAAGAAATATAAGCATGTAAATAACTGTAAAGAAAAGCAAGGTATACTTGCTTGAGGTTGTGTGCAAACGACAATATCCAGTAGCTCGAATCGTCAGATCAGTGAAGCAATGAAAGGTCAAATCCTGCAAACGCCCTCGGATGCTGGAATAAACATCAAAAACATTTTAGTATAACAGAAATGTCTAAAAATAACTACCCAAAAAGTTTAATTCTGAACACAGGAGCAAAATTATAATTTTGGGTCAAAAAGATGTCCACCGTTGGACCTATTTTGCACCGAAAAGTGTAACAGTACCAACGGTCTCTAAAGTCATTAAACTATATATTTACGGGTCCGGTTTGACGATATGAACCCAACCGTATGTCCAAAGATGGATTCCGGTGGGCCGTGCACAAATTCGTCCGTTGGATCGGGTCGCAGGCCCGCCAAATTAGCGTTTCGGTCGACCTTCTCAGAATCGGACTAAACTTGGCTCACAGGAACAGAAAAATAATACGGTCCCAGTGGCATAAGTTTCGTCTCGAGATGACAAATGTGCACGAAGTTAGAGGCTGGTTTACAAAGAGGCCGATACGGGATATCTTGACGGATACGTCTCGATTTCATCGCGCACGTACAACGAAATCGAGTTTCGTCCAATCCCACACGTTGGCGAAGTCGATACGCACCTTTCTATACTTTTGGTTCATGACCACGTTGCCCGGTTTGTCGGGGCATACGTCGTATCAGAGATTTTAGAGTCTTAGAAAACTGATTTTCGTCGATTTTTAACCCGATTTTTAACTAGTAAATCATAAGTAATAATTGGAAGCAAAAGGTGGGTTTCAATATTGTTTATGTCATCTACAAGCCTATTCAAACAGTTTTTAAAAATACTGCAAATCCTAGCAGTTATTACCCTTCCAATTGGGGTTTAAAAATCAAATACTGTCAAGAAAAATAGGGGTGACACAGTACTTTTTTCGAGATTTTGCAGGGATTTCTATGTCGATTGATGGCCACCAACTTAGAACTAATTGATGGGGTTCCTAGAAGGTCATATAGGCAGTGCATAGAAATTTAAAGATCAAAATTTAATCGAACGAGGAGGAAGAAATTTGGGTTCGAAGTAGCATACCTCGGTATCGAAAATTGTCAACAATAGGCTCTGTTTTTCGGGTTTCGACATCATGTCCGGCGACTCGATGGCGAAGTGCGAGAATATCAGCCTATCGTACGACAGCGGGGGTAGGTCAGCGAAGCTCACAGGAGTTGGGTTGACTAGGGTTTGGGAAAAATCGAGCACGAGGGTTTTATCTAGTGTTCTTGAGAAGAAAATTATCGGTGGGTTTGGTATTAAACACCTTGTTTTAGGATTGATTTCCAAACGAATTTAAGTTAGATTTGAAAAAGGATTTAGCCTAATCCTAAAGAGGAAGGGATTTGGGTTGCATGGGTGAAGATTTGATAAAAAGTGATTTAAATGATTCAAAAAAGAGGAGAGAATCCAGAAAAAAAAAACTATTTTTTTCTTTATAGAGCTCGGTTGGGGAAGGGGATGAAGGAACATTGCCTCCCTTTTCTTTTCTTTTCTTTTTCCTTACTAATACTTATATATATATATATATATATATATATATATATATATATATATATTTTATATATATATATATATATATATATATATATATATATATTTTTTTTTTGTTATATATATATATATATATATATATATATATATATATATATATATATATATATATATATATATATATATATATGAAATTAAAACTAAATATCTAAATAATACCAGAAAATATAATAGAAATCTAAACAATACTTAAACCTATTGTAGGGGTACTTTGCCTATACAAATCTACACTTATATATTAAAACCATTTTCTAAGGAATTATAAATAATCAAAAATAATGCTTTGTTAGTAACAATAATAATAATAATAATAATAATAATAATAATAATAATAATAATAATAATAATAATAATAATAATAATAATAATAATAATAACAATAATAGGAATACTAATACTACTACTAATAATAACAATAATAATTATAAAAATGACAACAAAATGATAGGGATAAAATAAATTGGGTGAGTACACCTATTACTATTATTATTAATAAAAATAAATATTAATTTTCAAATCCTTTTAAAATACATAAATAAATATTAAAATAGGAAAGATAAACATAACATGATTTAACAATTTGCAAACAACTAAATATCAAAATAAATAAATTTAGGGAGGCCTATAGCTAATAGGCTATTCAGGGCACACGACTGCGCTAGTCATGCCATACTGTCTAGTCAATGTACATAACAAAATTTTAGCACATCTAAGACTATAATTATAAATAAAGACAAAATAATTCCAAAAAAATTATTTAAGCAAATATAAAATAATAATAAAATCCTTGAAAATTTTGGGAGTTTACACATGAACACACATTCCAAGCCGTAGCCTGAACCATCATTGAAGAATTTGAAAACCCTCTACCCCATCCGAAAGTGTGAGTATCGGAGCCGAAACGAGCTATTGTTGTAGCTCCTGGAAGAAAGTTTCGCTGTCGTCTGACTACTAAAATGTGACTCCCTTTTGAGTGATGCGAGTCAAAGGCGATACGATCTTCGCAAAGTCTTTCACGAAGCGTCGATAGTATCCCGCCAAGCCGAAAATGCTTCGAATCTAACCAGCTGACTCTGGTCATTTCCAATCAATAAAGGCTTTAACTTAGGGTCGACTAAAATTTCTTCTACGGATATGATATCCCCAAGAAATGATGTGTTGCTCAGCCTGGCGTACAACTGGTTGTCTCGAAAGGTCTGAAGTACAGTCCGCAGATGCTCTACCTGTTGTGCCTTGTCCTTCGAGTAGATAAGAATACCGTCGATGAAAACTACTACGAACTTGTCGAGGAAGGTTCGAAAAACCCATTTCATTAGATCCATAAAGGCAGCATGGGCGTTTATCAGGTCAAACGGTTTTAACAAAATTTATAGTGGCCATAATGAGTGCAAAATGTTGACTTTGACGCGTCGTCTGGCTGAATCTTGAGTTAATGGTAACTCGAGAAAAAATCAATCTTCAAAAATATCGAGGCACCTTGTAAGTGATCGAATAAGTCATCTATGTAGGGCAGTGGATATTTGTTCTGGATGGTGGCTTTGTTCAGCTCTCGGTAGTCAATGCACAGACGCATCGATCCATCTTTTTTCTTCACGAACAACATGGATACTCCCCATAACGAAACATTAAGCCGAATGAAACCCTTGTCAAGCAATTTTTGCAACTAGACCTTGAGTTTCTTTAGTTCTGTACGGGCCATTCTATATGGATCCTTGGAAATCAGTCTGGTGCCAGGAAAGATATCGATGGTTAATTCAATTTCTCGATTGGATGACATACCGGGTAGCTCATCCAGGAACATGTCGAAGAATTCTACCACAATGTTGATTTGACCCATATTTTGCACCATTCTGTCTCGTATTACGAACGGATGACAAGTATCCTTGACAGCCAGAATGCAACATTTGCCGAGCAAAAAATTGCCGAGATCACCATGCATGTCGTAGACGCTTCACCATACGAGTAACAAAATTTAGTCTATTCAGGTAGATAGAAGGTGACCTTCTTTCCTGCATAATCAATGGTGGCATTGTAAGCCCCGAGCTGATCCAATCCCAGAATGATGTCGTAGTCTTTAATATCTAGAACTATCGCATCAAGATACACCTTCTTACCTCGGATACAAATTATTATGTCTCTGCAGCCTAAGTGTGCAAGTAGTAGCATGCCCGACAGTGTGCTAATACTAAGATAAAGGCCTAGTGGTATCATAGAAAAATTTGTGTTCTACGGTAAAGTCTACCGATATAAAGCTATATGTGGCACCTGTATCAACCAGTACGTGAGCAGACTTATTATTGAAGAATATTATACCTGTCACAACTGTATCTGAGGCGAATACCTCATCTCGAATTATGGCGTAGACAAGCCCTTGAGCATTGGGGCGACGGTCTTAGCTATTCGGTTGTGCAGGCAAAGGATGTTAAGGTACTGGACCTCGATTATGTTGGTGTTGATATTGAGGGGCATTTGGCCTTCGTTGGCAGTCCCTTCGGTGGTGGCCTCTGCGATCACAGTTGTAGCATCCTTCCAGATAAACTTTATAATCGTTTATGTGATGTTCGCTACTACCGCACTTGGTGCAGCGAGGCCCCAAGTTCAGCCCTTGGTAATCGCCATTATTCGGACGCTTTGGAGCATTGTTGCCTTCCGTATAGCTAGGGCATTTGTGATGAGAATGATGCATAATGTCGGCAGCGGCTAAAGAATATTGGCACTCAAGACGGAGAGCGGGATTCAGAGACTCGCCTATGGTCTTGTATTCCAGCACCAACACGTGGACAGAGAAAGAGGGCCACAGGCCCACTTTAAATCATCGAACGTGATTTTCTTGTGTAAGTAGAAGCACACTAGCAAATTTGGACAATTTATTGAACTATGCCGCATACTGTTGTACTGACAAATTCTCTTGTCTCAACTGCATAAATTTATTGTCTTTTTCTTGACGAACGGCTGAGGGAAGGTACTCGACTTCAAAGGCTTTGTAGAATGTAGCCCAAGAGATCGACGTTGATTGGTTATCACGTCGGATCGCTCGTTTGTGCATGGCCCACCAGTTGTGCACGTTCAGTCATAGTTGAAGTTATGTACAGGCGACTTGCTTGGATTCTTCAATGCCGAGGAGCTCAAAGTGGTCTTCTAGCTCTTCCAGCCAATCAAGTACCATAGAAGGGCCTTTGGTACAACTGAAGGATGTGCGACACGCTTTTTTATATTCTGATACCTCAAAGTTGTAACTTTTCAGTGCTGCAAGTCGGGACACGGGCTCCTTCGGATCGACTTCGGTAGGTTGGGTCGTTGGCTCGATGATAGCATGCGTTATGGCAGAGTTGCCATTGTCCACAACTGTCTGGGATTTATTATAGAGTATGATTAAATTTCGAGGACAGAATTCTTTTAAGGTGGGTAGAGTTGTCACCCTCGGATTTTTGTTATACATATTTTGGTATACATATACGTATCTCGGACCCGTACTTCGACTTGTCCTGACTGGCTAGCCTTGGGTTTTGTATTGGCATGAGTTAATTAGCATTTCATGGTTCGTGTGGTCTATTTTGGCTTTGGCATGCATCGGGTTCGGTTGGGTTCGGCTTGGTTTGGCTCGGTTTGGGTTAGTATGCAAACCCCTACCTACCACCATCTATCATTTATGAACCCAACAATCCTTCTCTCTTCTCATTCCTTTTTCATTAACTCCTTCTTCCTTATAACTCTCTCTCCACCTACTAAGAGAGAGGCTTAGGCAAGTACATCTTGCAAAATGGAGGAACTCTATTTTTGTTGTTCTATTGTCTTCCTCACGAGATTCTAAGACACTTTAGTACTTAGCATTTTCAATCTCCATAGTTTATTTCTTGTAGATCTAAGTTTGTTGCATTTCGGATTTCTTGGGTTTTGATCTACTAAACTTGGTTGTTTCCGAAAATTGAGAGTTCCATGTAGTACGAATTTCGATTTCACACAAGTATTGGCTTTTGAATGGTTGGATCAAGTTTTGGCCGAGATGGGGTTTCTTGAGTTCTTGAGTCCCATGGCTGCTTGTCTCGGCCTTGGGGAAAGGACGAAGCTTTTACGCACACATTCTTACGTGCCATCATGGCAAATTCCTTTTATGCACACGTTCTTATGTGCCAGCGTAGTGTTTCCCCTTTACGCACACGTGTTTACGTGCCAGCGTACTCTGTTCTACGCTGAGTTGATCCGAACTCTATGCGTAGGGCCTCGCTCGCGTAGAGTCTCGCTCAGCGTGCAGTCTCGCTCGCGTGCAGCCTCGCTCGCGTAGAGTCTCGCTTGCGTTTACTCTCGCTTGCATAGAGTCTCGCTTGCTGTGTACTCCCGCTCGCATAGAGTCTCGCTCGCGTGCAGCCCCGCTCGCGTAGAGTCTCGCTTGCATGTACTCTCGCTCGCATAGACCCTCCAGCTCGCGTAGGGTTTCGCTCGCATGCAGCCTCGCTCGTGTAGAGCTGTCTTTCCTTGGTCTTTCCCGCGTAAAGCTATTTTACGCTCGGGGCACCCTTGGCCTAGTATAGTTTCGCTAGCGTAGAGACTTGAGCCCCTTGGTGTACCCCGCTTGTCCTTTATGTTCTTGTGCCTTTTGTCATGAGCTTGATATCACGAATTGGTTAGTATGGTTGGAATGATGATTGTACACGGCATGGTATAATAAGTAAACTGACGTGACATGATATGGCATGATATGACAGTAAGCCTGATGGGAACTATTGAATGCTGTTGCGACGGCTAGCATGACATGACAAGAATGAATGGTCTGGACACCGTAGACGATTGTGTTTGCACAAATGAACTAGTATTGTCTTGTATCATGTCTGGGGCATGGACCCTTGAGTACCACCTACTGAAACTGACTAAGGCTAAATAACTAGAATAATCCAGTAGTCATGAAAAGATTTCCCAGCTATAGGCAATCCCGTTATCTGGGTGCCCCATCATGGGATTTGTAGCCTGCCGTCGAGTAGGGCACATTTCCAGCACACTGTCATGTGTTGCACCCTCCAAGCTACTTAAGGGTACATACGTTCCTTGGATGATGTACCCACATGAACTCAACATCTAATTTTGTCCGGATAACCTGGATGGTCTGCAGGGCTTGTGGCTGTTGGAACATCTCATTGCATCTTGCTAGTAACTAGGCCTGTGATAACCCTAGTTAGTTAAAGTATCAAGCCATACTTATTGCTTGGCCGTGAATGTTGGATGGAGTCTAACCAATCCTAGCCTTGTCTTGTTCCAGTACCTGGCTACTTCGGAACTATGATTGCTTATTCTTACCTTATCAATAACTGATCGAAATAATTTCTCATCCTCTTGACATTTATTGCCCTATTTAGATTTTATGTCTTATTATTATCTTTCTTATTTTATGTTCTGATATGCTGGTTTTATTTCTTAAGTGAAGCCTCCTTTGTGGTACTATCTCTTTCTGGGATCTGACCCAGCTGGTTTTGCATGGCCAGATACCGGAGCAGCTCCAGAGGATCTCCCTATCTTCCAGCCAGATGGTGACCATCAGGCGTAACCCTGGCAACGAGTGGATTTTATTTTTGCTCTCCCACTCTATTGTAAAAGTATTCTTTTGAGGCGTTTAGCCGACGAGTACGTGTTAGCTCGATTGCACTTTACTTACTGTCTGCCTACGGGCTGTAGCATGATTAACAAATCCTAGGGTTGATCATGTATGACTGAAACTCTCGCTAGTCTTCACATTTTGTATGACTAGCTTTATGATCATCCAAATATATAATGTATGGGATGCCTTACTATTTTATATTTGGTGCTCTGACATCTTGTAACTGCTACTACTTGCTTGAGATTGAGACAATAGGCTTGTTCATGACCATAAGAGACTGATGGCTTGTAGTTAAACCCTCTTGTATCTAGACAGCCGTGACCGTATAGCGAAGTAGGTTGCACTTCAATATATGTAGCTGGCTGTGTCCGCCCCCGCTCTCCAGTATTCTGGTTCTAGGGCGTGACACGGTTTAAGTGGTGGCCCATGCAGGTCTTGTGAATCAAGATATGTGAGGGTTTAACGAATTGATGTCTCAATCAGCACTCGTCCTTGATCTCTGCTCGTATTCTCTAAATTCCTGAAATCTTAAACTGATCGCATACTTATAACTTTGATCTGTCCTGGTCCTTCCTTATTGTTCCCTGTGTCGTCTTCTTCAGCGACATTACCCTTGGTCCTGCCCATCAGCCGGAAGGAGCTCAACGAGTACCTCCGCAACAAGAGGATCAAACTCAGCACTCAGGAGCAGCTTCCCGAGTCATGCTTCCCGGAGGTCCAAAACCCCGAGTACAGCCAGCCCAGCCTACAAGGCAGGATGATAAAGTCTTGGTTGGACTCATCAGGGAGTTGCTTGCATCATAGGATCGTCGAGGTGATGCATTGCACCAGACAGTACAAGATGCTATGAGCAGAGGTAACAGTACGGCCAACAGCTTCAAGCGCTTGAACCATTCCTTCTTCGATAACAGCAAAGATGCTATTGCCGCAGACGCTTGGCTGTAGGATACTGAGGTTATTTTAGAAGCAGCCAGGACCCCAGAAGGCAAGAAGGTGGCCGTAGGTGCGCCTACAGTTATTGGACCTAGCCCGCAGCTGGTGGGCGGCACAGGCCGTTGGATTAGTGGCACCTATTGCCTGGACAGTATTCCGTGAGAGATTCCTGTCACGACCCGCTACCCAAATTGTTGGGCCGGGCCGAGTCATTCCCAGCCTACGTTGAGATAAAACGTAGTAAGCTGTTCTAAAGACAACAGGATAAGACTAAATGTGCTAACAGTTCTATAAGTGAAGAAGAATCATAAATGCTCCAAACACAAAAGTCGTCGTATATAGTAAAATGTCCAAGTACAAGTAAACTGATATGTAAAACTGGATACATGTCCAGTTACAAAATGATATAGTCTAATACATGTCTACTCTCAAAAGTCTAAGTAAACAAAAGACAACTAGGCGAGGTTCCCCGCAGGAACATCCTCGTAAAGCAGAGCCGGGTCCTCGGCAGTAATCCCATAGTATGAGTCGCAGAGTAACTCCTCCTCAGTAAGGACACCTACAACGTTATCCTGTCAGGACGGGAGCAAGCACTAAATCTAGCAAACTAGCATATGAAACATGGAAATGAACATGAGAGGAATAACTGGAAATGCATGGCATCATATAGTCTATCATGGTAAGGACACATATGTCATAGAGACAGATGTATATGTAATGTTTAAAACTGTAGTAGGTACGTGATAGGTCAATAGATGTACAATGTGCTGGGGCACATAATAAATGTACATACGTACAAGTGTAAAGGCGGTAGATGTACATACGCACAAATACAGCTTTGAGATAAAGGCCTACGGCTTAGTAACATATAAAATGAAACTTTGCTCGGTACTGTAGAGGGGGATATGATCACGTACACTACTATCAGTTTCCCCATATCCTATATTCTAATCATGTGAGAGATACATCAAGACTGTTCTAAGCATAGTGGTAACTGAAAGTACAACATGTAGAGATCTAACTTGCTACCCCAAGGATCAGCATGTAACATGGTGGGGTTTACAGTTCATTCATGTGACAATATGTAAAGTTCGTAGAAAGTACTTGCCTCTAGCAAAGCAAAACAAAACAAGCTGCGATAACAATGCTATGGATGTCCAGTAACTCGTCGCTGTAGAAGCAAAATATAATAACTTAGTTTTACACTAAGCTAAAATACTAGGACACTAAATGGTGCGACACGACTTGTGACTGGGCACCTAGCCAAAATGATGACTTGGCATAGGAGACCAATGTGGGGTGACACACTATGTTAACTAACTTTCTAGGGTCTTTACACTAGTGAGGGATGGGGTTTAACACGACTAAAACTCCAATTAACACAAAAAGCTACAAGTCGTAATTAATCAATAAATAAATCAAAAGATCATTGTGTTCTAACAATTTTTAGAGATAGGCAAAAAGCCTAGTTTTTCTTAAAGCAAAGTATCAAAGTGATCCTTGTTAATCATAGAAATTTATTATAATTTTTCTGGAATTTATTAACCAGTACAAACATTTTATAAAAAATCAGTTTTCCTAAGTATACAGAAAGTGAGTTTTGGTTTCATGTGCCAAACTAGTGGCAAAACAGTAAATTAAATACTACAAAAATTATACTAAATTAGCTAACTTAACATAGTATCTAAAAACTATTTTTCCATATTTTTAGCAATATTTTAAGTATTTTTAGAAAATCAAAAACAGCAATGCACACAATAATTAATCATCTGCGTATTTTGTCCATGTATATAATTTGAACCAAAGTTCAAATACAGGACCCAAGGCCATGAATCAAGTCCAATATGACTTGTACAGGTCTTGAATGTATGAAAACACATTTGAGCCCAAATACCCATGCTAGGCTTGGACACCAAATGGTTGCAGTAATTTAAATACAATAAAAATATAATTTGGTGATAGTGCAAAATAAATATTATTATTTTAATAAGGCTAATTTGTACAAAAGAATATATACATACCTATGCTAAAAGTATATATAGATATATAAGGAAAAATACTTAATTTATAAGGTATATATATATATGTATAAATATATATACATATATAGGAAAATACTTAACAATAAAGTGTATATATATGTTAATATATATATACATGAAAATATATACATAATACATACATATATGAATATATATATATAAATACAAACATATTTATATAAAATTTTACTAATTATAAAATATATACATATATATAAAATACTGTCATAAACAGTATATACACATATATATATATACTAATATATATATACATACATATATAAATATATATATATAAAACTGAAAAAAAAGAAAAAGAAAAAGAAAAGAAACAGAAAAAGAAAAGAAGACAGAAAGGAGAGGGCTCGAACTCGGGCTAGCAGAGCCGGGGGGGGGTTTTAGTTACTGTGCGCTGGCCAGTGGGCCAGTTGGCCCGTTTGTTAGGGATAGGATTGGGTTTATTTTATTTAGGTTTTAGTTGTTAAAAACAGTAACACAAAATATCGCTCTGTGTCCTGACAGTTTGGGACACAGAGTCTTGTATCCATACTCAGCACGACACGCACGAAATGATTCGGTCGTGTCCAAGCTTACCCAAAGACTGCCCGTGTCCTGGCGAGTCACCCATGCTAAATCGAGACACAAATAGACACGAACACAAACTGACACGTACGTGTCCGGCTAGTCAGGAGGGGTTTGAGAGTGCTGGCCGGCGGAGTAGGCGTCGGGGCGGTGGCGCTCGGGTGGCGACGCGTTCGCCTTGGCCGGGCGCATCGAATGGTGGTGGTCGCGGCTGTCGAAGTCGACCGTGGAGGCTGGACGGGGAAGCTCGTCGGAGTTAGGGTTAGGGCTGGAAGTTTTTGGGGAAGACGGTGGTGTGGGCGGTCGTGGTGGGGTTTTAGGGTTTGGGTTTTGTCTGGGGGAGAGAGGGGGGTCATTTATAGGGGGCTAAGGCGGTCGATAGGTCGGTCGGGCAGCCGGAAATGGCGGGGGCTGCCCGTCGGCGTGGCGGTCGTCGGTCGGGGGGGGGGGTAGGTTTAGGATTAGCGTTTAGGTCCTCCTAGTTTAGGTTATTACATATAGGTCCCTACGGTAGATAAATGCAAATTAGAATTTGCATTCTGCATTTAAAATAATTTATTTATTTACAAACTGATATTGTAACAATTCTAATAATTACAAAACAGTATTAAAACAATTCTAATAATTGCAAATTGATATTAAAACATTATATAAATTACAAATCAATATTTTTGTATTTTAAAACTCATTTAAAATCTTTTAAAAATTCTAGAAAAATCCCTAAAAATTCCTAATAATTATTTAAGGCTATAAATGACATTTAAAATTTAATTAGCACAAATAAAAAAAGAATTTGAAAATCAGGGGCTTACAAGTCTTTCCTCCTTGAAAATTTTGTCCTCGAAATTCACAAGGATTGAAGACCCGACAATATTCTAACATAGCAAGTAATGCAACAAAATGACTAAGGCTGCGATCGAAACTAACCTCTAAGGTATCAAGCGGGAACGGGTGGTTCCCTCGTAGCGGTTGGATCGAACAAGTAAGGGTATCTCTCCCTCATGTCCGACTCCCTCTCCCAATTAGATTCACCTGGGGAGTGACGGCTCCAAGCTACTCGCACTAGGGGTATAACCTTGTTCCTCAGCCTCTTCTCTCTCCGGTCTAATATCTCCACTGGCTGCTCAGAAACTGTAAGGCTCGATCCGACCTCCAACTCTGAATGATCGAGCACATGACTGGGGTCTGGAACATACCTCCTCAGCTGAGATATGTGAAAGACGTCGTGAACTCCTGCTAGATTGGGTGGAAGTGCAACCCTGTAAGCTACCTCTCCGATCCTGCCAAGTACCTCGAACGGCCCGATGTATCTGGGGCTCAGCTTCCCTCCTCGTCCGAACCGGATCGTCCCTCTGGTAGGTGATATCTTCACTAGCACCATATTACCGTCTGCGAACTCCATCGGCCTGCGACTAGCATCAGCCCAGTGTTTCTGCCTGTCCTGAGCTACTCTGAGCCTGTCTCTGATCATCCCGACTTTCTCTGCTGCATCCGTGATCATCTCTGGCCCAAGCATAACTCTGTCTCCGACATCATCCCAAAAGAGCGGTGTGCGGCATCGTCGTCCATATAGCGCCTCGAAAGGAGACATACCAATACTGGCCTGGTAGCTGTTGTTGTATGAAAACTCTACCAAGTGTAGATGGCTCTTCCATGATCCCCCGAAGTCCAGCACGCAAGTCCTCAGCATATCCTCCAGTGTCTGTATCGTCCTCTCGGACTGTCCATCTGTCTGTGGGTGGTATGCCGTACTGAACTTGAGCCTACTACCCAACTCCTCCTGCAAGCTCCTCCAGTAGTGGGATGTGAATCTACTGTCTCTGTCTGACACGATGCTCACCGGCACTCCGTGTAGGCGAACTATCTGCTGCATGTATAGCTCCGCCAACTTCTCGGTGGAAAGCCCCACCTTGAAGGGTATGAAGTGCGCACACTTCGTCAGCCTGTCTACAATGACCCAGATGGCATCCTTCCCTCCTTGGGAACGAGGAAGCCCTGAAACGAAGTCCATCGTAATATGTTTCCACTTCCACTCGGGAATGGGTAACGGCTGCAACAAACCAGCTGGCCTCTGGCGCTCCGCCTTGACCTGCTGGCAAACTAGACATCTCGAGATAAAACGCGATACATCCCTCTTCATCCCGTGCCACCAAAGATGTTCCCACAAGTCACGGTACATCTTGTTAGCACCAGGGTGAATAGAATATCTCGACCGGTGCGCCTCCTACAAAACTGCCTCTACTAGCTCTCCCTTCGGCATGCACAATCGGCTGCCATGCCTCAGGGATCCATCCTCTGCTATAGTGAAGTCATCCAGCAATCTAGCTAATGCCTGGGGTCGAAGTCTGTGAAGGCTCTCATCTGTAGACTGTGCCTCCCGGATCTGCTCCATCAATCCTGACTGAATGTCAAGCGCCATCATCTGTATCACTGATCCTGGCCGAACTAGCTCGATACCGAGTTTCTCCAGATCCTCCCGCAAATGCCGATCAATCATCAGATACCATGCCATCGGATGCATGTTCAGCGCATCCGCCACCACATTTGCCTTCCCAGGGTGATACTGTAAATCGATGTCGAAGTCCTTGATCAACTCCAACCATCGTCTTTGCCTCATGTTCAGCTCTTTCTGTGTGAACACATACTTCAAGCTTTTGTGGTCAGTAAAGATTTCCACACGCTCTCCGTATAAGTAATGTTTTCATAACTTGAGTGCAAAGATCACCGCAGCTAACTCGAGGTCATGGATAGGATAATTCCTCTCATGAGTCCGCAACTGCCTAGATGCATAAGCAATTACTTTTCCATGCTGCTGTAGGACACATCCTAGCCCCTTCTCAGAAGCATCACTGTATATGGTGAAACCTCTAGAACCTGAAGGTAAAGTCAGAACTGGAGCGGTCGTCAGCCTCCTCTTCAGCTCCTCAAATGTCGCCTGGCAGTCCTCTGACCAGATGTACTCTGCGTCCTTCCGCGTCAGCTTCGTCATGGGTTCAGCTATCCTAGCAAAGTCCTGGACGAACTTTCTATAATAGCCTGCTAAACCCAGAAAGCTCCTGATCTCTGAAACTGACGTCGGAGCCTTCCACGTCTCAACTGCAGCAATCTTCCTGGGATCCACCGAGATTCCATCTCCAGTGACTACATGGCCAAGAAACTCCACTCGGTCTAAAAAGAACTCACACTTCGGCAATTTGGCAAACAATCTCTCCTGCCTCAGAATCCCCAAAACTATCCGTAAGTGCTCTACATGCTCCTCTGGCGTCTTCGAGTATATCAGGATGTCGTCAATAAATACTACGACGAACTTATCCAGATACTGGTGAAATGTCTTATTCATCAAGTTCATAAAGACAGCTGGCGTATTTGTGAGACCAAATGGCATCACCAGAAACTCATACTGCCCGTACTTCGTGTTGAATGCCGTCTTCTGGATGTCTGCTGGCCTAACCTTCACCTGGTGGTACCCGGATCTTAAATCTATCCTGGAAAATACCTTTGCCCTGCTCAATTGGTCGAACAAATCATCTATCCTGGGAAGAGGATATTTGTTCTTGATGGTGATGGCATTCAAGGCCCGGTAATCAATACACAACCGGACTGTACCATCCTTCTTAGGCACAAAGAGCACTGGCGCTCCCCATGGAGAAGCACTGGATCGAATGAAACCCTTTTTCAATAGGACATCAATCTGCTCTTTCATCTCTATGGCCTCCTTGGGATTCACTCTATAGCAAGCCCGGGATACTGGTGATGAACCCGGCACTAAATCTATAGTGAACTCCACATCTCTGTCAGGTGGAAGTCCTGGAAGATCCTCTGGGAATATATCCATAAACTCCCTAATGATAGGGTGTGGCGGTACTGCGTCCCCGACTGTCGCACAACAGTTCGGCTCTAGGCTGATCTCCGGCCCTGTCCTCCTGACACTGAATGGTGCTGTACCTGGGGGACTGAACACAATACTACCCTCATGGCAATCTATAGATGCATGGGCATAGCTAAGCCAGTCCATCCCCAATATGATATCATAACCGGGAAGTGGCATCACAAAGAATCGCCCTCTGAACTCTCTCCCGGCTATAAAAATAGAACATCTATAGATAGATCTAATAGGCACTGGTCCTCCTCCCGTCATCACTCTACTAATCTCCGCAGTAGGTGTAGCTACTAGATGATGTTTATGCATAAACTCTAATGATAGGAAGCTATGAGATGCACCAGAATCAAACAAACATACAGCTAGAAAAGTATGCAAATAAACATGACCTGTGATGACGTCAGCTAAGTAATCCGGCTCCGAAACCTGCTCTGGCTCCGGCTCAATGGCTAGGCTATAGACCTTCCCCTGAGGTCCCTTCTGCTGCTGTAGATGCTGCCCAAACCTCTGCTGCTGAGTCGGAAGCGGTCCTCTAGGCTTCGCTGCTGGGCAGTTTCGAAGCTGATGGGTGGCAGACCCACAAGCCAAACACTGACCCAACCTCTTCCTGCAGACTGCGAAGTCATGACCTGGTCTTCCGCAAAAAGAACATATATCTTCCTTCTGCTGCTGCTGTCGGGGTCCCGGGGCTCGAACTGGCGGGGTCTGATGATGTGGTGTAGGGGAACGGTAAGTCTGCTGGGGTGGCGTCGGCGCTCTCTGCTGGAAAGCCTGACGCTTGGACGGACCCTCATGGTGTACAGAAGCCGGCCTCTTGCATGACAGAAGACGTTCCTCGATGCTCCGGGCTAACTCTACGCTCTGGTAATAGTCAGTCGTACCATTTGCCACTATAAGGATGCCAATGTCTGGAACTAGACCATGGCAAAACCTACGGGTCATCTCCTCTGGATCAGCAACCAGACTAGGAGCAAAACGGCTCAGGCGACTAAACTCTCCCGCATAGTCATCAACAGAACGGTTCCCCTGCTGGATGTTCTGGAATCGTAGCCCCATGGCTACTCTAGCAGTGGTCGAGAAGAATTTCTTCTTGAACTGGGTCTTGAACTGGTCCCAGGTGGCTCTACCTCTCGCGAACAACGGCTCATTCCTGAACCAGACTCCGGCTAAGTCTATCAGCAGAAATCCTGCTACCTCGACCTGAAGGTCATCCGGCATCCTAACTCCCAGAAGCTTCCTCTCTACAGAATCTAGCCAGTCATCAGCTACTACTATGCCCTCAGTCCCTGAGAACTCCTTGGGATTCAGACCCATAAAGTCCTTGACCGTCCCCGCTCTCTGCCGTGGCTCTACATGTGGTGGGACCACGGGACGTCCCTCAGAACGCTCCATGCTCTGGCGGAGTAGGGTAGTCTGCTCCTGATGGGTTGTTAGGAACCCCTGGATCAGTGTGAGCAGCTGGGTCCCGTCGAGTGTGACGGAAGCCTGGGTGGGTATAGTGATAGGGGGTGGTGGAAGTATCGGGTCCTGCTGGGACTGGGATGTGGAAGGTGGTATCTGGGTCTGTGGATCTGTGGAGTGGGGGAATGTGGTAGGTGGAGGTGTATCAGTCAACTGGTCAGCTGACTGGATATGAAGGGCCCCATTCTCGGGGGTAACATACTGGGATGAACGAGTAAGAACCATCTAAATTACACATTAAAAAAAGACTTATAAGGACTTGTTTAAAGTAAGCAATCATATGCAAGAAAAATCTAATTATAATAGCAAACATGTGATGTATTTCCTATGTTGCAATTCTAGCATTCCTCTAAGTGTTCTAAGCGTCTTTCCTAATGTTGTCTAATTACCTTAAGTTCCTAATTGCAGGCATGCTTGGTACAATAACGTAACCAAACAGTTTAGTCAGGACCTGCATGGGCCACCACTAAAAATATGTCACGACCCGCTACCCAAATTGTTGGGCCGGGCCGAGTCATGCCCAGCCTACGTTGAGATAAAACGTAGTAAGCTGTTCTAAAGACAACAGGATAAGACTAAATGTGCTAACAGTTCTATAAGTGAAGAAGAATCATAAATGCTCCAAACACAAAAGTCGTCGTATATAGTAAAATGTCCAAGTACAAGTAAACTGATATGTAAAACTGGATACATGTCCAGTTACAAAATGATATAGTCTAATACATGTCTACTCTCAAAAGTCTAAGTAAACAAAAGACAACTAGGCGAGGTTTCCCGTAGGAACATCCTCGTAAAGCAGAGCCGGGTCCTCGGCAGTAATCCCATAGTATGAGTCGCAGAGTAACTCCTCCTCAGTAAGGACACCTACAACGTTATCCTGTCAGGACGGGAGCAAGCACTAAATCTAGCAAACTAGCATATGAAACATGGAAATGAACATGAGAGGAATAACTGGAAAGCATGGCATCATATAGTCTATCATAGTAAGGACACATATGTCATAGAGACAGATGTATATGTAATATTTAAAACTGTAGTAGGTACGTGATCGATCAATAGATGTACAATGTGCTGGGGCACATAATAAAATGTACATACGTACAAGTGTAAAGGCGGTAGATGTACATACGCACAAATACAGCTTTGAGATAAAGGCCTACGGCTTAGTAACATATAAAATAAAACTTTGCTCGGTACTGTAGAGGGGGATATGATCACGTACACTACTATCAGTTTTCCCATATCCCATATTCTAATCATGTGAGAGATACATCAAGACTGTTCTAAGCATGGTGGTAACTGAAAGTACAACATGTAGAGATCTAACTTGCTACCCCAAGGATCAGCATGTAACATGGTAGGGTTTGCAGTTCATTCATGTGACAATATGTAAAGTTCGTAGAAAGTACTTGCCTCTAGCAAAGCAAAACAAAACAAGCTGCAATAACAATGCTATGGATGTCCAGTAACTCGTCGCTGTAGAAGCAAAATATAATAACTTAGTTTTACACTAAGCTAAAATACTAGGACACTAAATGGTGCGACACGACTTGTGACTGGGCACCTAGCCAAAATGATGACTTGGCATAGGAGACCAATGTGGGGTGACACACTATATTAACTAACTTTCTAGGGTCTTTACACTAGTGAGGGATGGGGTTTAACACGACTAAAACTCCAATTAACACAAAAAGCTACAAGTCGTAATTAATCAATAAATAAATCAAAAGATCATTGTGTTCTAACAATTTTTAGAGATAGACAAAAAGCCTAGTTTTTCTTAAAGCAAAGTATCAAAGTGATCCTTGTTAATCATAGAAATTTATTATAATTTTTCTGGAATTTATTAACCAGTACAAACATTTTATAAAAAATCAGTTTTCTTAAGTATACGGAAAGTGAGTTTTGGTTTCATGTGCCAAACTAGTGGCAAAACAGTAAATTAAATACTACAAAAATTATACTAAATTAGCTAACCTAACATAGTATCTAAAAACTATTTTTCCATATTTTTAGCAATATTTTAAGTATTTTTAGAAAATCAAAAACAGCAATGCACACAATAATTAATCATCTGCGTATTTTGTCCATGTATATAATTTGAACCAAAGTTCAAATACAGGACCCAAGGCCATGAATCAAGTCCAATATGACTTGTACAGGTCTTGAATGTGTGAAAACACATTTGAGCCCAAATACCCATGCTAGGCTTGGACACCAAATGGTTGCAGTAATTTAAATACAATAAAAATATAATTTGGTGATAGTGCAAAATAAATATTATTATTTTAATAAGGCTAATTTGTACAAAAGAATATATACATACCTATGCTAAAAGTATATATAGATATATAAGGAAAAATACTTAATTTATAAGGTATATATATATATGTATAAATATATATACATATATAGGAAAATACTTAACAATAAAGTGTATATATATGTTAATATATATACATGAAAATATATACATAATACATACATATATGAATATATATATAAATACAAACATATTTATATAAAATTTTACTAATTATAAAATATATACATATATATAAAATACTGTCAAAAATAGTATATACACACATATATATATACTAATATATATATATATATATATATATATATATATATATATATATATACATACATATATAAATATATATATATATAAAACTAAAAAAAAGAAAAATAAAAAGAAAAGAAACAGAAAAAGAAAAGAAGACAGAAAGGAGAGGGCTCGAACTCGGGCTAGCAGAGCCGGGGGGGGGGGTTTAATTACTGCGCGCTAGCCAGTGGGCCAGTTGGCCCGTTTGTTAGGGATAGGATTGGATTTATTTTATTTAGGTTTTAGTTGTTAAAAACAGTAACACGAAATATCGCTCTGTGTCCTGACAGTTTGGGACACAGAGTCTTGTATCCATACTCAGCACGACACGCACGAAATGATTCGGCCGTGTCCAAGCTTATCCAAAGACTGCCCGTGTCCTGGCGAGTCACCCATGCTAAATCGAGACACAAATAGACACGAACACAAACTGACACGTACGTGTCCGGCTAGTCAGGGGGGTTTGAGAGTGCTGGCCGGCGGAGTAGGCGTCGGGGCGGTGGCGCTCGGGTGGCGACGCGTTCGCCTTGGCCGGGCGCGTCGAATGGTGGTGGTCGCGGCTGTCGAAGTCGACCGTGGAGGCTGGACGGGGAAGCTCGTCGGAGTTAGGGTTATGGCTGGAAGTTTTTGGGGAAGACGGTGGCTTGGGCGGTCGTGGTGGGGTTTTAGGGTTTGGGTTTTGTCTGGGGGAGAGAGGGGGGTCATTTATAGGGGGCTAAGGCGGTCGATAGGTCGGTCGGGCAGCCAAAAATGGCGGGGGCTGCCCGTCGGCGTGGCGGTCGTCGGTCGGGGGGGTAGGTTTAGGATTAGCGTTTAGGTCCTCCTAGTTTAGGTTATTACAGATAGGTCCCTACGGTAGATAAATGCGAATTAGAATTTGCATTCCGCATTTAAAATAATTTATTTATTTACAAACTGATATTGTAACAATTCTAATAATTACAAAACAGTATTAAAACAATTCTAATAATTGCAAATTGATATTAAAACATTTAAATAAATTACAAATCAATATTTTTGTATTTTAAAACTCATTTAAAATCTTTTAAAAATTCTAGAAAAATCCCTAAAAATTCCTAATAATTATTTAAGGCTATAAATGACATTTAAAATTTAATTAGCACAAATAAAAAAAGAATTTGAAAATCAGGGGCTTACAATTCTGGACCAAGTACTTTGACGCTGTAGCTCGGTATGATCTAAAGACGAGGTTCACTAATTTGAAGCAGATGGGCAGGACGGTCGATGGATATGCGGCCGAGTTTTCTAGGCTTAGTCGGTTTGCTTCCATCTTGGTGGCGACCGAGTTTGACAGAGCTCAGCGGTTCCAGCAGGGACTCCACCTAAAGACTTTTACTAGCGATGGAGCAGTTTGAGCATCAGACTTTCGATGCAGTATTGAGAGCAGCTAGGAGGCATGAGTATTGTAACACCCAGTTTTCCAGAAGAGGATAATTTTGAAATTTTGTAATTATAATTATTATTTAATGATATTTATTTCATATTATGATTTTTAGTAATTTTTAATTATTTTTAAACTATTTAAATTCATGACTTGTGATTTATGGTATTTTGCTAGTAAACAGTAGAGACTGCCTACCCTAGAGCCTAGCCATGTGATTAGGGTATTTTTGACATTTTGGAGTTATTTGATTTTATTATAATTTATTTAAATTTATAGGATTTTTTAGAATTTATTTTGGAATGGTTTGAATGAGGGTTGACTAGGTTGACTTTGACTAGCAATGACCATGGTAGACCAACCTAGGAGCTAACACTAGTTGAGTTTGGACTTGGTTAGGTTATGTAACCCTAGTTAGACTAGAGTTAACCTATGGTTTAGTCATTTAAACCCAAGTTAGAATAGAAGGCATTTAGACACAAGTCATGACTTGTGATTTAAACCATTGATCAATGACTAGCCTTAAAGCCCATAGGCCCACACCATGTAGCCAAACCCTAACCCTAAGTAGCCCATGGCAGCCAACCTAGGGTTTCCCACCCTATTTAATGCGTCTTCTATTTGTTCTTGCCTCCTTTATTAATTTCTCCAAGTTTTGAAGAAAGAGGTTTGTCCATTCTTCCCCAACCCATAGATTATTCATTTTAATTCCTTTTCCACTCTAGTCTTTTACATTAGTTCCTAATCTAGCTCTATTTCATGTCCATGGAGAGAAATCTCAGGTTTGGACCAATTTGGAGCACTTGGCCATCAAGAAGAACCACCCCCTTTTGAAGCTTTTTATGCAAATTGCACATATAGGTAACTTCCTATTCCTTCCATAGATTTTCGATTTCTTTGCATGGATAGGAAGCCCTAGGTGTCCTCTCTCTATTGGGATAGGCATTGTTAGGTTTCGTGTCCAATACGTGTCCATATCGGGCACGTATCAGGCCATGGTCGTAGGTGTTTGACGAAATGCCCCAAAGGGCATTTCGTTTTATTTTCTGAAATGTATTTGATTGGAAAAATAGGTTTTATGATTGCTTATGAATTTCTAGAGTCCTTACGGAGTTTTCGTGTCGTGTCGGGATACGGGGGACACGAGTACACATGGGTGCACACACGCGCGCGAGCGCGGTTGGTTCCCCTGCTACCACGTGTCTCGTGTGCCCTGCACACAGCACATGGACACGCCAAAATTGGTATGGACATGGGGGCAGTGTCTGCACACACTCCCTCAAAGTTTCAGTGTACCTCATTTTGTGTTGGACACGGAATCGAGGCTGTACTGGTCATACGCGCCCACCGTGTTCAGACGAATCGCGTTCTGATATACGAGTCGTGTCCACTCTGGACACGACGTGGTCGTGTCGTGTTGGGTCCTATGTGTAGCCTGATACGTGGGCTACACGTGGGCATGACCACGAGACCCTACGTGTTGTATGTCTTATTTTATGGACACGTGCACGTGTGCACGATACTGTGCAACACTGGGTGACCCCCATGTGTTTGCATCGTGTTAGACACGCCAATGTCGTGTTTTATGGACACGTGAGGACACACAAGACACGTGTACACATGCTTTATTAATTACCAACCATTATCAGTGAGTTTTATGTTGGATTTTAGGGTCGAACCATTGAATCTCTATTTGGGACTGATACCTGACTGTTGCACGTTGGCTGGGTGTTTTTTTTCTACGTTGTGTTATTTTTCCTACTGATTTTAATCATGATAAATAGTTGTTTGTTTAGACTACATGTGTTAGAGTTGTAGTCCATGTTAAAATTCGAATTGTGTGAGGCAATGAATTGATTTTGGTTTAAATTGTTTTTAACTGTTAAATGGATGGACTGATACACAGTCCTGGATACATATTTTGAACCTTCATTCCTTAAACTGATTTTTGAAAGTTCCTCTTCCATGTTTAATTCCTAAACAATTGTTGTTTCCCCATTGATAGTTCACTGTTAGTTGGAGTTATCAAGTAAAGGGGATTCAAATTTGATTTGGGATTTAGATGGGGATTTCGACTAGTGTTTAACTGTTAGTGCAATATAGGAACTGAATTCGATTTCTGAATGTAGATTCCAGTTTTAAAAATTGAGATTTCAAGTTGTTAATGAGAATTTCATGGATTGCATTGATAGTTTGGCTTTCGATTTGTAAACTTTTTCTTGTTTCCCGAGATCACCTTGCTGTTACATTTTACTGTTTTGAATAAAATTGATAACTGAGATTTGCTCACATACACAATCCTGAACACTATTTTCCCTGTGTATCATCACACACCCTTAAACTTGATGTAATCTGTACACACACCTGTGTAAATTCCTCACGCAATCATACTCACTCACATTGCAATCTACACACACAGGCCATAACCTGTGTTCCTGTTTTCTGAGAACTTACCATGTAGGCACACACAAGTATGTAGACTGAAACCTATTTATTAACCAATTGATTTCCTTTCCTCTTTGCAATATATACATGTGTGAACTTGAACTATTTTTTTCTCTTCCTTTTGTTTTTACTGTCAACTGATTTCCCTTCACTTTCGATTCTATTTACTGAGATAAAGGGGTTCTTCAATGTATGAACCTGGGTATTGTTTTGGAATGGAAATCAGTGTATTTTGATATGGACTGGACTGTGGTTGTTTCAATTTGGTTTCTTCCTATATTAAACTGAAAGAATGTTATGGTTGGGTATCTATAATTATAATATCAGTTAACTGAAGGCATTACATTGATTCCTGAGTAGAAGGTTAATTTGAGTAGGGACTTCATGTAAACTGTTTTGGCACACATATGATACCAGCCTATATACCCAGCCCATTCAGCCTGCATTTTTCCAGTCCTATACTAGCCCCAAACCCAGTCCTTAACATGCCACTGTTTGCATTACCTAGGACTATATGAGCAGTCCCTCCTAGCATATATATAACATGTATATCACACACACACACCAAGCAACATTGACACTAGACACTGTCACTTAAGTTCCTATGACATTGTCCACCCACACTTTAGTCTACATCTTACCCCTCACTGTATAGCCTATAGTTCACTGATTTTTCCTATTCCCATTGGTACCACACAATCATGTATCTCTCTAACACTCTTGCACATGCCATACACACATGTTTACATCACATTGACACTCTATTGACACTTTGCCATACACACATAAACACATTACATGCCTTGCTCTCTCTCTATATATAATATATACTATACATGGCTAAATGTGTTAATGTGGTAAATAGAGATTTTCCTATAGTTATATATACATGTATGTGTATATAAATAGATATATATATAATATGAAATATATGTGATGTGGACTATAGGGCATAAGGCCTATATGTATGTTATGAATACACCAATGATTGTGTGTTGGTAGTCTAGTATGACTTGTGATTGGTGTGTGATTGCTAGACTAGGCTTGGTTAGGCCTAGTGAGACTTATTAGACTTATTTGGGTCAGTCTTGACCTAGTTGACCTAGTTTGACTAGTGTAGTTGACCAAAGTTGACCAAGAGTTAACTTTGGCCTAGTTCGACCTAGACAGCATGCAGATGCATTGTAGGTTACATTTATCATCCCCTGTATACATCTTGACTTGTGTTGCTCTAACTAGGAGTCAGGTATCTCATCTCGGACAGTACATTTACTTCAGACATTCAGATACGAGGCGAGTACATTCTCTGATCATTTCATAACTTGCTTAGAATTATTTCCTGCATTAAATTACTTTACTTGATACTGTCACGTTGGTCACACGGATTAGTACTATGGATCCCTTCTTGAGATATTATCCCTTCAGGGAGCATCGGGTACTCTATGTTCTATGCGTTTCACTTACATGGCATATCATATACTTCTTTGGTTCTTTGATCACTTGTGACATATATCCATATGATCGTAGAGTCTTCTTTGAATCCTTATCCCATTTATGGGACTACTATGTATCACCCTTTGGGGGCATATCACCCTTCGGGGGCTTATCACCCTTTGGGGGCATATCACCATTCGGGGGCTTATCACCCTTTGGGGGCATATCACCCTTCGGGGGCTTATCACCCTTTGGGGGCATATCACCCTTCGGGGGCTTATCACCCTTTGGGGGCATATCACCCTTCGGGGGCTTACCACCCTTCGGGGGCTGTTACATAGAATCATAACATAACCTGGTTGGATCCTTGTGTATTAGTTGGGGGTATGGGGGAGTATAAATAGCCATGTAAACAATTCCAAAGTAGAATAGCCATGTACGCCTCTTTAGTATAGCCATGTACAATCAAGCCGTTCACATGTCGACTTTGTGCTCTAAATCACTAGTCACTGGTAGCTCTTTACTTATAGTAGATATTTCTATTACAGTTTTCTCTCTCTGTTTACATACTGCATTTCTTCAGTATCTATATCTTACTTTACTGCATGATTATATTTTCTAACCTGCTATGAACTGTTCAGATGTACTGTACTCGCTCCTGTCCTGACTGGACCTGTTGAAAATATTACAGAGGACGAGGAGGAGGCCTGGGAGGATACCTTCTACGGGACAGCTCTAGCTGAGGACATCACCCCCACTGCCTAGACTAGTTTAGTTAGGCCTTATCTTATTTTTATGTTGTCTTGAGACTGTTTAGCTAGACTTTACTTCTGTTCAGAGATGTTGAGTTGTATATATTCTTTCATATTCAGTATCTGAGATATGTACTCTGGATATTTGCTGGGATATTACCTTAGACTATTCTATCTTCTGTTTTTTCTTGAGTTCTATATCATATCATGCTTTCTTCTTCCTTAGTTGTGATTGAGTTCATTTACTGCTTAGTATTATATTGCTAGATGTATGTTGACCTTGGACAACGTTCTACCGCCGACACTGCGGCGTAGGCTGGGCGTTGTTACATTCTCGTACCCTCACAGTGGGTGCGGGTCGTGACACATATACCTTCCAGAGGATTATGGACTGGACCGGAAGTCGGAAGCGGTCTCACGGCCAGATGAACCAGTCTTCAGCACCAGCCCCGGCAGTAAGGGCTTTGACTATTGGAGCTCCGAGGCGGACGGCTTCTGTTACGTCGATTCAGCATTCGACCCCGGTATATCCTCAGTAGCAGCAGCAGAAGCAGTCTTCCATAATGGGTTGCACTCATTGTTGGAAGCCAGGGCACGTGGTGTCAGAATATCGCAGAGCACAGGGTTTGTGCTTGGTTTGTGGGGCACCGAACCACAGGATTGGAAACTGTCCGAATAGGGGGAGTTCATCTTCTTCAACCTTTTTTAGTCCCTCGGTTAGGGAGCCATCGCCAGTATCAGTCCAGCAGCAGCAACAGTACCCGTTTCTGAGGCCCTTGCCGCCTCAGGCCCAAGCATTTCAGCAGCAGAACCCCCAGCAGTATGCACAAGTCCAAGCTCAAATCCAGAACCGCCAGAGAGGTTTCCAGCAGAGGGGACCAGCACCCAGAGGGCAAGGTCAAGTGATGGCTTTGACCGTGGAGGAGGAGTTAGCATCAGGTAAAGTGGTGGCAGGTACTATTCTCGTCAACTCCTTTCCAGCATCAGCGTTATTTGATTCTAGTACATCATATTCATTTATGTCTGCACGATTCGCACACGGATAGGACTAGAGCCCCAGTCATTATCAGTAAGGCTCAATATATTTACTGGTAACGGACTTGTGGGAGTAGATAGAGTGTTTTTTTCGTGTCGGATCGTAGTTGGCGGTAGAGAGTTTCCCGCTAGGTTGATAGAATTTCCGATGGCCGATTATGACGTGATCTTGGGGATGGATTAGTTGAGGGACCAGTATGTTAGAATAGATTGCCATATCGGCAAGATTATTTTTAGTATTCCTGGTGAACCAGAGTTTTCATTTTTTCGAGGTGGAGTAGAACCTTCTCCTCTAGTATTTCGGATGGCAGTTGCAGCGGCAGTTCAATTTCCCAGAGTTGTAGAAGAGTTTTCCGATGTTTTCCCCGAAGAGCTTCCAGGTATGCCACCAGAGAGAGAGATCGAGTTCACCATAGACTTGATCCCCGAAACAGCACCAGTGTCAGAGCGAGTCTACCGGATGGCACCGTCAGAATTGGAGATCTTGTATAAGATGATTGAAGAACTCAGGACCAAGGGATTCATCCGTGCTAGTGGATTGCCTTGGAGAGCGCCGATGCTTCTTGTGAAAAAAAAGGATGGTACGTCCAGATTATGTGTTGACTATCGTACCTTGAGCCCAGTGACAATCAAGAACAGATATCCTCTCCCGAGGATAGATGACTTGTTTGATCAACTCAAAGGGGCATCCGTATTTTCGAAGTTTGACTTGCGGTCAGGATACCACCAGATTAGAGTCAGAGAGCAGGATATTTCGAAGACGGCATTTAGATCCAGGTTTGGGCATTGAAAGTTCCTTGTTATGTCCTTTGGAGCAACCAATACGCCGGCTGTATTCATGGACCTCATGAATCGTATCTTCATACCTTATTTGGATCAGTTCGTGATTGTGTTCATAGAAGACATCTTGGTCTACAGCAAGAGTGAAGCGGAGCATGAGCAGCATCTCAGAGTTGTCCTCCAGATTCTCCGAGAACACCAGTTGTATGCGAAGTTCAGTAAATGCGAGTTATGGATCGATCGCATTTCATACTTGGGTCATATCATCACTAGAGGTGGAGTAGAAGTGGATCCCCAGAAGATTGTGGCTATTGAGACGTGGCCGGTACCCATCACAGTTGCAGAAGTTCGTAGTTTTCTTGGCTTGGCCAGCTACTATCGGTGATTTGCTTCAGACTTTGTACAGATTTTAGCACCTATGACCCAGTTGACCCGCAAGGATGTGCAGTTTGCTTAGACAGGAGAATGTCTGGATTCTTTTGAGAAGTTAAAGCGAGGCTTGATGACGGCACCCATTCTCACACTTTCAGATGGGACGGAGGATTCTCAGTGTATTGTGATGCTTCAGGCAGAGGTTTAGGATGTGTTTTGATGCAGCATGGGAAGGTAATAGCTTATGCGTCATGTCAACTTCATGATCATGAGAGAAATTACCTGGCAACAGTAGTTTTTGCATTGAAGCTGTGGAGACATTATTTGTATGGAGATAGGGTGGAGATTTTCACCGACCACAAGTGCCTGAAGTATGTGTTACTCAGAAGGATCTTAACATGCGTCAGAGGAGATGGCTAGAGCTTCTTATGGATTATGACATCAACCTACAGTATCATCCTGGAAAGGCCAACGTTGTTGTAGATACATTGAGCAGAAGAGCCGGAGTTTATTTTCTAACAGCACAAGCAGAGTTGTTAGCCGATCTCCAAAAGATGGGTATAGAAGTTGTCCTTCCTACCAATGCGGCATTGATAGCCAGTATGCAAGTTCAGTCCAGTATAGTTGAGAGGATCAAGTTAGCTCAGTCAGCAGATTCTAAGCTTCAGCGGCTTAGGGCAGAATGTGTAGCAGGACGAAGACCAGAGTTATGTATCTATGAGGACGGTACACTTCGACATGGGAGGCGTCTTTGTGTACCTAGTAGTGATGTCAGACAGGAGAGCATGGCAGAACGAAGATGTATCGTGATATCCGACAGCATTTATGGTGGAATGCTATAAAGAGGAAGATAGCCCGGTTTGTCTCTCGATGTTTAGTTTGCCAACAAGTTAAGGCTGAACATCAGAGACCGGGTGGACTTCTTCAACCCTTACCGATCCCAGAATGGAAATGGGAGTACATTACAATGGATTTTGTGACTGGATTACCTAGATCCCCAGCTGGAAGAGATGCTATCTGGGTTATAGTCGACAGACTCACCAAGGTAGCTCATTTTCTTCCTTTCAGGGTTGGTCAGTCGACGGATCAACTTGCAGAGCTGTACCTCAGGCAGATAGTCAGGTTGTATGGAGTACCAGTCAGTATTGTATCCGACAGAGATTCAAGATTCATATCGCACTTTTGGCGGAGTCTTCAGAAAAGTTTGGGGACTCGTCTCAAGTTCAGTTCAGCTTATCATCCGTAGACAGATGGTCAGTCAGAACGCACGATCCAGACTCATGAAGACGTTGCGGTCATGTACACTTGACTTCAGTGGTTCGTGGGAAGATCACCTGCATCTCGTTGAGTTCTCCTATAACAACAGTTTGCAGGCCAGTATCTAGATGGCACTCTTTGAGGCCTTGTACGGCAGAAGGTGCAGATCTCCGTTAGCATAGGATGATGTAGGTTGTCAGGCGAGTCAGAGATCATCTTCGAGTTGCACAAGATCGCTAGCGTCATTGGGTCGATTCTCATCGGCGTCCTCTTGAATTTTTTGTCGACGACCACGTATTCCTTAGGATCTCGCCTACCCGTGGCGTCATTCATTTTGGCGTACGGGAAAAACTTAGTCCTAGGTATATAGGGCCATTCGACATTCTAGAGCGAGTAGATAATGTGTCCTATCGTCTCGCTCTTCTGCAGTCGTTACGTGAGGTGCATGATGTCTTCCATGTATCCCAATTGCGACGGTATATCCCGGATCTGAGTCATGTCCTTGATCATTCGGAATTGGTTGTTGGCGCCAACCTTTCGTACAAGGAGAGACCCGTATCCATATTGGACCGAAGAGAAAAGATACTCAAGAACAAGACTATCAAGTTAGTCCGTGTTGCTTCGGGTCATCACTCTTTGGGTGAGTCAACGTGGGAGCGTGAGGATGATATCCGATCGCAATATCCCGACCTGCTTGACTCGTAAGGTATAATGTCTTCTTATGCCTTATGCCTTCAACTTCATTGCTTGTATGAATGATTACTTGATTGGTTGCCTAGTTATAACTTGCCTGTGATTAGTATAACTTGCTCGACATCTCTAGCCTCTTGATTAAATTTCGAGGACGGAATTCTTTTAAGGTGGGTAGAGTTGTCACCCTCAGATTTTCGTTATACGTATTTTGGTATATGTATACGTATCTCGGACCCGTATTTCGACTTATCCTGACTGGATAGCCTTGGGTTTTGCAATGGCATGGGTTAATTAGCATTTCATGGTTCGTGTGGTCTATTTTGGCTTTGGCATGCATCGGGTTTGGTTGGGTTTGGCTTGGTTTGGCTCGGTTTGGGTTAGTATGCAAACCCTTACCTACCACCATCCATCATTTATTAACCCAACAACCCTTCTCTCTCCTCATTCCTTTTCTCATTAATTACTTCTTCTTCCTTATAACTCTCTCTGTACCTACCAAGAGAGAGGCTTAGGCAAGTACAACTTGAAAAATGGAGGAACTCTATTTTTGTTGTTCCATTGTCTTCCTCACGAGATTCTAAGACACTTTAGTACTTAGCATTTTCAATCTCCATGGTTCATTTCTTGTAGATCTAGTTTGTTAAATTTTGGATTTCTTGGGTTTTGATCTACTAAACTTGGTTGTTTCCAAAAATTGAGAGTTTCATGTAGTAGGAATTTCGATTTCACGCAAGTATTGGCTTTTGAATGGTTGGATCAAGTTTTGGCCGAGATGGGGTTTCTTGAGTTCTTGAGTCCCATGGCTGCTTGTCTCGGCCTTGGGGAGAGGACGAAGCTTTTACGCACACGTTCTTATGTGCCAACATGGTAAATTCCTTTTACGCACATGTTCTTACATGCCAGCATAGTGTTTCCCCTTTACGCACACGTATTTACGTGCCAGCGTACTCTGTTCTACGCTGAGTTGATCCGAACTCTATGCGTAGGGCCTCGCTCGCATGCAGTCTCGCTCGCGTGTAGCCTCGCTCGCGTAGAGTCTCGCTTGCGTGTACTCTCGCTCGCGTAGAGTCTCGCTTGCGTGTACTCCCGCTCGCGTAAAGTCTCGCTCGCGTGCAGCCCCACTCGCGTAGAGTCTCGCTTGCGTGTACTCTCGCTCGCGTAGACCCTCCCGCTCGCGTAGGGTCTCGCTCGCATGCAGCCTCACTCGTGTAGAGCTGTCTTTCCTTGGTCTTGCCCGCGTAAAGCTATTTTACGCTTGGGGCTCCCTTGGCCTAGCGTAGTTTCGCTAGCGTAGAGACTTGAGCCCCTTGGTGTACCCCGCTTGTCCTTTATGTTCTTGCGTCTTTTGTCATGAGCTTGATATCACGAATTGGTTAGTATGGTTGGAAATTATTATACACGGCATAGTATAACAAGTAAACTGACGTGACATGACATAACATGATATGACAAATAAGCCTGATTGGAACTATTGAACGTTGTTGCGACGGCTAGCATGACATGACAAGAATGAATGGCCTGGATACTGTGGACGATTGTGTTTGTACAAATGAACCAGTATTGTCTTGCATCATGTCTAGGGCATGGACCCCTGGGTACACTACACCAAAATGCATGTATTGTAACGGTCTAAACGTGTTACAAAAATTAATTCTAACGGGTAAATTCCGTAAGTATATAGGCGTGGGTAATAATACTAACTGCTTTTCTAACGGATCGGGTCCGTTAGTATGTCAACTATTCTAACGGCTATAGGGTGTTAGTGATTATTTTTCTAACAGGCTTATAGCAGTACATAGAATTGAATACTAACGGGTTGTGACCGCTAGTATATTTTAAAAAGAAAAAAAAATAAATTTAGGAATTCAATACTAACGGAAATGGGGCGTTAGTAATACCTAAAAATAGAGAAAAAAAATTAATTGTAGAATACTAATTAATAGATTAAGAATTTCTTAGTTATTATCATCTAGTAGATATTTGCACCTATTTTATCTGTAAATATAAAATGCTGAAATGCTGAAACATTATTTATACAGATCATTCAAGCAAATATATATCATTTTACGGTAAATAGTGTTTACATATCATAACAGCCCTCACCCTTTATTGTGAATGCTAATTATGACTCTTTATCCATCTATTGGAGCATATGTTTAAGTCGAATAAAATCACAAAATGATGCTGTAGCAAGAAAAACAACAGCGATAACTCCAAAGTACATAATTAGACAACATATTGAATGAGGTTTAATTTGTTAATGAATCTAAAGATAGTTCTTAAGGATGATGTAGAATTTATACGGAGGAAATTGCACTGAAGCCCAAACACAAAATATAAGATGCACCAATAAACATCAATAGCTGACACAATGACAGAATGAAATTCATAAGTAATTTTGTTGGGCAACGAGAAAAAAACTGACAGAGCTGCCGCTGGTGAGACATTTCCAGAAATGACCAAAATCCTACAGAAAATCTAGGGTATTTTTACCACACTAATGATTCCCTACGATTCGCAAATCAAAGAATAGTAATCCATTTTCACACTTTTCAGCCTTTTCTAGTGCTTTGTCGAATGACACCTCAGTTTGGAGAGATGGGGTGGAGAAGAGGGAAAGGGTGAAGAATCAACATCTGCAAATGGCAAATACACCCAAAAAAATCCACCAGTGCTTCCAATGGGATTTCTGCAGTAAAAATGTACAAAACTGGACAATGGAAGCACAATACATGGGGGCCTCCATGTTAGACCACCTGAGAACCAACTGTTTTGGTAGATTGTTACAATAGGTTTTCCGGTAAACAAACACTCGAACAACGGAAAGTGGAGCTATCTTTGATGTTTGGCATTTGGCAGTGTTTAGAGGCTGATAAACATCTTCTTAGCCAACAAACTTGAAACTTAAAATGCAATTAGAAGAAAAAACAATTGATGGAAAGCAAAGACACCATCAAAATCCTGTATATAGCTTAATACAAAAGCTGTACTTTCAGTATAAATGAGAAAAAAAAAACATCAGAGAAAGAACCCAAAACTGTGAATGAGTTACGGAAGTTAGGAGTTCTCAACCGAGGTGAACACGAACATCTTCTTAGATTGCCCTTGTTAAACAAGTTGAAAATTGAAATGTACAAGCAATTTCGTGTCACTGCTAGGTAATATTTTGAGTCAAGGAGACTAGAAAGGGGACTGGAAACTAGTTTGGGCCAAGAAAAACAACACTTCTGATGTGAATGTGAAAAACAAGTGATAGGATCTATACCCTTTATTGAAGATTCCTTCACCAATTTGGTATGACCAAGCTTGAGACCAAAAGTATATGAATTTACATGCGTGAAGTAAAATTCAAAAAATGTTGGATAAAGAATGCACTCTGTACAGTGAAATACTAATTTTGTGAGAATGTAACTCTCATTTCCTGCTGAGATAACCAAACCACTTGTATTTGTATAACAGCCTTAGAGTTTAGATAATAATAAAATACGTTAAGTTATAGTTTGATTATATGGCTGGATATCTAACTGGTTTTCCTGCCCATTTCCAGTGATTTATTTGTCGCTTCAAGTTACTTTGGTTTATATGCAGGCTATGTTGCGCGGACACAGACACGACAGGGTAAGGACACGGACATGGATACAACATCTATTTTGGGGCCCTAATGCATTTTGGATTGCCCATGTTGCGTGCAACACATGTGCAACGACTCTATTCTGGGAGTGCTCATGCTCCCTAGTAGGCAGGCAATAGATTGTACAATGCCCATCTCATAGCTACACAATCGTGTCATCAAAAATTATCCGGTTATCATGTAAGAATAAAAACGAAACACTAAGCACATGATAATCATAATCATTCTCTGTAAAAATTATAATCAGTCTGTAAAAATCATAATCAGTCTCTGTAAAAATGTTATACAGGTAACCAGAACTCATATAATTACCTGTTGATTTTGAATAACAAATACTTTTTCTAATGATGGTCGCAATAATTCCATCATCTGAGTATCAGCAAAATCATAGCATATGTGTTCCAATATGTCCTTGTCAGCAACAAAACCTAATGCTCGGAAGATGATAATTATTGGAATATCTGCTCTTATATATGGAAGAGTAGCTCGAATGTACTGTCCCGAGGAGCCCTGTATGGATGTTGTAAAAAAATGGATACTATGAGATGCAAAATCAGATATGTTAAGTGAAAGATTTCATATTATAAAACTAGCATGCCCATAGGAAAGAAACAAAAGTAAAATTGCATAAAAAATAATTAAAATATGAACAGAAATTACCCCTTTTGCACTAGCACGAGAAATCATGCGTACAAACATGCTGCTTGCAGGCCTATTCTGACTTTCTGCCATAGATCGGACTTCGGCCACATAGGCAAATTTGTTGGGTTGCCTTTTCTTGAACACATAAACATGATTGGTACTCATCTTTTCCTGCGCAATCAGAACCTTTTCACTTCCATTGATTATAAAGTATCCGCCTTGATCATATGGACATTCTCCAAGTTCTATTAGATCCTTTTCAGAATTCTGGTATAGCGTGCAATAACTAGACCTTAACATGATAGGGACCTGTCATGTAGCAAAATGAAAGATGTTCAATATTTGATACAAGCAGGCATTGCTAAGGCAAATAATTAGAGGCATCTCAAACACTATTTACCGTAAAATGATATATATTTAGGTAAAAGAAGATTATGTCCAAGGTATTTGTCATAGGGAAGCATAAGTTGAACAAACAACAAAGTAATATAAAACTTCCAATAACAGCTTATACTCACAGTATCAGATTCTTCTTCAGAAGAGAGCCATCTATCAAAGCCTCTGAACAGTAAGCACTATGCAAATAATTAGTTGACAAAGCCTCTGAACAGTAAGCACTATGCAAATAACTATGCAAATAATTAGAAGTCCGAATGGTTTAAACAGTCTAAAATCATATGTTCTTGTTGCTTACTATTTTATGTAGTGGTTGCAAAGCTAACAACTTCACGATACCTGCAATGCAAATCCAAATTAGGACATTTAATGGAAATAAGATAAAATTATGAAGTTAAAAAGATGAAAGTATTAATAAAACCTTCTCCCTCCTCTTTTATCCGGGCTTGGGACCGACAATGCAAAGATAAGCAATGCACTGGCAGAGTTAAAAAGTTTTTTTTTATATCTAAAAGCATCACATATATAACTGGTAAACATAATCAAAATACTTGAAAGCATCATAAACATGTATTTTAAGGTTCATCTACATAAGCTAAATAAAACCAACAAAAGACAACTATGTTTAACAAGTTTCAGTCCATAACATTCCTGCAAAAGATAACTATGTTTAACAAGTGTGTTTATAAGTCCTGAACTTTTGCGACCAAGAAGGCTCAAGCAATGGGCGAGCCACTTCTGGTGGAACATCAAGCTCATAATCACCCTATTAAAGAAACATTAATGACAATATCTAACATAACAAATCTAACAAAGCAAAATAGGTATTAAGTATAATGTTAAACATAAAGAATATTTACAAGAAGTTTACCATAAGTACATTCCAAACTCATCTTTAAAATTATTTGGCACCTTGCTAAAGTCGGTGTAGCTAATTGGAATATAGCTTTTTATATAACCACATGTATCGGTACTCCAATCTTTTGTATATTTTCCCACAATAGAGCCATCAACTTGTACTATGATTTTCTTTTTCTCCTTTGGGCCTCCATTGCCTGATGATACAGATGATGGCAAATTTGATGTATGTTGTGATGAATTTGGGGTAGAATTACCTATACTTGATGACATAGTGTCAAATCTGTGCAAGGAAAACCATATAAGAGACTTGAACTTAAGGTTTACACTCAAACAGGTTAGCAAATAATTTGAAAGCAAAAATCAAAGTAAAATTAGCACCTGAGCTAATGAACACTATTTTGCAGCACTGTAGGCCAGGCATTTACATGCTTGAAAGAAGTAATATTACAAGTAGAATTGCACAAACTCATGAAGAAGCAAAAACTGGACAGTCAAAACACAAGCAACACAATAAGGAAGAAGCAAAAACTGGAAGCTCAGTTAGCGCACTACAATTATATACTTGTTGTTGGTGAGAAAGAAGCAAAAACTGGACAGTCAAAACATAAGCAACACAATAAGGCCTGAATCTATTGCAGAGACAGTCAAAACACAAGGTAAGCAATGACGGAAAAGACTTCTTTGTACAATTTCCACAAACATGTTACGATCGGTGTAATTTCAGTAAAAATGGATCCCTACAGAAAATTTTCTGCTCTTCTTCTGTGATACAAACGTCACATGCCAAAAGAAGCCCTAGATACATGCATTGTTGAGTGTTAAATTCAGCTCTCAAAAAAGCTCCACATTGAAAAGTATCCATAACTTCCACCTGTTCCTTGATAATTGCTGTTGGGTTGGAAAAACAAAACCCTATAATTTCAATTATGATGTGACCATATGCATCAGACTCCCCATTCTATTCCATGTCAAAGAAGGTTTGAACTTCATAACTTTTGTGATCATGGATGTGGACTCAACCTACACTATTATCTCCAGCAAGAAAAAGGAGTGAATAGTCATTCCTATAAGAAATTTATAACCAAAATTCAAACAAGGGTTAGTCAATCAGTCAATGGGATGTGAGCTCATTTGCACCTAATATATAGAGAGAGACCTTCGTATGTTGAAAGGTCACACCACTGACCAACCACCCAGAGACCAGATGTGAGGCTACCAAGACTATGCACTTGAGCAAAAGCCAAAATGGTCCTCGTCACCAAACACAATATTTTGGGGGGATTCCATCAGCTTTGTTTCTAGTCTCTTCCTAATCTTCCTACTAAGAAGCCCCCAAACAAAAGGGCTTCATCAATTCATGCTTGCTATTCCAAATAGTAATAGCACAACCAAACACAACTAAAACTTTGACTGATTGATGATTTTTCTTTTCTTTGAATCGATGCACAGGGCCAACCAACTAGTGGTTATGAATCAAGAGCCAGTATCTACCAAAATAAGCAAAGATAAATATGCATTATTGCATGTTGGACTACTAGCAGCAAAACCACTATTTAAGATAAATTAGTCCATTTCATAATAAATAAAATCAATACAAACAAAGATATGATGCATATCAGTATATCTACATTATGTGGGAGTTTGATTAGGTCATGCAGGCCCTCACAGTTGTAACAATTAAATATTCTCTGTTAAACAACAAGAAGAAAATATAACAGTTCAGATGAATCCTTCAATTTTCTTAGCATACTGATAAGGAGGGTCCATATGGGAAGCAAATGATTATCTTCTCTTTGCACCTTTTATTTCTAGCAAAGCCTGACTCCACTCTGCATAAATGTCACAGGTGGTGTATATTCCCCATTAGATTGGTCTGAAGAAGAATGGCAAAATGTTATGGGAACAAAACGATTGGATATTAACATAACTGAAAGAAATACTAAGAGTTTCTTCCTCGTGCAAATAGAAGTCTCGGGGTAGTACTTCCATATTCTACGAGCAGAACATTGTAATGAAAATCTACGTGCAAATAGAACATTGTTATGGGAACAAATAGAAGTCTCGGGGTAGTACTCACTATGAGACATCTGAGAGAACAACAATGAAATGAAAACATGATGCACGTGTCTGAACTCCCATCAGTGAAGGGAGAAGTTCCGTGCTAAAACATCAATATCTGTCATTTATATGGGTTTGTAGAACCATAATAGATTATCTTGAAGGAGTGGATAGCTTTGCTCTGTTTATGCAAAAGATAACTTAAGTGCTGCAGTCGTCACCATGAGATATCTACGAGCAGAACATTGTAATGAAAATCTGTGATGTAAGTGTCTAAAAAAGAGGAAGGTAGATATTATCTTTGCTAACATGTTATCAATCATGAAAATATAGGAGTTGATAATGAAAATAGCTCATTTCCTGTCAATAATCCTAAAATAGTTTTACTTAATAAGTTAAGTGCACTTAAATCACTCGTGTAAAGCATTATCTCTAGTAACAAAAACAAACTTTAGTTATTATTTGAAAAAGCAAGTTTCAGATGGTAAATTGATGATGGAAGTACTACCCCGAGACTTCTATTTGCACAGGTGGTGTATATTCCCCATTAGATTGGTGTATATTCTTTGTCAATTGGTAAGGAAATCTAAAGTTGATATTAACAGAACTGAAAGAAATACTAAGAGTTATATTAAAAAAAATAAAAAGATTGGATATGTGCCTATAATCTTTAAGGACAGAAGGAAAACATAAATTATTACCAATCTTTTCAAACCATCTCTAGAAGGGAAACATAAATCATTACCAATCTTTTCATATTAAAAAAGTACATGTAGTAATTAAAGTACAAGAATCAATTGCAAAGTAGAGCCCTCTTGTTTGAGAAGCTCTGCCTCTAATTCCAATATCTAAGCAGGAACATATTGTTGCAACAAAGCTTCCAAACGAGGTTGGTCTTCAAGAGTAGATTGAACCATTGGTATCTCTAAGTCATCTACTTGACAAGTCAATCTCTTTGGTGAGTGTATCACTACCCACCAACCCGGATTTCTAAGATCTTTCGAGTAAAATACTTGACTTGCCTCAGACGCGAGAATGGCAGGCTCATCTAACTCACTACTGGAACTCTTAAACCTATCAAAATTTACCATCACCAGGTTTGAGTCTGGGCACTGCTTACAACCATTGATTTTGTCCTCCACCCTTACCCAGTCGCAATAAAATACTACCTCCTTAAATATTGTATAGTCCAGCTCAATTATCTGCTTGATAACTCCATACCACATGGTCCAAGCGTCTTTGAAGTTTTTATCACTTTTCCTTGCTCTAAATGTAGTCCATGCTCTCAAACAAACACCGCTATCTTGTGTGACTACACCATCATCATGAGATCTAGTAGAGAATACAAAGCCGTTAGCTCTGTACTTTCTGTATGTTTTAACTATGTGATTTGGCCCTTGAACTAATCGCCATAACATAGCCTTTGTCTCTGTATCCCCGGCAATAATCAGCTGTATGCAATGATAATTAAAAAATAAAGTTAAAATAAGAAAGTGAACTTAGCTAATGCAAAAAAATAAAAAAATAAAATAAAAAATACCTTTTCATATAACCAAGGGATGAAAGAAGTCTGAATTTCTATTTCTGTCAATTGAATCCCCTTTCCTTTTCCATGTAAGGCAGATCGGATTGACATTTTATATTCACTACAATTTCTTCATAATAATTAACAAGCTTATTATGACAAAATCTATATGCGGACATCTATGATACATAAAAGAAGACAACGTACTTATAATATTCATCGAGTCCATCAACATTGAGACGAAAGAGGACCCATCGACGTATTTGTTGAAATTGTGTAGGTTCAAGCATCATAGATTTATCATCGAGTAAAGGTCCTTCATCAGAGAAATCCCCATTATCTTCTAGGAAGGCTTCATGTGTATATTTGTGATTTCCCTCTTGCGGATTTGGCATATACTCCATTGCATATCTAACGGACTCGCCAACAAGATAGGATTCCGCAATGGATCCTTTAACATACCGCTTATTGCTCGGTATATCTTTAAACTCCTTCATATGTCTGTTCGTAAACAATACATATGGAAAATAATGGATTAGATGTTGTAACAATTAAAAAGTATATAATGAATTAAGATACAAAATAAATTACTTACTGTTCAAAAGGATACATCCATCGAGGTGCAGTAGGTCCACACATTAATGCTTCATCAGCTAAATAGACACTAAGGTGGACACTGATATCAAAAAATACAGGCGGAAAATGTTTCTCTAGCACACATAATGCTTCTGCCACCATGTATTTAGCTCGTTGGATATCCTTTCTAACTAGGATTTTTGAACATAATAAGTTAAAGAATAAGCTTACCTGCTGAATAGCTCTTCGCAAATCTGGATGTTTTGGAAATGCATGTTGAAGCAATACTAGCAATAAGTACTCTAAAATAACATGATAATCATGGGACTTCATAGAGTGCAAACCAGGTGGATTGAGAGTGACAATATTGCTCAAGTTAGACGAAAAGCTAGAAGGGAGCTTTAAGTCTTTCAATATTTTACAAAATTCTCTCTTCTCCTCTTTATCCAAGACAAATGATGCTGTTGGTTTTATCTGTTTTCCAGTCTTTTCATCTAGAGTCATCCACTGGTCATTGTGCAAGCCCAACCGTTCCATATCCAACATTGCATTTATGGTATCCTTTGTCTTCATCTTGTTATCTAAAATTGTATTAATTAAATGCTCTGCCACGTTCTTCTCAATATGCATCACATCCAAGACATGACGAACTTGATGAGAACTCCAGTATTCCAAGTCAAAAAAATATTGATCTCTTATACCATGCCTCTTTAGCTTCAACTATATCATCAGTCTTCCGCTTTCGACCTGGAGCTTTTGGAATTTTTCCTGGTATATACTTAATATTACTCAACTTTTCTACAAGTGCATTTCCATTTAAACGAGGTGGAGGAAGTGTATATTCTGAGGAGCTAAGCCCCAAATACCCACCACCTCTAAAGGGATGATTCATGCTAAGGAACATACGATAGTTTGTGTAAACCTGTTTATTACTACATTCAAGATGGATGGATGGAGTGTTGTCTCCGCAAACAGGACAAGCTTTGTATCCATGTGTTATGCACCCAGATAAATTTCCATATGCTGGAAAATCATGAATACCCCACATCAACATAGCTTTCAAAGTAAAATGTTGGCCTTTGTAACTGTCATAAGCTGGGACCCCTTCTTTCCACAGTTGCTTCATCTCCTCCACTAGTGGTTGAAGGAAAACATCAATATCTTGACCAGGTGCCTTTGGCCCAGGTATCAACAAAGACAACAGCCGAAACTCACGCTTCATACAGAATGAAGGTGGAAGATTATAAGGAACCACCATGACAGGCCAACAACTATAGCTAGAGGATTGGATACCACGTGGATTAAAACCATCAGTTGCTATTGCAAGCCAAACATTATGTTCTTCTTCAGAAAAATTTGGCCACTTATTTCGAAACATTTTCCATTGAGGCGAATCAGATAGATGTCGTAAATAATCCCATGAAGATGTTGCTCGGTGGTGCCAAGTCATTTCTCGTGCTATCCATGGTATGGTATACAGTCTAACAAGTCTTGGAATCAAAGGAAAATGTCTCAGTATTTTCTTGGGTTCTTTACGAAGGCATCCTCCCTTTCGTATGGTCACTGTGTATTTCGGTTCTCCGCATTGAGGACATTCCTCTTTATCTTCATTATCTTTCCAATATAAAACACAATTATTGACACATGCATGAATGGATATGGCTTTCATACCCAAGTCTTTCATCTTACTCTTCATAACTGGATACTTTTCCGGCAACGTATTTTCACTAGGGAGCCACCTTTTCAACATTAATAAAAGTGCTGTCACACTATTTTTCGACCAACCAAACTGTTTCTTTAAGTTGTGCAGCTCCACAATTGCAGAAAGAGTTGTCTCAGAACCTTCACATGATGGGTACAGCTTCTCAGTTGATAATCTCTTATATTCATTGTACTTCTCATTAACGACGTAAGGTTCTTCTTGAACTCCTGCACCACCAACATCCTCATCATTTAAAGGAGGTGCTTCATTAACACCATATAAATCATCGATAAAGCCTCCAATTCCTACCCCTCCCCCATCCTCCATATTTTTGTCATCCATGGTTTCCTCTTCAACCTGTTGCAATGGTGGATTCTTACAAATATTACTAGATGGTTGTTCACCATATAAAGCCCATAAAGTATATGACTTTTTAATGCCATTCCTAACTAAATGGCTTTCAACAATTTTTTCTTGAAATCTTAATTTATTTCGACACTTAACACATGGACAAGGTAATGTTGTCAACCCCGCTGCACGATTTTTAATGGCAAATTCAAGAAAATCTTTAATTCCCTTTGTATATGCAGGGCCCAATCTATCATTTTCATTTATCCACTCTTTGTTATTTGGTTCCGACATACTGCATCATAAAACAAAAACTTCACAAAATTAGAATACAATATTTATTAAGATAAATATTAAGCAAAGGAGTCAAAATTTGGTGAGTATGCGTAAGGGAGATATAATCGAATCATCCAACCAAAAAAATGATGTTAGCTATTAAGAAACACTATATACAAATGAGATGATACAAAACGCAAGAACAAATTTGTGTGAGAAACAAAAAGGAGCATTAGTTTCTGATCACGCTGTAATTTCATTTTATTAAAGTATCATCCATGAAAGGTTTAGGTACTATCATCAATATGCCAACCTAGAAGATTGGTTCTCCAATAAACAAATCTCAATAGGCAATCCCAAAAATATTTAGTTATTTATTTATATAATGTAATTACTGTTATTATTCCAGGGAGGTTCTTCAAAGTAATATCAATTCATTAAAAGAACATCTTAAAAATGAAAAGGTAATCCAAGAGGTATGATCCTTGCATATAATTATAAGAAAATTCAGCTATTCAGTTATGTTGCATGTGCAACAGAAAGATTGACATAAGAAAAAAGGTATTTGCAATAGATACCTAAGTAATTTGCTCAAATACCGGCTAAGATGTTATCATAATTCATTTTTTTTCCAAACAAAAGGTACATCTCTCCTCGGAACAAGCTTTGTCTTTGCTTTTGTTCCATAACTGAATGATATATTCAGATTTCAATATCGGCTAAGCTTTGTGACTTGGGTAGTGCAAAAAAATTGGTATATCATGTCATATGTATGTGAATATATTCTGGGATTTATCTTTGGTTTGACAGAGCGACCTAATATCAATCAAGAATTTCTCATTACCACCTCTCCTCCCAAAAAACTAGGTGAGTTCTCACCCTAAATCAAAGCAAAAGAATATGAGGGTGTGTTTGATTACAAGGTGAAAAATAAATTAATTCCACAGAATTATTTTACTAGGAAACAAATTCCATGGAAAATAAATTACACGGAATTGATTTGGGTGTTTGATTGTCGTTATTCTCCATCGAAAATAGTTATTTTTCATGAAAATTGATATTTTCCTATTGCCCCCGCCAGGTTTATTTTCCACCATTCTGGAGGAAAATATGGAAAACGGTAGATTTTTGGAAAATAATTCCATGGAAAATATATGCTATCAAACACTACAGCTGATGGAAAATTTGTAATGGAAATATTTTCTATGAAAATAAAAGCTCAATCAAGAACAACCTAAGGGTTTTTTCTCACCCAAAAAATTAGGATTTTTTCTTACCCAAAAATCTGGTTGAAGCAAAAAAATCGAGACTTGGAGTTTGTTTGCAGTCGATGAAGACGAACCCCCCCCCCCCCGGCGGTTGAAGGACTCGCCGAAGTCGAACTTCCAAGGTGGTTGCCGGAGTTGCCGCGGTTGAAGGAGTCACCGAAGTCAAACCCGCGGTTGAAGGAGTCGCCGAAGTCGAGATGGTCAGTTGGACCCGCGGTTGAATAAGAGAAAGGCCGGAGAGGGAGTGAGAGAGAGATCAGGAAAAGAGAGAGAGAGAGAGAGAGAGAGAGAGAGAGAGAGAGAGAGAGAGTTGATGGTATATATGTTGGGAAACTAGGGCTTTTGTCCCTCAGATTTTTTTGGAGGGAATTGGGAAATCCTAGCGCCATTTTTTTTGTTGGCTTTTGTCTTTTCACCAACTTATTTTATTTAAGGAAAAAATATATATATATATTTGTAACAGACTATAGTGAATACTAACGGACCTACATGGTTAGTAATTTCTAACGGACTTTAACTGTTAGAAAGGAAAAAAAGGCCCATTAGAAATTCAGCAATTTGGTGTAGTGGTACTACCTACTGAAACTGACTAAGGCTAAATAATTAGAATAATCCAGTAGTCATGAAGAGATTTCCCAGCTACAGGCAATCCCGTTATCTGGGCGCCCATCATGGGATTTATAGCATGCCGTCGAGTAGGTTGCACCCTCTAAGCTACTTAAAGGTACATGCATTCCTTGGACGATGTACCCACATGAACTCAACCTCTAATTTCGTCCGAATAACCTTGATGGTCTACAGGGCTTGTGGCTGTTGGAACATCTTATTGCATCTTGCTAGTAACTAGGCATGTGATAACCCTAGTTAGTTAAAGTATCAAGTCGTACTTATTGCTTGACCGTGAATGTTGGATGGAGTCTAACCAATCCTAGCCTTGTCTTGTTCCAGTACCTGGCTACTTCGGAATATGATTGCTTATGCTTACCTTATCAATAACTGATCGGAATAATTTCTCATTCTCTTGACATTTATTGCCCTATTTAGATTTCATTTCTTATTATTATCTTTCTTATTTTATGTTCTGATATGCTAGTTTTAGTTCTTAAGTGAAGCCTCCTTGGTGGCACTTGCTCTTTCTAGGATCTGACCCAGCTGGTTTTGCATGGCGAGATACCGGAGCAGCTCCAGAGGATCTTCCTACCTTCCAGCCAGATGGTGACCACCAGGCGTAACCCTGGCAACGAGTGGATTTTATTTTTGCTCTCTCACTCTATTATAAAAGTATTCTTTTGAGGCGTTTAGCCGACGAGCACGTGTTAGCTCGATTGTACTTTACTTACTGTCTGCCTACGGGCTGTAGCATGATTAACAAATCCTAGGGTTGATCATGTATGACTGAAACTCTCGCTAGTCTTTATATTTTGTATGACTAGCTTCATGATCATCCAAATATGTAATGTATGGGATGCCTTACTATTGTATATTTGGTGCTTTGACATCTTGTAACTGCTACTACTTGCTTGAGATTGAGACAATAGGCTTGTTCATGACCATAAGAGACTGATGGCTTGTAGTTAAACCCTCATGTATCTAGACAGCCGTGACCGTATAGCGAAGTGGGTTGCACTTCAATATACGTAGCTGGCTGTGCCCGTCCCCGCTCTCCAGTATTCTGGTTCTGGGGCGTGATACCTATCACGCCTCTATTTGTCGATGTTGGATTTCAGTTTGTTTCTGCTACGCCTCCATCATGCACAACATACTTTCCATAGCATTGGTAGAAGGTTCGGCCCTCGAACTACTCGAGCCACTTGAAGCACTCGCCTCGTTCTCGACCGCAACTTCTCCAACTTTTGAGAATAGAAGGCAACTCATATTAGTCTAAAAAAATGTTACGGACTCATTGTATAGAACAACTCTTCTCGTCGACATGAGGTCAAGGGTTAGAGACTTAGGACGGAAGGCCAAGGACGTAAAGCCGTGCTCTGATACCATTATGTCATGCCCCGATTTTGAAGAATCGATAGTCGTCCCTCGGGCGTGGTGCCGTACGAACCTAAGTTGCCACAAGGCAAGGTCATAAGATTATCTGAAACACAACATCTAATAGAGTATGCAGATAAACTGAACAACACATTTGAAACAGAAGAAAACTTTTCTTCATTGATAATAAACATTATTTACAAGACTCTATTACAATAGTTGTCGAGCTTACAACTTGACTCAAACACAAAATGAATGCTAATGAGATAGTCGTTCCATACATTACATCTCCTTTTTATATAAAGCCTTTGGCACTCGGACGAGGCTTCAAAACACGCTAGCGTCGCCTTCAGCTAAGAGGCATGTCCTTGTTGATTCAGAGCAACTGTGGAGAGCGAGGATTGGTACATTGTCGTGTACTGGTGGGTGACTAATTAAATTTCATGCTCTTATTTGGTTTAAGAAGTTATATGATATAATTGGTGATATTTCTAGCCATCCTAGTAAATTTCATGAAAGAAACTGAGTCAGCATAAGCAATGCAAACTACCATGAAACTTACCTTTGGCAGAGTGTGTCGTTGTAGTATGAACTTACCATGTTCTCCTTTCAAATGTTATCATAGTTAACGGAACTATATGTATTTTATGTGAAGGTCACTGACAAGTCTAGCCATCCTAGATGTTATAGCTTGGTTTAGGTGACAATCCTTCCAACGCGGTTGAGAGTTTGCTGAAAGTTTCTCGAATAACCCGTGCTAACACCAGCACAGATTCTAGTTTTCTCTTAAGCCAAATCAGTCTCGTGGCCCCCAGGATACAGTTCGAGGAACCTAACCCTTATGCACAAGTTGTCCATGACCGTACAAGACTAACTCACTTACTCAAGCATTGTCTACAAACGTCGTGAGACTTAACCAATTTAAACGTGTCCCGCCTTACCATTGTGACATTTATTCATATCATTAATATTTGCGTAACACAGTTCTATGGCATATATGTAAAAGCAAGTACGCAAGTAAAGCATGCAACTATTCTATGAAATAAGCCGGTGTCCGTGCATCTACGTCTAACATTTCATTCGCATTTATGGCATCGGTTGATTTGAGATAAGAGGGTCAAATGGAAAAGAAAGGTTAGTCACTCACCTAGATTTACTTGACGCGAGAGGAAAGAGTTCGGTTGCACTAGACGGCGCCTACGCAATCACCTGAAATCACATAAGCAACGAATCAACACTCTACCCTTCTATTCCGAGTTCGATATGAAATGCGAAGTTCAAAGAATGCAAGCATTAAAATCAATCGAAAACATTCATGAAAATGCATTCATAAAACCAAATCCAAAGAAGCAAGTGTGGCATGAAAAACAGAGCAGCAGGAGGTCTCTCCCGAATCAGCCGCAGAGCCTATCCTTGAAATACAGCCCGCTGAATATGGAACTTGATTTTGAAGAAGCCGATCCATAACGAAAAAAGGATCTTGATTCAATCGGTCCCAACCAATCGATAGCTAAAGTGTTTCTTAACCGTGCTCCTATGTCGCAATGAGGAACATGGCACAATTTTGGGACGGGGCACTACAATGGATAGCTAAACGGCATAGTTATAGATAGGGATCGACGTTGGGTCGGGCCGGGCCACCCATGTCCATAAAGTACGGGCTCGGGCCGGGCATGGGCAGGTCTTTTTTGGCCCTAAAGAAATTTTGAGTCGGGTCGGGCTTAATTATTATCTATGAAGCCCAAGCCCGCCCACAAGGATTTAACTTTTCGGGTCAAGTCGGGCCGGACCGGGCCGAGCTAGCTCTATTAAGAATTTCAAATGGACCTAATCGGTAAACATGTCTTTTGAAGGTTGTTTCAACACTATATATTATAATTTATGATAACTGACCTTTATGCTGAGTTTTCAAAAAACATTTGTGTTTTTGAAGACATTTACTATTATAAATAGCCTAAATTTTACAATTGCACATGGAGTTGAGCCTGCTTTGACGACGAAGATAATGTATATATACTTGGTAGCCAGTCGGTCACCAGAGTATCCAATAGTAAGTTGAATATAAGGTACATAAATGAATACACATGCTAGTTACACCAGCTTATATACGCATATACATATATTGAGCAAATGACCTTTAGTCTAGTGGTTAAGAGAGATGCATACGACCCGAGTGGTCAGGAGATCGATTACCGGTGGAAGCGTTCGCCACAATTATCTTCTTTCAAAAAAAGTATATACATATATTAGTCCCTGGGAAATGGACATGGGACGGATGGATATAAGGCAAAAAAAGGAATTAAACAACAGAGAAGTGTCACACCCAAAAGCACTTGTATGGATACGTATGTACTCATTTCATACTCATTTATGTTCTGTAGTTCTAAATACAAATGTCTATGCTAGTCTCACACCCAACAGGCATAGGTAGTGGAACCCACCATCACACTATATTATATACTCCAAACTCTATATATTACGGAATACTCCAGAGTCCAGACTGTCCGTTCTTGTACAATCTTTTCAGACGGGCTTTGATAGGCTTTTTGGGCCGGGCTCAGATGAACTTGTATCGTGTCACGACCCGATCCCAAATTATTGGGTCAATCGGATCATGCCCAGCCTGCACCGTTGTGAGACGGCGACAGTAGGCTGTTCTAATTGCAGGTATTCACAACAACATTTATACATTTGTCACAACTTGACGGAAATTTAAAAACTTTTTATTCAACAATTGAAAAGTAAAAACTGAAACTGAAAGTACTGAAATAAAATGCTGAAATCAAAATCTGCAAACTCCAATACAATAAAACTAGCTAACTGGAAAACAACTAGCTAAAAGGTCGGCTCATCGGTCTCAGGATCTGCATCCTCCAATGGGGACTCTGGTAACACCGCAGGGTAAAGCACCGGGTCATAGTAGCTATTGTCCAACAGCTCGGCATCCTCAATGTCACCTAAAAATGTTGGCCTCTAGTCAGGAGGGAGCAAGTACGAGTACATAATCCAACTGTAGAAGCATGAAAAAGAAGGGATCTTTCTTTTAATCCCACATCGGAAAGGAGAAGAAGGGAGGCCTCATTCCACTCTATATATAGAGACCTCTTGCCTCCTTTGAAAATGGCACCAAAAAAATAAATAAAGAAAAGGGAGCCCGTTATCCAGGGAGCCCGTTCGAGCCACAAGTTGCAGTTGTTCTTCTCTTCTTCTGGGTCGGCTACAAGCTCTTCACTCGCTGTCATGGCGAGGATAATTTGGACTCTGAGTACTATGCGCCCCACGGGCTGGTACGAAGAAGTCCAAGGCGGCACGGGCCATGTGCCGCAAACGTGCTATGCCAACAGTAAACCAGAAGCATGCGTTCACAATCATGCGCGCTGCTGATGGTAAGCTGTATAAGGTCGACTCAGGTGCTGCTGCGCCAAAAACGAGCCGACCTTCAAAGTCCTTGTCTCACTTGGGCGCATCTATTACGTTCACAACCAAGTCGAGCAAGGCAAACCCAGTGGTCTTGAACTCCCGTGCTACCTCTGGTTGTGCGCCTGAGGTTCGTTCAAGTCACTTTAAATGTTGTTCCCCCACTACTGATCGGGAGATCAGGGAGCGCAGCATTCACTTGACCACCCCAGCGCTTGGCTTTGCCATGCGCCTTGAAGGGGGTACAAAGGTGGCACTCTCACTTGACCACCCCGGCGCTTGGCTTTGCCATGCGCCTTGAAGGGGGTGCGAAGGTGGCGCTCTCACTTGACCACCCCGGTGCTTGGCCTTGCCATGCGCCTGAAGGGGGTGCGAAGGTGGCACTCTCCTCCAACGATCTGCGCAACGTGATCACTCACAAACACCGATCAGGAGAAACGACCAACAAGCATAATACGCCCCTCACAGGGCACACTTGTGCTACGGTCGCCATCAACTGCTGCTACCGCAAGACAGTGGCTCCACCACCAAGACAGTCTGTGTTTAAATAGTTGCAACATGTTGTACCTGTCTTCCAGCGCATCACTCCGTCCCTTCAGAGTGAATCACTTCCTCGTCAACACACAGGCGCATCTGCCAGCCTGGGGCTCTTCCATCATAATGAGCCTTAGGCACATCTATGTCCATTCCAACTTGGCAAATCTTAGTCTTCTGAAGGAGTTCACCGTCAAAGCTTCTTCGAACAAAGAGAGTCATCATCCACAGTACAATGCCTTGCCAAGGAGGAGGATCAGTCAAATCCATCTTCGTCGAGAAGTCAAAGGGAGAGACAACAAAACTCTCACAAACTGTTGCTATTCATAGGCCAGGGCAAATCAAACCCATGCGCCAAGTGGCAACCTTCCCGAAGTCGGTGCAATGAACTTGTATTTATGATGAATGAACTCGCCTCTTTCGAATTCAGCTAAGTCGGAGAGCCATCAAAGCTCCGAAGAACTCAATAGCCGGACCAATGGAGATACGCCATGTAAGAGACGCGCCGGCCAAACAGCGCATCATGCGGACGCGCCCTCCAGCATCAGGCGCATCACACAGACGCGCCCTACAGTACCCGTCGCATCACAGAGGATGTGCCCTCCCTCACATCTCCATGCCGAGTGGAATACCAACCAATGTGCCCATTCAGCTGTCCATCGAACATCACAAACAATAAATGCTGAACTGACACCAGAGTTGGCAGCACGCTTCCTAAAGTCTGAACAGTTGACAGCTTTTTCAGAGAACGAAGCGTCGACAACGTCAGCATCATCATGACTCTATTCCGACGGCTACTGCCACGTAGCCATCCGCATGCGCCTCTACGGCCATGTATCCAAACCAGCATGCGCCTCAAAAGCCATGCGCCTCAGACCCTTCACTGATCCCTAAAGACAGAAGAAGAGTCTCCAGTTGAAGCTTTGCATGCGCCTCAAATGCTATGCGCCCCAGACTGATCTCTGATCCCGAAAGACAGAAGGAAAGTCACCTGCATGCGCCTCAAAAGCCATGCGCCCTAAATAGTTTGTAACTCCTAAAGGTTATGAGCCGCAGCCTCCTCCTGCGCCCAGATCCAAGGCACAGCTCACCAGATCACTGCCCCCCCCAAATCCGAGATCTTCGAGCCATGGGTCGATGACATGTGTCCGTTGACTCAACTCGTCCAAGATTTCAGCAATAGAAAGATCTTCTCCTCTGCTACGTGCCGGCTCACAATAGCAGTATGAAGAGTTCTCCCCCTCAATCAGGGCACATCATCTACGCGCCCCCATCAGCAACTTCCACGTGGCGTCCCCATACACCGGCGTACCCTATATGCGCGCATGAGCAGCCAGCCTGCAAAACTATAAATAGAGGGATCTTCTCCTTCACGGACAACAGACTGAATCCACAACGAACATACGAGCAATCACCAGAGAGGCAGATACAGACACTCAACGTCTTCCTCCTCTCAGCAAGCTCCAGCACCCAGAGCAATCCACACCTTCAGAGAACCGATAACCGTCGTCAGCCGGTCAACGGAGTCAACGCATTACCACTCGCTCCATTGGCACTAAGGACCCAGCTTAAACAAAAGTGTACTCCTAGGACTACATCTAAGTCCTACATTGTAACACTGTTCTGTTTGTATTAAAGTTTTCAATCAAACAATTTTAATGGCAAACAAGCTGGCGACTCTGCTGGGGACTTCTTTCTCCTCTTCCGAGAAAGTCGTGTCACAGGCCGACGACGTGAAGGTGGGCTCCTCCCACAAGACGCTGGTCGTGCGCCTCAATCAACAGGCATACGAGGAGTTCATTTCTGAAGGAAGTGCGAGTCCTTCGAAGCGGCTACCAAAGCCGAAGAAGATCCGCACGGCCTGGGTGCGCAAAGTCGATGCCTCGGGCACCACCACTGAAGGGGATGCAGCAATCCAGGCTTCCCTTCCTGCTGACGTTCTCAGCAACCAGGGTGTGCCCGCCGATGCAGCGCATCTCTTGGGGAAGCGTGCGGCCGACCACGTTCCCCAGCCATCTCCCTCTCAGGCGAGGAAGATACGTCGACGGAGCAGGGACGCAGCTAATGCCCCGCGCATCACCTCTGATGCGCCACAAAAAGCCTCTTTCTTTGACAGACTCACTCGCTGTAATAGCGAGGAGAATTTGGATGCTGAGTACTATGCGCCCCAGCGGGCTGGTACGAAGAAATCCAAGGCGGCACGGGCCATGCGCCACAAACGTGCTATGCCAACAGCCGGCCAGAGGCACGCGCTCGTCATCACGTGCGCTGCCGATGGCAAGCTGTACAAGGTTGACTCAAGTGCTTCTGCACTAACAACGAGTCGATCTTCAAAGTCCTCATCTCGCTTGGGCGCATCTACTACGTGCACAACCAAGTCGAGAGAGGCAAACTCAGTGGTCTTGAACTCCCGCGCCTCCTCTGGTTGTGCGTTTGAGGTCCGTTCAAGTCACTTCAAATGTTGTGGTTCCTCCACTACTGATCGTGATGCCTGCTTGGTATTAGATCAGGGGGCGCAGCACTCACCTGACCACCCCGGCGTTTGGCCTTACCATACGTCTGAAAGGGGTGTGAAGGCACCACTCTCCTCCGATGACCTACGCAACGTGATCACTCACAAGCGCCGGTCAGGAGAGTCGGCCAACAAGCACGATGCGCCTCTCACGGGGCATACTTGTGCGGTGGTCACCATCAACTGCTGTTGCAAGACGGTAGCTCCACCAAGACAGTCGGTCTTCCAACGACTGCAATCATCGACACCTCTCCGACGTCGCCTTGGGGCAAAGGTGTCAGCTGAAGAGGAGCCCAACGTTGCTTCATGCAACGTGGTCTCCAACTCCTCATCAATCCGGAAGACGACTGCCAATTCCTCGTCTTCATCCAAAAGCCAGCCGAGGAAAACCAAGGCAACTGTCTCGACCTCTGGGGTGTTCGAAGGCACTCGGTCGAGGAAGAAGTCCTCGGAGGAAGCTGGGGGTAGCCAGACCCTTGTTGAGCCTCCTTCCGAAGACGAAGATGTCCAAAGCACAGCTGCGGCGGATCTTCATCATCAAGGCGAGATTATTCTTCCTGAAGCCCCTCAAAATGAGGGTGTCCTCCAGGACACTGTCGGGGGTAGTTCTGGAAACGAAGAGGTCCTTCAAGACGGAGCTGAGGGCAAGCAGACCCTTGCAGATGCGCCTATTGAAGATGAACTCCAGAATATGGCTGGGGTGGCCCAACACCAGGAGAAGTGACTCCCCCGTATGAGAGTGAGGCCGAAAGCGAAGCCTCAACCAATCCATCCACTCCTGGCCGCGTCAGGACAGTATACATGGCTGGGGATGATGTTGAGTCTGATGTGTCGTCACAGGACATAGTCCAGCGCATAGACTCATTGGAGGGAGGACTCAAAACCCTCTCTGCCTCAATGCAAGCACTTACTCAAGCAGTGTTTGAGATGCGGTCAGCCTTGATCAGGACATCTTCAACTGGTCCTGACCCAGGAGCTAATGGGGAGTCGAGTGTGCCCCTCCAACGGGCGCCCTCGGATACAGAAGCACCTTGGACCTCGGAACCCTCAAACGCTCCAATCCAGATGGTACCTCCTTCCCCGACTCCTAGCTCTACGGAGGATGTGGTCGAAATGATCAAAGACCTGCGGGAGCGCTTTGAGTCCAAGAACAGGCAAGAGGAACGCCAGAAGATGGGCATTCCCCAGCCTTATCCCCTCGAGTGGAACAAGGTGGTTTATCCCCCAAAGTATAAGCCGCAAACACTCACCCCATACGACGGGAATGACTCTCCGCGACGGTACCTGACGTACTTCCAGTCACAGACAGGGCATCTTCCGAAGGAGGATGCGCTCCTCACCAGTATCTTTGTCGGGGCCCTGAAAGGAGTGGCGTATGACTGGTACTGCAGCCTCCCCGACAATTCCATATCGTCCTTCGACGACCTGACGCGCCTCTTCCTCGACCGCTTCTACGACGGCGGGAAGGACATGACGATGGCGTCTCTCATAGAGATACGTCAGAAGGAGAAGGAAACGGTTCGGGCGTTCATCGAACGTTTCCGACAGGCTTGCTTCAGGCTACCTCCAGGCATGCCAGAACATGCGCTCCTCTCCGCTTGCAGCATAAACATGTTGCCTGCAGTAAAGCTCTGGCTCAACTCTACCCTCCCTCCTGACTGGAGCTCCCTGATCATCGAAGCTGAAGCTGCAGAAAAGAAGGCGGCCAATGCACGTCTTCTGGGTGTCAGCTTCCCCACCTTTGACGATAAGGGGAAAAAGTCCGCAGCTAACAGCTCCGGACGAGAAGCAAAGGGGAAACAGGCATTGACTGTTAATGCCTCAAAAGGCGCATCTGCGCCTACTCAGAAGCCTCCACTGGCACCGAGACCCAAGGAGGTTTATTCATTCAATGATGACGACACCCTGCAACTTTTCGAGATACTGAAGCAGGGTGATAAGATCAAGCTATCGGACCCAAAGCGGCCCGATGAAGTTGGGAAAGTGGACAACCCAAGGTACTGCCACTACCATCGGTTTGTCGGACACCCGACCAAGGACTGCTACGTCCTCAAGAATTACATCCAACGCATGATCAATGCGGATGTAATCTCCGTCGACTATGAAGAGAAGACGGTGTCGGCCAATCTGGTTTCGCTTCAGTTCGGCACCTTGCCGTCAACTACCACACAAGATGGCGTCGTCCCCATCCCTAAGGCGATAATGGAGGTGGTAAACTTACCACCTACTCGTGACAATGTGAGTGGACTCATCCCGCTCACCACATCTCGAGGAGAGGTCCTCTGGGTTCACCCCGACCTCGTCTCCGAGGTGACTCAATCGGAGGTACGCCCTACCTCCAAATCAAAAGGCAGAAAGATCAAGTCTTGTTGCGCAGTCTCTTCTTCAACAGAAGAGGCACTTCCAGTGCAAATACGTGCACAACTGAGCTCCCAATCTGGCGAAGCCGCCGCCGAGGTGGTGCCTCCTAGCACCATCCCTGAGGAGGGTCCATCTAAGCCCTCAGCAGCCAATAAGCAGAAGCAGGTGGAGGCCCGTTTTGACAGACCTCTACGGAAGGAGAATGCTTCGGGGCTGTCCAAGCCTCACAACTTCGACATTCTGGCACAATTAGCCAGTACACCTGCGCGCCTGTCTTTGTTCGAGCTCCTACGTCTTTCTAAAGATTCCCGAGAAGCTCTCTGCGAAGCTCTGAAGGACGCTGAATCCTTTCTCAGTCAGGTCAAGCAACCTGAAGACCTCCCAACTACTTGTGCGCACTGTCATTGTGCGGATGAAGTTATCCCAAACATAACTTTCACCCAACAAGACATGCTGCTCAAGCATTACCGACATAACCGACCGCTGTATTATACAGGGTACATTGGCTCGGTCAAGGTGAGCCGGATTCAGATCGATCCTGGGTCTTCCCTAAGCATCATTCTGAAGGCGCTGCTATCTAAGCTGGGGATCCCGATGTACCGGCTGGCGCCCTCCAATACAACCATCAGTGGCTTCAATGCTAGCAAGAGCGAGCCATTGGGCAAGATCCGACTGAAGTGTCACATTGGCAGCCTCAAAACTGAGGTGACTTGTTATGTGGTAGATGCCGAGGTCAACTACAACATCCTGCTCGGTCGACCATGGCTGCATAAGTATATGGTGGTACCCTCCACGCTTCACCAGTGCATGAAGTATGTGTCCACCAATGGCGTCATCCGGACGGAGTTTGCAGACATCGATCCTTTCAAAGGAATTGAAGCCTACTTCACCGATTCCGATTTGTACAAGCCCATTGACGAGGAGGAAGCCAACGACGCTGATGATGAGGCAGAGACGGCAACAGAGCCGGACATGGAGCCTGAGACGACTCCCGACGCCCCCTTGAAAATCCGACTGAAGGGGAAACCACCCCAGAAGGCGCCTCCAATGAGCATCAAGCTATCAGGGAAAGCGCCGGCTCGCGAAGCACCCCTGAAGATACGCCTCAAGGGAAAGCCACCTCAAATATCGGCTCCTCTGGTGGCAAAATTACAAGGGAAGGCACCACTCACCGGAGGCGCAACTGAGGCGCCTCTCAAGGTGCGTCTCAAGGGCAAGCCGCTGCAGTCATCCAAGGTGTCAGAGAAGGCTCATATAACCCTCTCAGACCCCAAAGCTGTGTTGGACTCTCCTAGTCCGCCCCCAGTTCTTACAGATGAGGAGCTTGGTGATTATATCTCGGCTGACGTTGAGGCACCCTCCTTTGACAATATAATCCCACGGGATAAGATCTCGTACTTTATCAATAATAGAGTGTCTTTTAATTATTCTTGTCTTCCACACTGGAATGCCATGTATACATTAGACAACGCTCTACGGTCGTTGCAAACACAAATAACGACCGTCTACCATAATCGAATAGTCCCGTCTCAAGGAGTCTTCATAGTCCCTCCACGGAGCCGAGACCAAGGCACCATCATCTCGGGCAGAGTCGAGCGTCGTCGGGACCTCCCGTCAATCGAGCCCGAACCTGATACCGGCAGAGTACAAGTCTATCGGTACACGGATGCGGCAAAGCACATCATCCAAAAGATGGGCTACGACCTGAAAAGCAACAAAGGCTTAAACTACGGCAAGGGTCGGCATCTCCCTGTTCGGCTTTCGATGCCCAATGGAAAGCCACAGGACTATTATAATCAGACTGGACGAGGGTTAGGCTATGTCACGCCGCCATCAACCCCAGAGAGTTCAGATGCAGAAGACATAGAACATTCCCATTCGTCCGAAGCATCGACTTGGGATTCCGATACCAGTATCGGATCAGTCTTCAGGAAAGTGCTGTCAGCTAACATGACGTCAGCACAACCTCAAAAAGGTGAAGGCGAAGACCAAGCGCCAGAACCCTTCGAAGAAGAACCCTGGGCCCAACGCCTAGGAGAACAATGGGAATCTCGTTTTGAGCTTCGTGAACCTCCCACCGAAGACGAAGTCGAGCAGATCGACCTCGGGAAGGAGTCTTCTTCCAAATCCATCTTCATCAGTAAGAGCCTGGAAGGAGAAGATCGAGAATCTTTAATCCAACTGGCTAAAGAGTATATCGACGTCTTCGCCTGGAGCTATGAAGACATGTCGGGACTCGATCCACAGATCGCAATGCATAGGTTGAACATCTTACCTGATGCCCAACCTATCAAACAACAGCAGCGACGCTTCCGTCCAGACATCATGAATGCCATCGATCAGGAGGTAGACAAACTCTTGACTAGCGGCTTCATCCGTGAGGAACAACACCCGGATTGGGTAGCCAACATCGTTCCTGTCACCAAGAAGAACGGGAAGATACGAGTCTGTATCGACTTCAGGGATCTCAACTCTGCTTGCCCGAAAGACGAATTCCCGCTTCCAATCACTGATGTGATGATCGACAACACATGTGGCTTTGAGCGCATGTCCTTCATGGACGGGTATTCAGGCTACAATCAAATTAAGATGTTCCCCGATGACGTAAAACACACGTCATTCAGGACTCCAAAGGGTGTTTTCTGCTACACAGTAATGCCCTTCGGCTTGAAGAACGCCGGTGCAACGTACCAGCGAGCTATGAGCACCATCTTCCGTCAACATCTTCGTAAAACAGTCGAATGCTATGTTGACGACATCTCAGTCAAAAGCCGCCTCAAAAGAGATCACCTACAGGACCTGAAGACGGTCTTCAATCTCATGCGGGCGCATCAACTCAAAATAAACCCCGCTAAATCCTTTCTGGGGGTTTCCAGCGGTAAATTCTTGGGCTTCGTCATCACAGCGAAAGGCATTCATGTTGATCCTGAGAAGACCAAAGCCATCCTCAACATGGACCCTCCGAAGAACCTTCGAGAACTTCGAGGCCTACAGGGACGTCTGGCATATATCCGGAGGTTCATAGCAAACCTTTCCGGTAAATGTTAACCCTTCACTCAGCTCATGAAGAAGGGAGTCTCTTATGTCTGGACAGAGCAGTGCCAGAAGGCTTTCGACGACATCAAAGCCTACTTGACGAGCCCACCAGTCCTGGTAGTGCCAGTCACCGGCAAACCATTTCTCATCTACGTCCGTGCCATGGATCATTCTCTTGGCGCTCTGCTGGCTCAAAACAGCGATACAGGCTACGAGCAAGCAATCTACTACCTCAGTCGAACACTCATCGGGGCCGAACACCGGTACAACCCCGTCGAAAAGGAGTGCTTGGCTTTGGTGTTTGCCATCCAGAAGACTCGTCATTATGTCTCGGGTCAGACAATTCATGTTATTTCCCGAGTCAATCCGCTCAGAGTCCTCATGACGAAGCCAGGATCATTGAACTCCCGGCTGGCTACATGGGCGATCTTGCTAACACCGTACAACATAGTGTTTGTGCCCCAAAAAGCTGTTAAGGGTCAAGCTCTGGCTGACTTTTTAGCTGCACACCCCATCCCAGAATCCTCAAAACTCTATGAAGATATCCCGGATGAGGTCCAAGAATCCAACGTCACCGAAGAAAGCTCCGTTTGGCGGATGTTCTTCGACGGCGCTTCGAGAACAGGCCCCAAAGGCCAAATCATCGCAGGAGTGGGGGTAGTCTTAGTCTCCCCCGATCAGCTGGTCATCCAGCGTGCGTACTCTCTTTCGAAGCCGTGCTCCAACAACGTTGCCGAGTACAACGCACTCGTCATGGGACTCCAGCTCGCACAACAGCTGGGGGTCGACCATCTGGAAGCTTACGGCGACTCAAAACTCGTCGTAAACCAGGTTCGGGGACAATACGAAGTTCGCCATGAAGATTTAATCCCTTATCATGAAGTCACATTGAACATCATTTCAACCTTCACCGGGTTCTTCATTGAACATGTCCCCCGTTTACAAAACTTGGAGGCCGATGCTCTGGCCGGCCTCGCAGCCTCATTAGCAGCGCCCTTTGGGACTCAACACTATATCACGGTAACAGGACGAGATCTGATTTGTCCCAGAAACAACCTATGCTTGCGGGTGGCTCACGCCATGCCGACAAACACTGGTGTTAATGTCCGAGACTGGAGGTTCTCGTTCATCGACTTCGCTGTCTACGGAATCCTTCCAGAGGACCCGAAGGAAGCCGTCTCAGTCAGGAGACGCTCTCTTCGATTCTACTACGATACGGCTACCAAAATGCTGTACCGACGCTCCTTCGATGGGCTCCTCCTTCGATGCCTGTCCAACGAAGAAGCAGCCGAAGCTCTTCAAGAAGCTCATGACGGAACTTGTGGAGCTCATCAACCCGGTCCTAAGTTGCAAGATCGACTGCGACGTATGGGCTACTACTGGCCAACGATGGTTGTCGATGCTGTCGAATATGCCAAGAAGTGCCATGCGTGCCAACTTCATGCAGACTTCATACATACACCATCGGAGCCGCTACATCCTACAGTCGCCTCCTGGCCCTTCGAAGCCTGGGGCATGGACATTGTAGGGCCAATCACCCCTCCTTCATCGAGAGGATACCGTTTTATCCTGGCCATCACCGACTACTTCTCCAAATGGGCGGAAGCAGTTCCACTAGCAGAAGTAAAAAGCTCCAGGGTGGTCAGCTTTATCAAACACCATGTCATTTACCGTTTTGGAGTACCCCGGCGGATCATCCATGAAAATGGTCCTCAGTTTATCAGCCACATTTTCAGCAGGTTCTGTGACAAGAATCGTATTCAGAACGTGGCCTCAACCGCCTACAATCCGGCAGCAAATGGATTGGCTGAGGTATTCAACAAAACTATCGTTAGGCTGCTAAATGTCGTGTCATCCAACAAACGCGACTGGGACAAAAAGCTTGGCGAATGCCTTTGGGCCTACCGCACAACGGTACGGACCCCAACAGGCAACACTCCATTCTCCCTGGTCTACGGGAGCGAAGTAGTACTGCCTCTCGAGATACAGATACCTTCGCTCCGTGTAGCAATCACAAACGAACTCACAGAAGAGGACAATCAACGTCGTCGTCTACGGGAACTGGAGGCACTTGACGAAAAGCGTCTCTTAGCTCAACAATGCATCGAGCTCTACCAAGCCCGTATATCACAGGCTTTCAACAAAAAGGTCAAAAAGAGGACTTTCCAAGTTGGCGACCTGGTTTTAGCAGTCAGAAGACCAATGGTGTTGACCCACAAGACACCAGGAAAGTTCGAGCCCAAGTGGGAAGGACCTTTCATCATAGAGACGGTATACTCAAACGGTGCTTACCGCCTCGCCAAACCCAATGGGGACTTGTTTATGATGCCCATCAACGGCAAGTTCCTAAAGAAGTACTATTCTTGACATCCTTCAGACATGTACTTCCTCAAACAACCACAAACTCATACGCCTCCGGAACCCAGCTGTTCTGTAGCATCTTCCAGTAGAAAGATAACCACGTCCATATTACCTCTGAGTTGTCTCTCTACACCCTACAAAACAGAATCTTACACTTCGTAAGCCTACGCTACCCTTCATGTTTACCACGTCCACATTACCTCTGAGTAAACATCTTGTACAAACAACCCCTGCGTTATTGTACATTTATCGCAGAACTTCCATGTCCATATAACCTCTGAGTTGTTCAGCGTATCCCCCAAGATCATTCCTACCACGTCCATAATACCTCTGAGTAGGGAGATTCTATCATTTCGAACCCAATGGTTGCCATGTCCACATTACCTCTGAGCAAACATAATGGTTCCTTCAAACTTATTATCTGTACCTAAAAACTAAGGTGCGCAAAAGATAATAGGTCCACACAATTCATCAAGTTCATGACAATTAAAATGAATACATCACAGAAAATTGTGTACTTCTTTATTTCTAAAAAGACAGAGTAAAGGACTGCACTATCCCCAGCAGAACTTCCATGTCCATATTACCTCTGAGTAGTTCCGCGTATCTCTCTCCAGAGTCATTCCTACCACGTCCATATCACCTCTGAGTAGGAAAAGCTCTACCATCAATCCCATATTTACCACGTCCATATTACCTCTGAGTAAATATGTTGGTTCTCTCTCTCTCAACTTATTATCTGTACCTAAAACCAAGGTGCGCCATGGATGATAAGTCCACATAAATTCCCCAGTGGAAGTACCCAAACCTATCATGTCCATACTACCTCTGACAGGATTGTCACACCTAAACAGCTCTACCATTCATGCTTCTTGTTCAAAGTATTTCAAAACTTGTCCAAAAGTTTTAAAAACTTTGAAGGGGGTCTTGTAGAAGCATGAAAAAGAAGGGATCTTTCTTTTAATCCCACATCGGAAAGGAGAAGAAGGGAGGCCTCATTCCACTCTATATATAGAGACCTCTTGCCTCCTTTGAAAACGGCACCAAAAAAATAAATAAAGAAAAGGGAGCCCGTTATCCAGGGAGCCCGTTCGAGCCACAAGTTGCAGTTGTTCTTCTCTTCTTCTGGGTCGGCTGCAAGCTCTTCACTCGCTGTCATGGCGAGGATAATTTGGACTCTGAGTACTATACGCCCCACGGGCTGGTACGAAGAAGTCCAAGGCGGCACGGGCCATGTGCCGCAAACGTGCTATGCCAACAGTAAACCAGAAGCATGCGTTCACAATCATGCGCGCTGCTGATGGTAAGCTGTATAAGGTCGACTCAGGTGCTGCTGCACCAAAAATGAGCCGACCTTCAAAGTCCTTGTCTCACTTGGGCGCATCTATTGCGTTCACAACCAAGTCGAGTAAGGCAAACCCAGTGGTCTTGAACTCCCGCGCCTCCTCTGGTTGTGCGTCTGAGGTTCGTTCAAGTCACTTTAAATGTTGTTCCCCCACTACTGATCGGGAGATCAGGGGGTGCAGCATTCACTTGACCACCCCGACGCTTGGCTTTGCCATGCGCCTTGAAGGGGGTACAAATGTGGCACTCTCACTTGACCACCCCGGCGCTTGGCTTTGCCATGCGCCTTGAAGGGGGTGCGAAGGTGGCGCTCTCACTTGACCACCCCGGTGCTTGGCCTTGCCATGCGCCTGAAGGGGGTGCAAAGGGGGCACTCTTCTCCAACGATCTGTGCAACGTGATCACTCACAAACGTCGATCAGGAGAAACGACCAACAAGCATAATACGCCCCTCACAGGGCACACTTGTGCTACGGTCGCCATCAACTGCTGCTACCGCAAGACAGTGGCTCCACCACCAAGACAATCTGTGTTTAAACAGTTGCAACATGTTGTACCTGTCTTCCAGCACATCACTCCGTTCCTTCAGAGTGAATCACTTCCTCGTCAACACACAGGCGCATCTGCCAGCCTGGGGCTCTTCCATCATAATGAGCCTTAGGCACATCTATGTCCATTCCAACTCGGCAAATCTCAGTCTTCTGAAGGAGTTCACCGTCAAAGCTTCTTTGAACAAAGAGAGTCATCATCCACAGTACAACGTCTTGCCATGGAGGAGGATCAGTCGAATCCATCTTCGTCGAGAAGTCAAAGGGAGAGACAACAAAACTCTCACAAACTGTTGCTATTCATAGGCCAGGGCAAATCAAACACATGCGCCAAGTGGCAACCTTCCCGAAGTCGGTACAATAAACTTGTATTTATGATAAATGAACTCGCCTCCTTCGAATTCAGCTAAGTCGGAGAGCCATCAAAGCTCCGAAGAACTCAATAGCCGGACCAATGGAGATACGCCATGTAAGAGACGCGCCGGCCAAACAGCGCATCACGCGGACGTGCCCTCCAGCATCAGGCGCATCACACAGACGCGCCCTACAGTACCCGGCGCATCACAGAGGATGCGCCCTCCCTCACATCTCCATGCCGAGTGGAACACCAACCAATGTGTCCACTCAGCTGTCCATCGAACATCACCAACATTAAATGCTAAACTGACACCAGAGTTGGCAGCATGCTTTCCAAAGTCTGAACAGTTGACAGCTTTTTCAGAGAACGAAGCGTCGGCAACGTCAGCATCATCATGACTCTATTCCGACGGCTACTGCCACGTAGCCATCTGTATGCGCCTCTACGGCCATGCGTCCAAACCAGCATGCGCCTCAAAAGCCATGCGCCTCAGACCCTTCACTGATCCCTAAAGACAGAAGAAGAGTCTCCAGTTGAAGCTTTGCATGCGCCTCAAAAGCCATGCGCCCCAGACTGATCTCTGATCCCGAAAGACAGAAGGAAAGTCACCTGCATGCGCCTCAAAAGCCATGCACCCTAAATGGTTTGTAACTCCTAAAGGTTATGAGCCGCAGCCTCCTCCTGCGCCCAGATCCAAGGCGCAGCTCACCAGATCACTGCCTCCCCCCCAAATTCGAGATCTTCGAGCCATGGGTCGATAACACGTGTCCTTTGACTCAACTCGTCCAAGATTTCAGCAATAGAAAGATCTTCTCCTCTGCTACGTGCCGGCTCACAACAGCAGTATGAAGAGTTCTCCCCCTCAATCAGGGCACATCATCTACGTGCCCCCATCAGCAACTTCCACGTGGCGTCCCCACACACCGGCGCACCCTACATGCGCGCATGAGCAGCCAGCCTGTAAAACTATAAATAGAGGGATCTTCTCCTTCACGGACAACAGACTGAATCCACAACGAACATACGAGGAATCACCAGAGAGGCAGATACAGACACTCAACGTCTTCCTCCTCTCAGCAAGCTCCAGCACCCAGAGCAATCCACACCTTCAGAGAACCGATAACCGTCGTCAGCCGGTCAACGGAGTCAACGCATTACCACTCGCTCCATTGGCACTAAGGACCCAGCTTAAACAAAAGTGTACTCCTAGGACTACATCTAAGTCCTACATTGTAACACTATTCTGTTTGTATTAAAGTTTTCAATCAAACAATTTTAATGGCAAACACCAACATTCTAAATAATAATGGAAAGATGCAATTTTAAACATTTAAAATTCTTTGAACAATATTTTCCATCAATTTTCAGCAATTCAATATTTGAAACAATGTGATTTGAATAGGTAACGTCTATGACCGACTTGGGTTGTATAATAGCATCCTAGCGATGCGATACGACTTATCCCCGTGTGTAAGAGGGGTAATCTCGTACAATAACAATATACAATATACAATATACAATATGAGGGGTATTGGTCATAAACGCTACACTATTCCCCCAATATCTCCACAATCAATATCAATCAATATTTGAACCCTAGGAGAGGGTTCCGTTTAGCAATGTGGTTTAAGCATGCAATATGACAATTACTAAATAAAAGGTAAGAAAACATAATCGTAACTTGCCTCTGTTGATTGACTGGATCAGAAATGTCGGTACCGAGGAGAAAGTCAAGTACGTCTCCGAGATCCTACAGTTGAGAACCTTGACTTAGAACCATAATGAAACCATTCTAGGTGTGCTAGTTACAATCTCTAGAAGCAGACCCTAGTCAGATTTTAAGTTTATTTAATTAACTACCGAAAACACGCCTAACGTCGCAAGCTACGTTGGTTATCGTTTAATTGAATAAACCTGTTACTTGATTTAATTGGAGAAGATAGCATTTATAGGTTGATTGGGAAATCTTTATATTTTTTATAATATATATATATATATATATATATATAACTACATTGTTTCTAATGATAAAACATGAACTTGTTAACTTACCAATATTTTATTCATTTAAAATTAAGTGTGAGAAATCCTTATTAATTTTATACAAAAATAATTAATATCCGATTTATAGTTACTCGTCTAGGCATGCGATTCCAACTCAGAAAAAAAGTAAAATCTATGCTACACAATACAGGGTCACAAAAAATAAATAGAAAACTGGGCTTATGCCCTTACAACTATTTACATAAATTAATTCAATATTAAAAGTTTCTGGCGAGCTCTGAATGCCGAGAAGCGGTCTATTCAGGAGGCCGAGGCCCTTCACTCGAAATATGAAAAATACCCAGTAACGAGTTCTAAATAAATTTATAGAATATAAAATATAGTTAAGTCTCAGACTTGGTCATTAAGTATCACGTTGTTGGCTAACACCTCAACGTACAGAAAAGGTCCTATAGCGTTTGCGTTTCGCCGAGGCTCATTCGACCGATACGGTCGTCGCCTAATCGGGGATACGTAAAATCTCAAAAAGTCGCAAACCAACCAACAACCAATTTGGAAATCCTTTTACAAAGACCGAGTTCGAAAGCAGATTTTGTTTTATGAAATAAATTTAAATACCAGTGTTTCGAAAAGGGTTTTACTGAAAATTTGGACAGCACCTCCTCTGTAACTGGACAATCCAGCCACATAGGCGATACAAATCCCTACACCAAAAGAAAGTCCCAAACCAGGGAATACACCAAACCAATCCACAATAATATTCTAACCCAGAGTAATAATCCACAACAAATACATATAGATAAAAGCCAACATATAGATAAAGCCGAACCGCAAACCGAAAATAACGAATCGGAAAAACATACGTATCCCGCGTAAATAATTCGAACTACCGGAAAAACAACGCTGCTACGTAAAACGTCGGGCGTATCCCCTAAACGCAACGGGCTCCATTTTCGATCCTCAAAACGGGGTCGGGACCGCGTCATCATCGACACAAAAAAAACCAAAGGGACACGAGGACACGAAAATATACCTCGGATGCTCGGCTAGAGCTCTCAGATGTAAATAGGAAAAAAAATAAATTCCGCGGACTCAAAAAAACTCCAAAATACACGAACAACAAAGATCGGTCACGGGAGCAGCGGATCTGGACCCACGAGATGCTGCGATTAGCGGGTCGGGGCACGGGACCAACGAACGGATCTCGGGGTGGCCGAGAGGCGGCGGCTACGGCCAAGAAGCGGATCGGAAAACCTGCGGGTCACCGGAAGCTGGACGGGGCTTGCGGAGACGCGGCCACGGGGGAGCGGTGGCTCGGGTCGGGGCCGGGACGAGCTGCGGGTGCGCGGCGGAGGGCCCTCGGGCTGGCGCCGGGCCAACGCGGGCTGGCACAACGGCTCGGAGCCGGCACTGGGCGCACGGACTGGGAGCCGGCGATGGTCGGGGCTGAGCAGACGGGGCGCTGTCGGCGTGGCGGAACCGACAGGGAGGTCGGCTGCTGGCTGTAGGAGAGGCGACTGGGACGTCGGTCGGCCGGCGGGTGCTACGGGATCGACTCGGCGGGCGGGTCGTAAGGCACGCAGCGGGGCGCCGGTGGTGGCATCGGCCGCGGATGGAGGCGGGCGCGGAAGCCGCTGGAGGTGGGCGCAGAAGCCATTGGAGGTGGGCGCAGGGAGGATCTGGCCAGCGACTTGGGCACGGGCCGAGTGGACTTTTGGAGGGAAAGGGAATGAGAGGGAGAGTGAGAGGAAAAAGGGGACAAAGGTTTGGAGAAAGTGAGAATGGGATGGGGAAGAGAAGTGAGCTGGTGGTGGGTTTTAAGGAAAGGGAAGAAGAATAAGTAGAGGGAGAGAGTTATGTGGAGGAGAGGAGTTTTTGGAGAAATAAGGGGGGACATGGTCCAACGTGGGAGTGGGGAACAGGTCCTGGCCGTGGGGATTAGGAATAGGTATTTTGTTTTATTATTATTTTTTTCTTTTTTTTAACTATAAATATAATTTATATATATATAACTAGGGCTAATAATTGATTAATTAAAGGGTTTAAGGATGGATTCGGGACTGGAAACGAACTTGGGTTTAGGAAGCGGAAGTAGGGTTCGAGTTCGGGGTCGAACCCCGGATACGGGATCGGGGACAGGCCACAAACAAAATCCAATAATTAATTTTAAAAATAATATTTTCCTGATCCGACTAATATAATAATAATAATAATAATAATAATAATAATAATAATAATAATAATAATAATAACCATAACAATCTAAGACTATGCAAGCAGTCGAAATCCAATAATTTAATAAAAATCGAATTTACGGGTTTCACAACCTTCCCTCCTTAGAAAATTTCGTCCTCGAAATTTCAAAGTTAATGACCGGGGTACAATCAAAATTACTTAACCTTGATCAAACATGGAATTTAATCATCAGGCACGATCGGATTCTAGGCATGATCACTAGGTACAATGATAAAATATCGGCACGATCAGAATTATCGTGATATGATCTGAGATAGGGTTGGATTGTTGTTGTGATCAAAAATCATTTTAGACACGAGAAAATTTAGGCACAAATAAGATCATAAAATAGAAGAAAATCAAATAAGATCTCGTGAAACAGAAAATACAAGAAAGAAGCGAATGTCAACAGTTTATTAAGAAGGCAGAATGTAATAGAATCTTTAGAGATAGGGGACTAAAATGCCAAATCAAATTGGAATGGGGTTCAAGGGTTTATGACTCAGAAAAAATCAACAAGTTGTATGATAGGAGGATAGCGAGGGTGATCAGAACAATATAGCTGTGATAGGAATGTAATCGAATAAGGTATTTCCATTATGAACTAAGAGATAATCAAAGGAAATAGAAAGAATATCGTTTCACCATTTCAACGGTTAGAAGATAAGATATGTAGAAAAAAGACTTACCAGATAGCTATCTTATTAATACCATGCAAAACCAATCTCTAACTAGCTGAACTTTCGGTATTTACATAAAACTAAGATATCTGTCAAGGTGTTAAAACTAAATATATATATATATATAATCATAAATCACCTAAGTCCATTTTTTATCCATCATTGTATGCCAATGGTCTTTTCTCAATTCCTCTCTGTTTATTCCTTCTCTAGAACCTATCATTCCACTGTTCGTATTATTCCTTCCATGGTTATATTTGTCCCTTCTGGGTACAGTAGTCGTCTAATCATAAAAGTTAATTTCTGTCAAGTATTCCTTTACTTGATACTCATATTCTCATGTTTATATATCATCCAAATTTACTTCCTCCATGGGAGAATCTTACCAAATCTTAGACTTTCCTCGCTAATTCTACCTATGTCTTTCTCTATCTTCCATACTCTTCTTTAATTATAAAATTCAAAGTCGTCAAATACCTACATTTGTTGGAATAAGGTTTAGGCACTAGTGGGTACTACTAACGGTTCTAACCCGAATAAGTCACAAGTTAAGATGTACCACTCTCTAAAGACTAGCTTACTCAAGGTATTCTTCTACATTTTTTACCCTTTAGCTAACTAATATTGATCCCAAAGATGCCCTTACTAGAAATGGGATAGGTAGTAATCTATGCTTCTTCCGCATATAGCTATCAACTATATACGTAAAGTCATCCACAAGATGTATCAACTATTAATATATAAAGCTATCCACAAAATATATACAACATCCTAAAATTGAACCTTGAAAGAGTTTGAGTCAAAAGAGATTGATATGGTCCTAATAAGTTTCTAGGAAAATCAAGTAGAACTTCATAGGAAATATATTCTTTCTGGCTGTGATAAGAGATTTCTGGAATGGAGACATCCGCTAGAAATACAGATCTTCAAATCGGCAAAAGTTAGAATAATTTGATGGTGCTAAAAAGACAATCATGGTATGGATATAGTCTTAATAATATTCGGAACCAAATATATCCGAAGTCACTTTGCCTCAAATTCATGCCTCGCCAGAGTTCACCTGACTGCATTAAATTTTTGGCTCCATAACTTGAATAATGATAGGTCACCGAATAGTCTAACAATTTTATCCATTTTCTGGCTGAACAACATAGGAGACAAATATGATGCATTTAGGACATAGTCTCAATAATATCCGAAAACCTATGAACACATGAATTTACTTCAACTTAGAGTCTACGCCTCGCCAGTACGCAATAGCTGCAGTAAACTCGCAGTTTCCATAATTCAAATAAATGGCTGTAACGCATATTGTGAAACCATATTAGATCACTGAATATTTTCTCAACTTTGTCCATGGAAATTTCAAAGAGATAGCTCAACAATTCAAAAGTTTTCCAATGACTAAAGAAAATTCAATAATAGAATGGAATCAATTCTCTGGCCGTTCCTGCTTCATGATACTCAAGCATTGAGTTAAGAAGCTCTCTAGGCCTTGAATTGATCAATAAGTTTCATAGAGAGAGTAAGGTTTCAAGTTGAGTAGAGGAAGCCAACAAATGAAAATATTTTCGATACTTGGAATAACTTAGGAAATGTCAATCCATATTGGAATTATTTTTCGAAAAATAGTTCCCTTGGGAGATATGTGAACCAGCTAAGTTGAACTAATTCTTTGGTAATCAATTAACCTTGGGGCTTTATGGTTCCAAAAGAATTCGGTTCAAAATTGGTTCTGAGAAAGTTAATTGGAAATAAGGTCAAGAGAAATGGTTGGATGCACTAGTCGTAGAAATAATTTGGGTAGATAAGAGTTTATTAGGTTTGCTATAGAAGAATTTGAAACTCTAAATAGCGAATGGATCTAGATTCCAATTAAAGATAGAGGAGTAAGATTTGATCAACAAATGGAGAAGTTGAAATAGGTTTGCTAAAGAAGGAGATAAAAATCTAATCTTAATCTAAAACTGCGAGAGAGTATGGATCCTAAAGTATGCTAGAATCTGATAAAGATATGGAAGAAAATAATCCCGAAAGCCATGGGACATTAAAATATACCAAAAATCTAGAAAATAAAATAGGCAGTAAAATATACCATCATACAATCGGCCTAATCTAGATAAGGTCTAGGTACAAACGTAAGCAAGGTAACCTATAAAACTATAAGCAAGCCAAAATAAATATTTTAAAATAAATAATATCGGCCCTATATTGTAACATGGTGAATATAGTATCAAGTTGTTAAACGGGCCGGGCCGGCCCGAAGCCCACATTGGGCGGGCTGAACCGGGCTCGGGCCAAGCCCAGCCCGGACCGGAGCAGAAAGCGGGCCGGGCCTGGCCCGGCCCGGTGAGGAAAATTGCAGCCCAGCCCGGCCCACAGGACCGGTGGATGAGGGGCTGGGCCGGGCCGGTTCGGGCCAGCGGACCGGGCTGGGCCGGGCCGGTTCGGGCCAGCGAGCCGGGCCGGGCCCGGGCTTGGGTTGGGCCGGTCCGGGCTTGGTTTTTGATTTTTTTTTTTAAAAAAAATTGATAAAGTTTATGTTAAAAGTATATAAAAGTTTATAAAGTTTTTATTTGAAAAAATTGAAAAAATTGATATTTTTATTTGTTTAAGTTAAATTTTTAAAGTATATAAAATTATTTATAAAGTTTATTCTAAGTGTATAAAGTTTATTTAAAGTTTTTTTAAGTATTTGTATAAATTTTAAACATTTTTCCCTCCTTCTTTTTCCGGGCTTGGGACCGGCATAGGCGAAGTTAAAAAATGTTTTTTTTATATTTTTTAATTTATTTAGTTTGTTTGAGTTGTTAATTTAAATTATTTATATTTTACTTACTTACTTTCTTTTAAGTAATATAATTTATAATTTATTTAGTTTTTTTAAATTACTTATATTTTACTTACTTTCTTTTAAATTATTTACTTTCTTTGTTTGTTTTTTTTGAAAGTATAATTTTTTAAAGTATAAATTATTTACTTTTAAAAATTATTTACTTACTTTCTTTGTTTGTTAAAGTATACATTGAAAGTATAAATTAGAAATTTTTAAAGTATAAATTTTTAAAGTATGCATTGAAAGTATAAATTTTTAAAGTATAAATTTCAAAACGTGTAAATTTTTAAAGTAAAAATTTCGAAAGTGTAAATATCAAAGTTAGTATTCATACCTTTGCCTCATTCTTCTTGCTCCGCTCCAAATGATTCACCCATTCTAAGCGATTCGAAGTCTAGCTCGTTGATGTCGGCACTTTTATCTACTTTGTTTTGAGTTCTTTTCTCGGCTTGGACCCAGTCTTGAACACATACACATGCTTCCAAGATATCTGGCAGCAACCGGCTTCTCTTCTTGCTCAAAATTCTTGAACCTGTACTAAAACATGACTCCGATGCTACCGTGGACACCGGGACCATTAGTAGATCACGTGCTATCATAGAAAGTACAGGATATCTTTTTTCGTGTTTTTTCCACCATTCTAAAATGGTGAAGTGAGTGGAAGAATCGTCTTCTTCCTCATAAGAACTAAGTATAAAGACAACTCTTGGGTCGGTTGGGAAGATTGTTTTTGTTTCTTCCGTTGTAGTATACTTTTGGCGTGTGTCAACTTAGACACCAAACCAGAGCTACTACTACTACTAGGCCCTTGAGTTGGGCGGGGAGTTGGTGCTTTGTCTTCATAATGAATAACTAATCTATCCAAAGCTAGCTTAACTTCTACTTTTGTGCCACTAACATCAATATTCATGTTCTCTCCAAAGTCATCTAACAATGCATCTACACCATCTAATTTGATTCTAGGATCAAAAATTGAAGACAAGCAATACAATAAAGGTACATCGCCCCAATATTTTTTGAATTTTGCTTCCATTTTCTGTACAACGTAAGCAAAATGGTGGGCAGTTCTATATTTAGAAAATAAGAAAGAAATGTTACAAAGTTCTTGTAAAGCTAAGCAAGAAGTTGGAGTTGGATAGTAAACACCGGAAAGAGTACGTGTAGCATTGTAAAAAGTTTCTAAAAATTCACAAATTGAAGAAGCAACTTCCCAATCATCCTCAGTTACTTGAAATTCAAAATTGAGATCCGTGTTACAATAATATGTAATAGGATCTCTGTGAAACCCATTATTTTTGTAGCAATTTATTTAACAGAATTGTTGTGTTATTATTCAATGTTTTCAAAATTATAATTATTAAATATTATTATTAACTATTTTTGAGCGAAAAAGGATTTTGAAAATAAATATAATTTGGCTCTTTGGATTTCCAGACCCAGACCCGAGTCCAGACCCAGACCCAGACCCAGGCCTGAGCCTGAACCCAACCCAATTCCTTTCTTTTTGAAAATCTGACTTTGGACCAGGTTTAATAAAATAATAATATTTTGAACACTCTTGAGTTGGTCCACGATTGGACCAACTCTTCTCACCCCCTTTACACGTTCAAGTCAGCCCTTTATTTTCTCTTTCCACCTTTACTCCTCTCCACAAGTTTTTCACCACTTCCCCTTATTTCTCCAACTATCAGACACCTCCCACTCCATTATCTTCTCCTCCTTTCTTCTTCTAAACTCACAGCACCAACATTTCCCTCACGAGCCCAACTTCACAGAAGACCCCCTCTTCTCTATTTCCCCATATTCACCTCTCTCAAACTCCTTCCTACCTAACTCTCTCAAACCCCTCACCCGACTTCTCCTCGGCGACCACCTCTCGCCGACAGCTCCCTCCGGCCGACCACCGGAGGCCGCGCCCCCGCGCCCCCGCGCCCCCGCGCCTCCGGCGTACCCCGAGCCCGTGCCGCACCCGCGGCCATCCCGACCGCCCGCAGCGGCGGCTCCTCCCCGAGCCCGCACGCCCCTGTGGCCGCGGCTCCCTCCGCCGGCAGAACCCGACCCTCTCCGCGCGGCCGCTGCGCTGTCAGCGCCCCCGCCGTGTCAGCGAGCCCCGGCGGATCTCCCCCGCCGCTGTCGTCCGCTGCCCTAGCGCGACCCTTCTCCGCTGTCCGCGGACTTCCCCGTGGCCAATCCCCTCTTCCGCTGACTTTCCTGTGCCCCTTTGTTGTACGTGGTTGAGCCGGGATCTTCGACCTGCTGCCGAACTTAGTTTCGGATTATTCCCGAGTTTTTCCCGCGGCTCCCCGCCAACGAAATCTGGTAATTTCTGGATAATCACAGTAGTTCGTCCCCCGTAGAGTCGATGATGATAGATTGGTCCCCCGGTTCCCTCTCGGGAATCCGGTTAGCTGCGTATATTATCGTTTAGCTGCGTTAGATTATTTTCCTGTGTTGCTTTGGTTTGATTTGGTTGGATTATGAGATTCCCGGATTATTCGGGAATTTATTCTGGTGGTGTTGGAAGTTATTTTGGTGGATATTCTGTGGATTATTTTGGGTTGGAAAATATTTGCAGGAGTTTGATGGCGCACTTCCCAGTTTTGGGTTTGTTCCGAAATAGAGGAAGTGCTGCCCAAATTTTTACAAAACTATAATTTTATTAATTTCAAAACTGGCTTTCGAAAATGAATTTTTAAAACCGATTTTCGGGCGACGACCGTACCGGTCTGTGGGCCCTGGCGAAATGCAAACGCACCGGTCCGACCGGGCGTTGTGGTATTAGCTGGATTTTGATGATGGACCGAGTCTGAGACTCTTAACATTTATTTTAAATTATTTTATTTAATATTTAGGCTATTTATTATAGTTATTTATTTTACTGCATTTTATTTAGTAATTAAATCATTTCCTCTTATTTGATGTAAAAATAATTGTACAGGGCATAAGCCCACTCTAGGATGTTTAGCTGTGCCCTTGTATTGTGTAGTGTAGATTTTATTTTATTTCTGGTGGATATGATTTGGGTGGTTTTTGTGATTATACGCATATTCGTAGTTTAGAACGTAATTTAGTGGTTAATTACGACATTTAGTAAAATGAATAAAATATTATTAATTCATGATTTATCACTAAAAGAAATTGTATTTTTATAAATATATTACAGAAACACAAAGTTTTCTAAAGTTAATTGATTATCGTGTTATTTCCAAATAATCCAGTTAACCGGCTTAATCGAACGCACATAGTTACGACGTAAACGTTAGCTGTAGATTAATACAACTTAAAACCTGACTAGGACTTACTACTAGAGATTGCAACTAGTACACTTAGCCTGGTTATTCAAGGTTCTAAGTCGAGTTCTCAACTGTAGGAACTCGAAGTTACAACTGACGTTCTTCCTCGGTACCGACTCGTCTTTCCAGTCAATCTAATACAAGGCAAGTTACGATTTGTATATTCCTGTATTTTATTTAGTAAAGTTAAGATGCATGTTAAACCACACTGCTGGCACGGAACTCTACCGACTGTTACTGTTACTGAATCTGGGACTGGGGGAATAGTGTAAACGTTTATGACCAAAGCCCCTACTGAACTGACTGTGTTAGCTTACCCCTCTCACACACGGGGATAAGCCATATCGTATCGCTAGGATACTACTGTTTAACCCAAGCCGGTCATAGACGTTTGCATATTCAAAACACATTGAACTGTTTTAAACTGCTGAAAATATTATTTCAACTGTTTATCCTGCACTTTCCAATTACTATTTAAGATATGAGATGCATATTTCGTTCTTGCTCCCTCCTGACTGGAGACAACATTTTAGGTAACACTGAGGATGACGAGCTATACTATAATAGCTACTATGACCCGGTTCTCTTCCCAGCGACGGTTCCGGAGCCTTTTTCGGAGGACGCTGAACCTGGAACACTGAACCTGATGCTTAGATAGTTTCCCTTTCTTGCATCTTTCTTTTATTTGGAGTTTGTAGTTTTATTTTCAGCATTTCCCTTCCAGTTGTATTTCTGAATATTTTATCAAATAAAGTTTCAATTCCGAATAGAACAGTTGTGACAAATGTACTTGTGTTGTTGTGAATACCTGCAATAGAACAGCTTACTGCCGCCGTCTCACCATGGTGCAGGCTGGGCATGGTCCGGTTCGACCCATTAAATTGGGATCGGGTCGTGACATATTTTCAGTGGTGGCCCATGCAGGTCCCACAACAAACAACAACTTAGGAAAACATACCTAGAAACAATTAGAACACTAGAACATTAATTTGTCACGACATAGGTCCGATTCATATATAAATAAATATTTTTGCTTGATTATAGACCGGTAGGCTACCTTGCTTATGTGTGCGTCCTAAACCTTCCAGAGAATGACCGTTGACCAAATCCTGCTGGCGATGAGGTGTCATCTCCGGATCATACCCCATCTCCTCAACCAAGCCCAGGGTCTCTCTCCTCGCGGCTGTTTGACCGTCCTCATAGTGCATCCAGTGAAGTTTTCCCTACACTGGCGATTCCTACCTCATCTCAAACCAAGTTGCATTTCCTTGGTGGAGAATTTATTTTTGTTGCTCCACCAGTACCAGCAATCATCTTCCAAATGGTTGTCCTATTTCAAGAAATCCTGGAGTTCCAGAAAGCTCAAGATGAAGCCCAGCAGGAACAGAAGAATATCACGAGAGAAGACATGAAGAACGTCATGATGTAGCCTTAGTTATCTCCAACCAAGTTAGAGCAGAACTTTTGTCCTAGGAAGGATACCCTTGAATCTAGAAGATATTTGGGTCCCATCGAGTATTCTACTTTCCGGCAGCTTTGTCGTAAGAAGCTATGGGCTTGTAACTATTGCAAGAGGTCTGGTCATCAGGTCGTTAGTTGCCGCAAGAGATTGGGACAATGTTTGGCATGTGGATCTGCTGAACATCGGGTAAAGGACTGCCCCTTATCTTTCCATCAAACCAGAGCTCATATCCTAGCAACACCTGTTAGGCTACAACCTAGGGACCCTCTTCCTATCCAGCAGACCCTGCCCCTTACAATAAGGCATGATGCATACTCGAGGTTCATAGAAAAGGAAGCAGTTGGAGACTGCTCATGCAAGAGCCAGGACCATGAAGAATAGTACCTAGAATCGCTGAATAGTATCATCTTTTGGAAGTTATAACAGGATGTCCTTAGATCAATCATAAGAGTTTTTGCTGTAATTCTCCACATGAATAGAAGTTTGTAGTTACACCCTTATGGCAGATGTTCTCCCTGATAGTCTCCCCGGATTATCCCAGATCTAGGCATAGGATTCACCCCTGACCTAGTCCCCGGCTCTTTCCCTAAATTCTAAAGGATGTTACAGAGTCAACCCGAGGGTGGCCAAGAAGATGAAGGACCAGATCAATGAAGGCTCTAGGATTTATTCAGAGTGGAACTTCACCTTAGGGAGTACCTATCTTGTTTGTGCCCCAGAAGGATGGAACAAACAGATGTACATCAATTACCAGACACTAAAAAATAAGTACTTTCTGCCCGGATCGAGGATCTGTTTGATCTGGTTGTGTGGAGTTAAGGTGTTTCGAAGTTTGACTTAAAATTTGACTACCATCAAATCAAAGTCAGGAAAGAGGACATTTCCAAGATGACGTTTAAACACCAAGTATGGGTAGTTTTCTTTGGTCAGGACGTTAGACTGACAAATGCTCCTGCTGTGATCATGAATCTCATGAACAGAGATTTTTTATGAGTATTTGAATCAGTTTATCTTCTCCATAGATAATATTCTGATATTTGAAGACTGAAGAAGAGCATGAAGAACACCTGAGGAAGTTTTGGAAACTTTGAGGAAAAAGAAGTTTTATGGTAAGTTATCTGAACGTGGATTTTTGACAAGGTGGACTTTTGGCCATGTTGTCAAGAGAAGAAATTTCGATGGAAGATAGCTGTTGTTAAAGTGTGATATACCCCAAGTTCAATTTGGAAGGTTCCTGAACTTGGCCGGCTACTATTAGAAGTTTGCGAAGGATTTCGCCAAGATTGCTGAGCCAATGACGAAGCTCACTTTGAAGAGTTCATCTGAACGAAAAGTTTGCCAGACGACATTGAGGAGCTGAAGAAGAGACTTACCACTACACCAATCCTTGCGCTACCCGTAGGAACCGGTAGGTTCTCAATTTACAGTAATGCCTCTGGAAGAGGACTGGGTTGCGTTCTTCAACAACGTAGGAAAGTAACTGCTTACTCATATAGGCAACTACAGACTCATGAGAAGAATTATCCCACACCTAATTTGAATTGCTGCAATTATCTTTACTTTGAAGCTGGAAGCATGATTTTTATGGAAAGGGAGTGAAAATATATACGGGCTACAAAAGTCTGAGATATATCTTCACTCAGGACGGGCTGAATGTTAGACTAAGAAGGTGGTTGAAGCAGATGAAGGATTACGACATCAACCTGCAGTACCATTCAGGTAAGGCTAATGTGGTCGCTGATGCACTCGGTCGATACTGATGGCGAAGTTCTTAACCAAGGACTAGCACCTGCTAAAAGACATCGAGAAGTTTGGACTGGAGATTATACTACCTGGAGATAGAAGGACGGAGCTGGATGCTGATTCAGTATTGATGAAGTTCGAGGCTGAGAGACCCAAAATCAAGAGAGCGTAGTCCCAAAACAAGGCACTTTGCAGGCTTAGAGATCAAGTGTTGGCAGGAACATTCGAGGGTTTCTAAATTGGTCAGCATTGGAACTCTGAAGAATGGTACGAGACTTTGCGTATCGGCTGACAAACGGAGGAACGAGTTGATGAAAGAAATGCACCAGTCGCAGTATTCTATATATTCAGGAGATAATAAGATGTATCGGAATATGCCTCCATTGATTGGTGTTATGGAATAAAGAAGGACAATTCCAGGTATGGGATTAGATGTGAATTTGTCAACATAGGGAAATTAGCAAGAGGACAACAAGTTTGTTGGAGCCGCTGGACAATTCAGAATGGAAGTAGAAGCATATAACCATGAACTTTGAGTAAGGATTGCCTTGTTCCCAAGGAGGGAAGGGCACCAATTGGATTATTATAAACCGACTGACTAAGCCGGCACACTTTATTTTTCCTTCAAAGTTGGTTTATCCACTAAGAAGTGGGCAGCATTGTACGGGAAGCACATCTACCGGATTCATGGAGTACCGCGGGACGAGCAATCAGAGAGGTCAATCCAGACGCTTGAAGATGTATTGAGATTTTTGCGTCTCGGAATTTGGTAGGTCTTGGGAAGACCAAATTGCATTTGGTTAAGTTTCTCCTACCAGAGGAATAATCAGTTTCGACGGAGCTGGAAATTGAGGCCAGGTACATCAGGTCATTTGAAGTTAAGATGCGTTGGGAGTAGCGTACCAGTTAGCTCTACCAGCTAATCTTGAGATTGTGCAACGTCTTCTACGTCATAGCTCAGACGATACATTTCGGATCCGAGTCACATTTTAGATAATTCAGAGCTGAAGATTGGAATCAACCTTTTCAGTGCCAGAGAAACCAGTTGCAAGCCTAGTCAGAGATGAGAAGAAGATCAGTAGTTGAGCCATCACTTTAACCCCTATTCCTTATCTTTATTTTTTTTCGTCCTAAATTTGACTAATGCTGACGAAGTTAGCCTAGTTTTGCAAGCTATCTCTTTATCAAGCTTGATCATGACAGTATTTTATTGGGTGCACCCACTAATATATTGTCTAATCAGGACCGGTGCATGATGGTCTGATCAACCTCGTGTACTTTGGTTCGCTTTTGTATTTTTTTGCGTGGATTATATCATAAAACTTACCCCTAAACCGTCTCATCCACGACTGCCTTGGAAATTCTTATAGTTGGACCTGAGTTACGGGCGCAGTACCCGTACATGTTTGTCTTTCCTATCTTACTTTAAATTTCGAGGACGAAATTTTCTAAGGAGGGAAGATTGTGAAACCCATTATTTTTGTAGCAATTTATTTAATAGAATTGTTGTGTTATTATTCAACGTTTTCAAAATTATAATTATTAAATATTATTATTAACTATTTTTGAGTGAAAAAGGATTTTGAAAATAAATATAATTTGGCTCTTTGGATTTCCAGACCCAGACCCGAGTCCAGACCCAGACCCAGACCCAGGCCTGAGCCTGAACCCAACCCAATTCCTTTCTTTTTGAAAATCTGACTTTGGACCAGGTTTAATAAAATAATAATATTTTGAACACTCTTGAGTTGGTCCACGATTGGACCAACTCTTCTCACCCCCTTTACACGTTCAAGTCAGCCCTCTATTTTCTCTTCCCACCTTTACTCCTCTCCACAAGTTTTTCACCACTTCCCCTTATTTCTCCAACTATCAGACACCTCCCACTCCATTATCTTCTCCTCCTTTCTTCTTCTAAACTCACAGCACCAACATTTCCCTCACGAGCCCAACTTCACAGAAGACCCCCTCTTCTCTATTTCCCCACATTCACCTCTCTCAAACCCCTTCCTACCTAACTCTCTCAAACCCCTCACCCGACTTCTCCTCGGCGACCACCTCTCGCCGACAGCTCCCTCCGGCCGACCACCGGAGGCCGTGCCCCCGCGCCCTCGTGCCCCCAAGCCTCCGGCGTACCCCGAGCCCGTGCCGCACCCGCGGCCATCTCGACCGCCCGCAGCGGCGGCTCCTCCCCGAGCCCGCACGCCCCTGTGGCCGCGGCTCCCTCCGCCGGCAGAACCCGACCCTCTCCGCGCGGCCGCTGCGCTGTCAGCGCCCCCGCCGTGTCAGCGAGCCCCGGCGGATCTCCCCCGCCGCTGTCGTCTGCTGCCCTAGCGCGACCCTTCCCCGCTGTCCGCGGACTTCCCCGTGGCCAATCCCCTCTTCCGCTGACTTTCCCGCGCCCCTTTGCTGTGCGTGGTTGAGCCGGGATCTTCGACCTGCTGCCGAACTTAGTTTCGGATTATTCTCGAGTTTTTTTCGCGGCTCCCCGCCAACGGAATCTGGTAATTTCTGGATAATCACAGTAGTTCGTCTCCCGTAGAGTCGATGATGATAGATCGGTCCCCCGGTTCCCTCTCGGGAATCCGGTTAGCTGCGTATATTATCGTTTAGCTGCGTTATATTATTTTCCTGTGTTGCTTTGGTGTGATTTGGTTGGATTATGAGATTCCCGGACTATTCGGGAATTTATTCTGGTGGTGTTGGAAGTTATTTTGGTGGATATTCTGTGGATTATTTTGGGTTGGAAAATATTTGCAGGAGTTTGATGGCGCACTTCCCAGTTTTGGGTTTGTTCCGAAATAGAGGAAGTGCTGCCCAAATTTTTACAAAACTATAATTTTATTAATTTCAAAACTGGCTTTCGAAAATGAATTTCTAAAACCGATTTTCGGGCGACGACCGTACCGGTCTGTGGGCCCTGGTGAAATGCAAACGCACCGGTCCGACCGGGCGTTGTAGTATTAGCTGGATTTTGATGATGGACCGAGTCTGAGACTCTTAACATTTATTTTAAATTATTTTATTTAATATTTAGGCTATTTATTATAGTTATTTATTTTACTGCATTTTATTTAGTAATTAAATCATCTTCTCTTATTTGATGTAAAAATAATTGTACAGGGCATAAGCCCACTCTAGGATGTTTAGCTGTGCCCTTGTATTGTGTAGTGTAGATTTTATTTTATTTCTGGTGGATGTGATTTGGGTGGTTTTTGTGATTATACGCATATTCGTAGTTTAGAACGTAATTTAGTGGTTAATTACGACATTTAGTAAAATGAATAAAATATTATTAATTCACGATTTATCACTAAAAGAAATTGTATTTTTATAAATATATTACAGAAACACAAAGTTTTCCAAAGTTAATTGATTATCGTGTTATTTCCAAATAATCCAGTTAACCGGCTTAATCGAACGCACATAGTTGCGACGTAAACGTTAGCTGTAGATTAATACAACTTAAAACCTGACTAGGACTTACTACTAGAGATTGCAACTAGTACACTTAGCCTGGTTATTCAAGGTTCTAAGTCGAGTTCTCAACTGTAGGAACTCGAAGTTACAACTGACGTTCTTCCTCGGTACCGACTCGTCTTTCCAGTCAATCTAATACAAGGCAAGTTACGATTTGTGTATTCCTGTATTTTATTTAGTAAAGTTAAGATGCAAGTTAAACCACACTGCTGGCACGGAACTCTACCGACTGTTACTGTTACTGAATCTGGGACTGGGGGAATAGTGTAAACGTTTATGACCAAAGCCCCTACTGAACTGACTGTGTTAGCTTACCCCTCTCACACACGGGGATAAGCCATATCGTATCGCTAGGATACTACTGTTTAACCCAAGCCGGTCATAGACGTTTGCATATTCAAAACACACTGAACTGTTTTAAACTGCTGAAAATATTATTTCAACTGTTTATCCTGCACTTTCCAATTACTATTTAAGATATGAGATGCATATTTCGTTCTTGCTCCCTCCTGACTGGAGACAACATTTTAGGTAACACTGAGGATGACGAGCTATACTATAATAGCTACTATGACCCGGTTCTCTTCCCAGCGACGGTACCGGAGCCTTTTTCGGAGGACGCTGAACCTGGAACACTGAACCTGATGCTTAGATAGTTTCCCTTTCTTGCATCTTTCTTTTATTTGGAGTTTGTAGTTTTATTTTCAGCATTTCCCTTCCAGTTGTATTTCTGAATATTTTATCAAATAAAGTTTCAATTCCGAATAGAACAGTTGTGACAAATGTACTTGTGTTGTTGTGAATACCTACAATGGAACAGCTTACTGCCGCCGTCTCACCACGGTGCAGGCTGGGCATAGTCCGGTTCGACCCATTAAATTGGGATCGGGCGTGACAATCTCTAAAGGGAATTGCGGACTTCAACATTAAATAAGTTGAGTTCCATCTATGTGGAACATCCTTTACAAATCTTCTAAAACAAATACTAAAATGTAGACATGTGGCCTTGAAATGTTGTTGCCGTAAAGAAGACGTGTTTAAACTGTGTAAACATTGTCTAAGAGTATCTAAATGTGAGCTAAAATAATCAAGACATTCTTTTACTACTAAGTTAATAATATGACAAGCACACCTAACATGCATTAATCTACCTTCTAAAATGGGCTGAAATATTAGCGCTAATGAAGAGATGGAAGAAGTATTATTACTAGCATTATCAAATGAAACAGAAAATATTTTTTGGTGAATATCATATTCACGCACGTGTTCTATAATAGCGCCTGCTATTGTGGAGCCTGTGTGTGGAAATTCTAATATCTTTAGACAGATGATGCATTTTTGCAACATCCATTGTGAATCTATGTAATGTGCTGCGATACAAATGTAAGCGTAATTTTGCTTACTTGTCCAAATATCAGAAGTAATGGCTATTTGACTAACATGCAAAAGACTTTCTTTTAAAGCCGCTTTTTTCTCATGAAAAAGTCTAATAGCCTCTTTTCTAGCGGCGCCTCTAGTCACTTTACTAAAACAAGGATTTAAAGAAGATGTGGCATAATCATATAAATTCTAACTTTCACCCGCAGTGAAAGGAAGTTCATCAGAAATCAAATATTTTGTAAACTCAGTTTTATGCCGAGCGGCAGAATAAGAAAACGTACCCATTGACGATCCCGTGCTACCTCCAGCAAAATTTATTTGAGTTTGAGATGCAGAAATTGTGTCATTCCCGTAGCAGGTCTCGTAGTGTCTTGAAATTGTACCCGTGCCACCTCCAGTCTTCCATTTGTATATGTTGGCACATTTCTTGCACTGTGCCGCGTACGCTATTGGATTTCCTTTCGGATCTAAAACAAGAGAATCATCGGGATTAGTTTGATAAAGAATAACAAAAAATTCCCAATACTTTGATTTTTTTCTTTCTTTTTGGCACATTCCGAGTGGAACTCGCAATTTCATGAGGGGATCCTACTAATTCTTCAGGAGTATCATCAGGAATAGGATTTTGCTCAAAATAAGTATTAAAATATTCATAAGTATTTCCGGCATCACCGGTAGGTGGGTTAGAACCTTGTCCGGCCATTATAAAAAATTAATGTAAATTTTTAGAAGAGAGGGAGAGAAGAAAAATACACCGAAAAAAAATTCCCGAAAAATAAAAAAAGAGTAAGTAATATTTAATAAGTAAGAGAGGGAGAGAGAGAGTAAGAAAAATACAAACAAATTTTGTTCAAACAATATAAAACAATTTTGATTTTTTAAGAGAGAAAGAGAAGAAAAAATATTAAATCGGACGCCGGATTTCGGAGCTTGAGCCTTGAGCGGGGTTGGGAGCTTCTTCGCAAACTGATGGAAAGCCGGATTTAGTTTAGAGAAACTTGTATGAAGATTGAATGAGTGAATTGTGTATGAAAAATGAATTTTATGGGCTATTTATAGGATTTTTCCCATGCCAAATGACCCCCTCTACCCTCAAAATAGAGTTGTTGGAGTAGTTTTTTGGTCATTTTCTTGAAAATGACCAAAATACCCCTCCAACGTTTTAATAACAGCTATATTATGGGGGTATTTTGGTAAAATACCCCCTCCAATTCAAAAAAAATAAAAAAAATAAAAAAATAAAACCGGTTCAGACCGGGCTAGACCGGGCCGGGCCGGTTCGGGCCTACCGGGCCGGGCCTACCGGGCCTAACGTTAACATTTAAAAAAAAAAATTTCCGGTCCGGGCCGGGCCGGGCTTGGGCTCGGAGGGGGAGGCCCGACCCGGACCACTGGGACAGGGGGGCTGGGCCGGTCCGGGCTTCGTCGCGGGCCGGGCCGGGCTAATAGGGCGGCGGGCCGGGCGGGCTCGGGCCGGGCACCGGGCCGCCCGGCCCATTTTACAACTTGAATATAGTAGACTCTTTGTTCACCATGTATACTTATGTCATTATCGCTTCTAATTGTTATCAGTACCAACTAATATCTAGGTATTCCAAAATTCTATTCTTCCAATTCTTAATCACCAATATAACCTTGATAAATACCGCCTTACATACATTCTCATTAAGATTATAATTTTCCAGAAATTGAAACGTAGGGGAGACATAACTTTGGGAAAGATATTGGCTAGAAAAATGTAATCATGGGTAATATGTTATGCTTCGGTAGGGTATCATCTAGTGCAAATCAATAATTATATGTATCATTAGCTCTTCTGGTCCTGGTCTGGTTCGAGCAGCCTTCCGCTGCTCAATCTACTACTACGATTATCTTGTCATATTTTCTTGCATCATGTATATAAAACAAGATCTTGCTAGTACCGACTGATAGACATAGGTCAGGTTGTCTTCAAAGTCTGGCAAGTTTAGGGGCAAGCATAAACAAGGTACCCTACCGTTCTATAAACAAGCAAAAATAGTTACTTATATATAGATACTTCGGTCCTATGTTGTGAAAAATCAATATTCTAGTGTTCTATTTGTTTCTAGGTATGTTTACCTAAGTTGTTATTCAAGACCTGCATCGGCCACCACTCAAAATATATCACGACCCGATCCCAAATTATTGGGTCGAACCGAATCATGCCCAGCCTGCACCGTTGTGATACGGCGGTAGTAAGCTGTTCTAATTGCAGGTATTCACAACAACATTTATACATTTGTCACAACTCGAATATACGAAAATTTAAAAACTTTTTATTCAACAATTGAAAAGTATAAAATGAAACTGAAAGTACTGAAATAAAATACTGAAATCAAAATCTACAAACTCTAATACAATAAAACTAGCTAACTGGAAAACAACTAGCTAAAAGGTCGGCTCATCGGTCTCAGGATCTGCATCCTCCAATGAGGACTCTGGTAACACCGCAGGGTAAAGCACCGGGTCATAGTAGCTATTGTACAATAGATCAGCATCCTCAATGTCACCTAAAAATGTTGGTCTCCAGTCAGGAGGGAGCAAGTACGAGTAAATAATCTGACATTCTAAATAATAATAAAAAGATGCAATTTTAAACAGTTGAAATTCTTTGAACAATATTTTCTAGCAATTTTCAGCAATTCAATATTTGAAACAATGTAATTTGAATAGGTAACGTCTATGACCGGCTTGGGTTGTACAATAGCATCCTAGCGATGTGATACGGCTTATCCCCGTGTGTAAGAGGGATAAGCTCGCACAATAACAGTATGCAATATGAGGGGTATTGGTCATAAACGCTACACTATTCCCCCAATATCCCCACAATCAATATCAATCAATATTTGAACCCTAGGAGAGGGTTTCGTGTAGCAATGTGGTTTAAGCATGCAACATGACAATTACTAAATAAAATACAATAAAACATAATCGTAACTTGCCTCTGTTGATTAACTGGATCGAAAATGTCGGTACCGAGGAGAAAGTCAAGTACGTCTCTGAGATCCTACAGTTGAGAACCTTGACTTAGAACCATAATGAAACCATTCTAGGTGTGCTAGTTATAATCTCTAGAAGCAGACCCTAGTCAGGTTTTAAGTTTATTTAATTAACTACCGAAAACATGTAATGCCCGTATTTCGGAATACGTATTTTGATTAGGCGTATATGTATTTCGGACCTGTATTTTATTTTCTTAGATTTTGGCCTGTAATTGTGTTTTGGCTTAACTTGCGGATTTTTGTTTTCTCGTAAAATAGGTTTTTGGACCTGGCGTGGTTTTATTTTATGGAGAAGGAATTGGTTTGGTTTGGTTTAGTATGCATTGGACCACACTTAGCTAACCTCCACCCTCAACACAACATACGCTCCCTCATTAAAACCCCACCTAACTTTCTCTCTCCTCATAACTTCCATTAATTTTCTTCATCTTCTTCTTCCTTCCTCCACCAACACCATAGGCAAGTGCACCTTGCCACCACATAAGAACCCCATTTTATTTGTCTATTAGCTAGATTAGGCCATGGTGAACAATATTATAACTTGGCATTTTGTGATTTGGAGCTTCCATTTTTCTAGATCTAAGTTTTAACCATTTTCAAATTTTCTTGGTTTTGATCTATTAAACTTAGATTTTTCCTTGTTTTGAGGCTTCCATGTGGAAGAGAATTCAATTTTACACAAGTTAGAACTTTGAAAATCCAAATTTGGTTTTATTTTGTCTAAGATATGAAGATTTAAAATTTGGTATTCTTGGGGTTTTCTCTCGGCCAATTGGAGAAGATGATCCTCGGCCAGCGCTCTTTAGCGCATGGCCGAACTGCGCTAACTCCTCGGCCAGCGCTTTGCACTGGGCTGATCCACGCTGGCGCTCCTTAGCTCCAGCGCCTTCCTTCCATTGGCGCACTTGACTGCTGGCCGCTCGCTCCCAGCGCGGCTCGGCTCCAGCGCAACTCAACCCTGCGCAGCTTGACCCAGCGTAACCCGCCCTCAGCGCAACCCAATCCTGCGCAGCTCATATCCTGTGCAGCTCGCTCCCAGCGCAAGCCGACCTCAGCGCAACCCAACCTCAGCGCAGTTCATTCCTCAGCGCAGTTCATTTCCCTGCGCAGTCTATTCCCCTCGCACAATCCGACCCCCTATGGAACCTACTTGCCCATGGTGATTTGGTTTTATTTCCTTGGACTTGGCTACTCTTTTGTGAATTGTAGTTTTAAGATCTTGTTCCACACAACACGACTGTCTCGACCTAACACGAACTGGCATGGTTTTTGGTGTTTTACTTATGACTAGTACGGTTTTCATGAATTTTGTGATTTATGATCCTAGTGCTTTTTGATCCCCTTGATAGTGACCCGATGGGGTGCGCTCTTAACTTGTGACCTGTAATTCATGATTTATCTTGATACTGGATAACTTGATAGTGGCCCGTGGCGACGCACTCCTGACTTGTAACTTGTAACCTGTAACTGGTAACTTGACTTGACTTGATGTTGTTGTGATGGCTAACTTAACTCGTATAATCAACTCTGACTCCGTAGGTGTTCATTCTTGTTGCTTTGTGCAATCTACTTGTCTTGTCTTGTCTTGCATTATATCTAGGACGTGACTCCCTGGTTACCACGGTCAGGGATTCGCACTGAATATGGGTTAGGCTAATTACTAGATCCAACTATAGTTCATAGAGAATTTCTAGTCACATGCGATCACATTATCTGGGCGCTTTAAATGGACTTGTAGCCTGCCGACGAGTAGGGCACATTTCCAGCACACTGTCATGTGTTGCACTCTCTAAGTCACCTAAGGGTATATCGTCTCCTGGGCGATGTACCCAACCATACTCTCAACCCGCGGAAGGATAACTAGATAGTCTGCAGGACTTGGGACTGGGAATTTTTCATTCGCATCTTGTTAGTAATTAGGCTTGTGATAACCCTAGTTAGTTAAGTAGTAAGCCGTAGTATTTGCTTGGCCGCTTGTGAATGGATGGTGTCCAGCCTTGTCTAAGTTTCGTCTAGTCCCAGTACTTGGTACTCCTGAACATGATTGTTTTACTTATCTTTAACAATAAATGGGTAGAGACAAAGTGCTATTCAGGCGAAGGGTTACAACCCCGGTCCTTGTTTGGTTTACAGGTTATAACTTGGCTTCCGGAATGGTTCCATGTCCCTAGTCGTTTATTGTCCTGTTGTATTCTTTATTACTTGTACTTTTCATCTATTTCTTATGTTCTGATATGCTGGCTTTTGTTCTTATTTTGTGGCCTCCTTTGTGGCACTTGCTCTTTCTGGAGTTTGACCCAGCTGGTTTTGTGTGGCCAGATTTTGGAGCAGCACCCGAGGATCTACCGAACCTCCGGCCCAATGGTGGCGACTAGAAAGAACCCGGGCTACGAGTGGGTTTTCCATTTTGTTTCGCTCACTACATTGTAAAATTATTCTTTTGAGGCATTTAGCCGACGAGCACCTGTTAGCTCGATGCATATTTACTTACTGTCTGCCTACGGGCTGTAAACATGATTAACAAATCCTAGGGTTGATCATGTATGACTGAACTCTTGCTAGTCTTGACATTTTGTACGACTAGCTTCATGATCATCTAATATGTAATATTTGGGATACCTTTTATTGTATATTTGGTGGTCTAACATCTTGTAACTATATTACTTGCTTGAGATTGAGACAATGCTTGACCTTAAGAGACCGTTGGATTATAGTAAACCCTCATATCTAGACAGCCGTGACCATATAGCGAGGTAGTTTCCATTTCGATATACGTAGCTGGCTATGTACGCCCCCGCTCTCCAGTATTCTGGTTCTGGGGCGTCACATGGTTTAAGTGGTCGCCCATGCAGGTCTTGGCATTCAAGAATGTGAGGGTTTACCTAATAGATGTCTCAATCAGTATTCGCCCTTGATCTCTGCTCGTATCTTCAAATCCCTGAGAATCTTGACCTGATCACATGCTTGTATCGTTGATCTGTCCTGGTCCATCCTTATTGTTTCCTATGTCGTCTTCTTCAGCGGCATTGTTCCTGACCCCGCCGATCTGCGAGGTGGAGCACTTCCCTTTGACCAGCAGCAACCCGGAGATCAAGCCTAGCATTCCGGAGTAGCCTCCAGAGTCGTGCCTACTGGAGGAGAGCCCCCAGTTCGGCCCGTCCAGCCTGCAGAGCCTGACGATGGCACCTTGGTAGGTCTCATCAGGACTTTAATAGCTTCCCAGGATCGTAGAGGAGACGTCTTGCACCAGGCAGTGGCAGATGCTTTGACCAGAGGCAGTCATCCAGGGAACAGCGCGGCCAACAGCTTCAAGCGCTTGAATCCTCCATTCTTCGACGGCAGCGAGGATGCGATTGCCGTGGACGCTTGGCTTCAAGATACCGAGGTAGTTCTGGAAGCAGCTAGGACATCTGAGAATGAAAAGGTGGCGGTGGTACGCCTATAGTTGCTGGACTTAGCTCGTAGTTGGTGGGCGGCGCAGGCCGTGGGATTAACAGTGCCGGTTACTTGGGTGGTATTTAGAGAAAGATTCCAGACGAAATATTTCGATGCTGTAGCTCGGTACGACCTGCAGACGAGGTTTACCAACTTGAAACAAGGAGACAGAACGGTCGACGGTTATGCATCTGAGTTTTCTAGACTCAGTAGGTTTGCCCCCACCTTGGTGGCAACCGAGTTTGATAGGGCCCAACGGTTCCAGCAGGGGCTGCATTTGAAGATCTTGTTGGCAGTTGAGCAGTTCGAGCACCAGATGTTCGATATAGTATTGAGGGCAGCTAGGAGGCACGAGTACACCTCCCAGAGGATCGTGGATAGGACCGGAGGTAGGAAGCGGTCCCACATTCAGATGCACCAATCATCAGCTCTAGCTCCGGCAGCAAGGGGTTTGACCATTGGAACTTTGAGGCGGGCAACCTCAGTAACGTCGGTTCAGCATTCAACCCCGACGTACCCGCAGAAGCAGAAGCAGACTTCCGCGATGGGATGTTCTCATTGCGGGAAGCCAGGGCACGTGGTAGCAGATTGTCGCAGGGCGCAGGGATTGTGTCTGGCTTGTGGAGCGGTAGATCACAAGATAGGAGCCTGCCCGAATAGGGATAGTTCGTCCTCTTCCAACCTAACCAGTCCGTCGGTTAGGGGACCAGCACCTATGCAGCAGCAGCAGTACCCAAGGCCATTGTTGCCTCAGGCCCAGGCATTTCAGCAGCAGAACCAGCAACAGTATACCCAATCCCAAGTGTAGAGCAGGCAGAGAGGTTTCCAGCAAGGGGACCCGCAGCTAGAGGACAAGGTCAGGCAATGATGATGACTATGGAAGAAGAAGTTGCACCAGGTGAGGTAGTGGCAGATACTATTCTCGTCAACTCCTCTCCAGCATCGATATTATTTGATTCTGGTACATCGCATTCATTCATGTCTGCACGATTCGTGACACGGATAGGATTGGAGTCCGAGTCATTATCAGTGAGGCTCAATATACTTACTGGTAATGGTCTTGTGGGAGTAGATCGAGTATTTTTCTTGTGTCGGATCGTAGTTAGCGGTAGAGAATTCTCCGCTAGATTTATAGAGTTTCCTATGGCAGACTATGATGTAGTCTTAGGCATAGACTGGTTGAGAAACCAGTATGCTAGGATAGACTGCCATGTTGGCAGGGTTGTCTTTAGTGTTCCAAGCGAGCCAGAGTTTTCATTTTCCAGAGGCGCAGTGGAGCCATCTTCTCCAGTATTGCGGATGGCAGTAGCAGCGGTACAGTTACCCCGGATAGTTAAAGAGTTTCCAGATGTCTTCCCAGAGGAACTTTCAGGGATGCCACCAGAAAGGGAGATCGAGTTCACTATAGACTTGATCCCCGGGACAACACCAGTATCAGAGCGAGTCTACAGGATGACGCCTTCAGAGTTGGAGATTTTGTACAAGATGATTGAAGAACTGAGGACCAAGGGATTCATTCGTACAAGTGGATCGCCTTGGGGAGCCCCGATGCTTCTTGTGAAGAAGAAGGATGGTACGTCCAGATTATGTATAGATTATCGTACCTTGAACTCGGTGACAATCAAGAACAGATACCCTCTCCCGAGGATAGATGACTTGTTTGATCAACTCAAGGGGGCTTCAGTATTTTCGAAGATAGACTTGCGGTCAGGATACCACCAGATCAGAGTCAGAGAGCAGGACATCCGGAAGACAGCTTTTCGATCTAGGTATGGGCATTGGGAGTTCCTTGTTATGCCCTTTGGAGCAACCAATGCGCCAGCCGTATTCATGGACCTCATGAATCGCATTTTTATGCTTTACTTGGATCAGTTCATGATCGTGTTCCTAGATGATATCCTGGTCTACAGCAAGAGCAAAGCAGAGCACGAGCAGCATCTCAGAATTGTCCTTCAGACGCTTAGAGAGCACCAGTTGTACGCCAAGTTCAGTAAATACGAGTTCTGGCTCGATCGTATTTCGTACTTGGGTCACATCATTACCCGAGGGGGAGCGAAAGTAGATCTCCAGAAGATTGTGGCAATCGAGACGTGGCCAGTACCTAGCTCAGTGGCAGAGGTTCGCAGCTTCCTTGGATTGGCCGGCTACTACCGGCGATTTGTTTCAGATTTTACAAGGATTTTGGCACCAATGACCCAGTTGACCCGCAAGGATGTATAGTTTGCTTGGACAGCAGAGTGTCAGGAATCATTTGAGAAGTTGAAACGAGGTTTGGTAACGGCTCCCATTCTCACACTTCCAGATGGGACCGGAGGATTCACAGTTTATTGCGACGCTTCAGGCAGAGGATTGGGGTGTGTCTTGATGCAGCATGGGAAGGTAATAGCTTATGCATCACGACAACTTCGTGATCATAAGAAGAATTACTTGACCTACAACTTAGAACTGGCAGCAGTAGTGTTTGCGCTTAAGTTATGGAGGCACTACTTGTACGGAGACAAAGTGGAGATATTCACTGATCACAAGAGCCTGAAGTATGTTTTCACCCAGAAGGACCTTAACATGCGGCAGAGAAGATGGCTTGAGCTACTGGTGGACTATAATATGGATTTGCAGTATCATCCAGGGAAGGCCAACGTTGTAGCAGATGCATTGAGCAGAAGAGCCGGAGTTTACTTCCTAACAGCGCAACCAGAGTTATTGGCAGATCTTCAGAAGATGGGAATTGAAGTGGTTCTTCCTACCAACGTAGCATTGATGGCCAGTCTACAGGTTTAGTCCAGCATAGTTGAGAGGATCCGGAGAGCACAGTTAGCAGATTCCAAGATTCAGCGACTCAGAGCAGAGTGTAAGGCAGGAAGAAGGCCAGAGTTGTGCATTCATAGAGATGATACACTTCGACACGGCACTCGTCTTTGTGTACCCAGTGGAGATATCAGACAAGAGGTCATGGCAGAAGCTCACAGTTCATAGTATTCTATTCATCCCGGTGGCACGAAGATGTACCGTCATATCCGTCAGTACTTCTGGTGGAATGGCATGAAGAGGGAGATAGCCCGATTTGTCTCTCGGTGTTTGGTTTGCCAACAAGTTAAAGCTGAACATCAGAGGCCCGCTGGACTTCTTCAGCCCTTGCCGATTCCAGAATGGAAGTAGGAACATGTGACCATGGATTTTGTGACTGGATTGCCTAGATCCCCAACTAGTTGAGATGCTATTTGGGTTATAGTTGACAGGCTCACGAAGGTGGCTCATTTTCTCCCATTCAGAGTTGGTCAGTCGACGACGCTGTTGGCAGAAATGTACCTCAGACAGATTGTCAGGCTTCACGGTGTGCCCGTCAGTATCACCTCGGACAGGGATTCAAGATTCACATCACACTTTTGGCGTAGCCTGCAAGAGAGTTTGGGAACTCACCTTCAGTTTAGCTCAGCATATCACCCGCAGACAGACGGCCAGTCGGAACGCACAATCCAGACCCTTGAAGATATGTTGAGATCTTGTACCCTTGACTTCGGTGGTTCATGGGAGGATTACCTGTACCTGGTAGAATTCTCGTACAATAATAGTTTCCAGGCCAGTATTCAGATGGCTCCGTTCGAGGCACTGTATGGTAGGAAGTGCAGATCCTCGATAGTCTGGGATGATGTTGGAGAGAGACAGATGCTTGGTCCAGAAATGATTGCCCAGACAGTTGAAGTAGTCAGAAGAGTCAGAGATCGCCTTCGAGCGGCCCAAGATCGCCAGCGGCATTGGGCCGATGCTCATCGACGTCCCTTAGAGTTTGCTATCGGCGACCATGTATTCCTTAGGATCTCGCCTAACCGTGACGTCATTCGCTTTGGCGTACGGGGAAAGCTTAGTCCTGGGTATATAGGGTCGTTCGATATCCTGGAGCGAGTAGGAGATTTATCCTATCGTCTCGCTCTTCCCCCGTCGCTAAGTGAGGTGCATGATGTATTCCATGTGTCCCAATTATGACGGTACATCCCGAACCCGAGCCATATCCTGGACCATTCAGAACTGGTTGTTGGTACCAACCTTTCGTATAAGGAAAGGCCCGTGTCTATATTGGACCGGAGAGAAAAGATACTCAAGAACAAGACTATTAGCTTAGTCTGTGTTGCTTGGGGTCATCACTCTCTAGGTGAGTCAACGTTGGAGCATGAGGACGACATCCGATCGCGATATCCCGACTTGTTTGACTCGTAAGGTATAATGTCTTCCTTATGCCTTATACTTTCCATCCCTTGCTTGTATGAATGATTGTTTGATTATTTGCTTAGTGTAGCTTAATTGTGGATAGCATAGCTGGCTCTTACATCTCTAAGCATCTTGATTTAAATTCCGAGGACGAAATTCTTTTAAGGTGGGTAGAGTTGTAATGCCCGTATTTCGGAATACGTATTTTGATTAGGCGTATATGTATTTCAGAACTGTATTTTATTTTCTCAGATTCTGGCCTGTAATTGTGTTTTGGCTTAACTTGCGGATTTTGGTTTTCTCGTAAAATGGGTTTTTGGAACTGGCGTGGTTTTATTTTATGGAAAAGGAATTGGTTTGGTTTGGTTTAGTATACATTGGACCACACTTAGCTAACCTCCACCCTCAACACAACATACCCTCCCTCATTAAAACCACACCTAACTTTCTTTCTCCTCATAACTTCCATTAATTTTCTTCATCTTCTTCTTCCTTTCTCCACCAACACCATAGGCAAGTGCACCTTGCCACCACATAAGAACCCAATTTTATTTGTTCATTAGCTAGATTAGGCCATGGTGAACAATATTAGAACTTGGCATTTCGTGATTTGGAGCTTCCATTTTTCTAGATCTAAGTTTTAACCATTTTTGGATTTTCTTGGTTTTGATCTATTAAACTTAGATTTTTCCTTGTTTTGAGGCTTCCATGTGGAAGAGAATTCAATTTTACACAAGTTAGAACTTTGAAAATCCAAATTTGGTTTTGTTTTGGCTAAGATATGAAGATTTAAAATTTGGTGTTCTTGGGGTTTCCTCTCGGCCAGCTGGAGAAGATGATCCTCGGCCAGCGCTCTTTAGCGCATGGCCGAACTGCGCTAACTCCTCTGCCAGCGCTTTGCGCTGGGCTGATCCACGCTGGCGCTCCTTAGCTCCAGCGCTTTCCTTCCATTGGCGTACTTGACTGCTGCGCCGCTCGCTCCCAGCACGGCTCGACTCCAGCGCAACTCAACCCTGCGCAGCTTGACCCAGCGCAACTCGTCCTCAGCGCAACCCAATCCTGCGCAGCTCATATCCTGCGCAGCCCGCTCCCAGCGAAAGCCGACCTCAGCGCAACCCAACCTCAGCGCAGTTCATTCCTCAGCGCAGTTCATTTCCCTGCACAGTCCATTCCCCTAGCGCAGTCCGACCCCCTGCGCAACCTACTTGCCCATGGTGATTTGGTTTTATTTCCTTGGACTTGGCTACTCTTTTGTGAATTGGAGTTTTGAGATCTTGTTCCACACAACACGACTGTCTCAACCTAACACGAACTGGCACGGTTTTCGGTGTTTTGCTTATGACTAGTACGGTTTTCGTAAATTTTGTGATTTATGATCCTAGTGCTTTCTGATCTCCTTGACAGTGACCCGATGGGGTGCGCTCTTAACTTGTGACCTGTAATTCATGATTTATCTTGATACTGGATAACTTGATAGTGGCCCGTGGCGGCGCACTCCTGACTTGTAACTTGTAACCTGTAACGGGTAACTTGACTTGACTTGATGCTATTGCGATGGCTAACTTAACTCGTATAATCAACTCTGACTCTGTGGGTGTTTATTCTTGTTGCTTTGTGCAATCCACTTGTCTTGTCTTGTCTTGCATCATGTCTAGGACGTGACTCCCTGGTTACTACAGTCAGGGATTCGCACTGAATATGGGTTAGGCTAATTACTAGATCCAACTATAGTTCATGGAGAATTTCCAGTCACAGGCGATCTCGTTATCTGGACGCTTTAAATGGACTTGTAGCCTGCCGACGAGTAGGGCACATTTCCAGCACACTGTCATGTGTTGCACTCTCTAAATCACCTAAGGGTATATCGTCTCCTGGGCGATGTACCCAACCATACACTCAACCCGCGGAAGGATAACTGGATAGTCTGCAGGGCTTGGGACTGGAAATTTCTCATTTGTATCTTGTTAGTAATTAGGCTTGTGATAACCCTAGTTAGTTAAGTAGTAAGCCGTAGTATTTGCTTGGCCGCTTGTGAATGGATGGTATCCAGCCTTGTCTAAGTCTCGTCTAGTCCCAGTACCTGGTACTCCTGAACATGATTGTTTTACTTATCTTTAACAATAAATGGGTAGAGACAAAGTGCTATTCAGGCGAAGGGTTACAACCCCGGTCCTTGTTTGGTTTACGGGTTGTAACCTGGCTTCCGGAATTGTTCGACGTCCCTAGTCGTTTATTGTCCTGTTGTATTTTTTATTACTTGTACTTTTCATCTATTCCTTATGTTCTGATATGCTGGCTTTTGTTCTTATTTCGTGGCCTCCTTTGTGGCACTTGCTCTTTCTGGAGTTTGACCCAGCTGGTTTTGTGTGGCCAGATTTTGGAGCAGCACCCGAGGATCTACCGAACCTCCGGCCCAATGGTGGCGACTAGAAGGAACCCGGGCTACGAGTGGGTTTTCCATTTTGTTTTGCTTACTATATTGTAAAATTATTCTTTTGAGGCGTTTAGCCGACGAGCACCTGTTAGCTCGATGCATATTTACTTACTGTCTGCCTACGGGCTGTAAACATGATTAACAAATCCTAGGGTTGATCATGTATGACTGAACTCTTGCTAGTCTTGACATTTTGTACGACTAGCTTCATGATCATCTAATATGTAATATTTGGGACGCCTTTTATTATATATTTGGTGGTCTAACATCTTGTAACTATATTACTTGCTTGAGATTGAGACAATAGGCTTGATCTTAAGAGACCGTTGGCTTGTAGTAAACCCTCATATCTAGACAGCCGTGACCGTATAGCGAGGTAGTTTCCATTTCGATATACGTAGCTGGCTATGTACGCCCCCGCTCTCCAGTATTCTGGTTCTGGGGCGTCACAAAACACGCCTAACGTCGCTAGCTACGTTGGTTATCGTTTAATTGAATAAACCGGTTACTTGATTTAATTGGAGAAGATAACATTTATAGGTTGATTGGCAAATCTTTGTATTTTTTATAATATATATATATATATATATTAAAATATATATATATATATATATATATATATATATATATATATATATATATATATATATATATATATATATATATATATATATATATATAACTATATTGTTTCTAGTGATAAAACATGAACTTGTTAACTTACCAATATTTTATTCATTTAAAATTAAGTGTGAGAAATCTTTATTAATTTTATACAAAAATAATTAATATCCGATTTATAGTTACTCGTCTAGGTACGCGATTCCAACTCAGAACGAAAAGTAAAATCTACACTACACAATACAGGGTCACAGAAAATAAATAGAAAATTGGGCTTATGCCCTTACAACTATTTACATAAATTAATTCGATATTAAAAGTTGCTGGCGAGCTCTGAATGCCGGGAAGCCGTCTATTCATGAGGCCAAGTTCATGCACTCGAAATATAAAAATACCCAGTAACGAGTTCTAAATAAATTTATAGAATATAAAATATAGGTAAGTCTTAGACTTGGTCATTAAGTATCACGTTGTTGGCTAACACCTCAACGTACAGAAAAGGTTCTGTAGCGTTTGCGTTTCGCCGAGGCTCATTCGACCGATACGGTCGTCGCCTAACCGGGGATACGTAAAATCTCAAAAAACCGCAAACCAACCAACAACCAATTTGAAAATCCTTTTACAAAGACCGAGTTCGAAAGCAGATTTTGTTTTATGAAATAAATTTAAATACCAGTGTTTCAAAAATGGTTTTACTGAAAATTTGGGCAGCACCTCCTCTGTAACTGGACAATCCAGCCACATAGGCGATACAAATCCCTGCACCAAAAGAAAGTCCCAAACCAGGGAATACACCAAACCAATCCACAATAATATTCCAACCCAGAGTAATAATCCACAACCAACACATATAGATAAAAGCCAACATATAGATAAAGCCGAACCGCAAACCGAAAATAATGAATCGGAAAAACATACGCGTCCCGCGTAAATAATCCGAACTACCAAAAAACAACGCCGCTACGTAAAACATCGGGCGTATCCCCTAAACGCAACGGACTCCATTTCTGATCCCCGAAACGGGGTCGGAACCGCGTCATCATCGACAAAAAAAAAACCAAAGGGACACGAGGACACGAAAATATACCGCGGGTGCTCGGCTAGAGCTCTCAGATGTAAATAGGAGAAAAATAAATTCCGCAGACTCGGGAAAACTCCAAAATACGCGAACAGCAAAGATCAGCCACGGGAGTAGCGGATCTGGACCCACGAGATGCTGCGGACAGCGGGTCGGGGCACGAAAACAATTGACGGAGCTCGGGGTGGCCGAGAGGCGACGACTACGGCCGAGAAGCGGATCAGAAAACCCGCGGGTCACCGGAAGCGGGACAGGGCTTGCGGAGACGCGGCCACGAGGAGTGGTGGCTCGGGTCGGGGCCGGGGCGAGGTGCGGGTGCGCGGCGGAGGGCCGCGCGGGCTGGCTCCGGGCGAACGCGGGCTGGCGCGGTGGCTCGGAGCCGGCACTGGGCGCGCGGACTGGGAGCCGGCGCTGGTCGGGGCCGAGCAGGCGGGGCGCTGTCGTCGTGGCGGAACCGACAGGGAGGTCGGTTGCTGGCTGCGGGAGCGGCGACCGGGGCGCCGGTCGGCCGGCGGGTGCTACGGGATCGACTCGACGGGCGGGTCGCAAGGCACGCAGCGGGGCGCCGGTGGTGGCGTCGGCCGCGAACGGAAGCGGGCACGGAAGCCGCTGGAGGTGGGCGTAGAAGCCGTTGGAGGTGGGTGTCGGGAGGATCTGGCCGGAGCTGGCCGGCGGCTAGGGCACGGGCCGAGTGGACTTTTGGGGGGAAAGGGAATGAGAGGGAGAGTGAGAGGAAAAAGGGGAGAAAGGTTTGGGGAAAGTGAGAATGGAATGGGGAAGAGAAGTGAGCTGATGGTGGGTTTTAAGGAAAAGGAAGAAGAATAAGTAGAGGGAAAGAGTTATGTGGAGGAGAGGAGTTTTTGGAGAAATAAGGGGGGACATGGTCCAACGTGGGGGTGGGGAACAGGTCCTGGCCGTGGGGATTAGGAATATGTATTTTGTTTTATTATTATTATTATTTTTTTCTTTCTTTTAACTATAAATATAATTTATATATATAACTAAGGCTAATAATTAATTAATTAAAGGGTTTAAGGATGGATTCGGGACTGGAAACGAACTTGGGTTTAGGCAGTGGAAGTCGGGTTCGAGTTCGGGGTCGGACCCCTGACACGGGATCGGGGACAGGCCACAAACAAAATCCAATAATTAATTTTAAAAAATAATATTTTCCTGATCCGACTAATATAATAATAATAATAATAATAATAGTACTAATAATAGTAATAATAACCAATAACAATCTAAGACTATGCTAGCAGTCAAAATCCAATAACTTAATAAAAATCGAATTTGCGGGTTTCACATATCGGGTGGGTCTCGGACGGACGAATGCTTAGTCCAAGTCCTGTTCTATAGTAATATGGGCCAGGCCGAGCTACCATAATGATCGAACTCGGACTGTATCGGGCTTTGGCCCATCAGGCTGGACGAACATTTCAGACGTCCATGGGTCTCGGGCCCGATGCTGATCCCTAGTTATAGATAACCTAACCAAAAGATATAGGTCAAGTAGGTCAAATAATTATGATAAATTATCCATATTTATAACTATTTTAACAATTTTTAGTATAAATTAGCATGGTTAAAAATTTAGGGTCCGACTATACGTACCCCACCTATTTCTAAGTTGACCCCAATTTCTAAGTTTACCCCACTAATAGAAAACTAGACTGAACAAATTTCTAAGTCTACCCCAATTCTGGACAGAAATGCCCCTAATCCAAATGAAACATAACCCCACCCCAATCCACCATATCATTCAATTATTTCTAAGTCTACCCCAAACACACATTCAAACCCATCCCAACCTAACCCTAAAACTCTCCTCCTCCTCCTCCTCCTCCACCCCATTTTCGAACCGAACTCTCCCATTTGTACGACCCTAAAATTTCGAACGAAAACGCAGAAATTTTTAGGGTTTCCATCGGCACTGTTCGACCCTGGTTTGTCGGACGGATGTCAAACTGTTCGGCTCACGACAGTCGAACTTTCCTACTCTGTTCGACAACATCCTGCCGAACAGTTTGTATTTGTTCGACCATCACAGGTCGAACAGTATGGATTTGTACGTTCGACCTGTGTATGTCGAACACTTTTAATATGTTCGACCTGTGTATGTCGAACAGTACGAATTTGTCCGACTCGTTCAGGTCGAACAGTTCGCAAATTTTGTTTTTTATTTTTTTTCAAAATCGAAACAGCCCAATCACTACTCGAAACAAAAACATTAGTAGGGAGATCTTCTATCATTACTTTGGCCCTCCATTATAATTTCTTTAAGCTTCAAATAATGTCTTCTAGAGTTTTTGGGTTTGAGGAAGATAGGTTGGGGTGTAGAGTTAGAAATAGAAAAAGGATAAATCAGTCATTTAACAATACAACTTAAGTTACTCAGTAAAGTTGGGGTCAACTTAGAAATAGGTGGGGTGCGTATAGTCGGACCCAAAAATTTAACCTAAACTTTTTGGTTGTGCCTTTATCACCGTATACCCAAAAGCTCTTCTTTGAGTAGATAGTTGGACAAACGGAACAGTATGCTACAAATCCACGACCTCAAAACCTAACACCAACGGTATCAAATGGAGCAAGAATCCGTTCCTAAAAGTCCCTGTTCTCCTCCACCACCACCACCACCACCACCGGACACTTTTCGTCCACCTCCGACGATGACTCGGTATCGAGAATCTCATCCTTCTTGCTCTCCTCCCCGAAATCCGTCCTTGAGCAATCCCTCGACGACTCCGGCGTCCCCGTCACCGCCGACTCCGGCGTCCCCGTCACCGCCGACTCCGCCGAGCGCGTCCTCCTCCGCTTCGAGAACGCCGGCATACTCGCCTACCGCTTCTTCCAGTGGTCCCGACGACGCATCCGCACCACCACCGGTCCACCACCACCTCCTTCGTCCACACCGTCCGCTCCCACCACTCCGTCATCTCCTCCCTCGCCAAGATCCGCCAGTACCAGCTCATGTGGGACCTCGTCGCCGACATGAAGACACTCTCCATCCTCAACATCGAGACCTTCTCCATCATCATGCGCAAGTACGCCCGCGCCCAAAAAGTAGAAGAAGCCATCTACAGCTTCAACGTGATGGAGAAGTACGGCGTCACCGCCAAGCTGGCCGCATTCAACAGCCTGCTGAGTGTGTTGTGCAAATCCAAGAACGTCAGGAAAGCACAGCAGCTGTTCGACGAAATGTCTGAGGTCCTCCCCCGACTGCGTTACTTACAGCATACTTCTCTACGGGTGGGGCCGTGCTCCGAACCTCCCCAAGATGCGGGAGGTCTTCTGCGAGATGGTAGGGCGGGAGTGCAGGCCGGATATTGTTACTTATGGCATCATGGTCGTCGCCCTCTGCAAGGCTGGTCACGTCGAGGAGGCCGTCAGCATCGTCCGCGAAATGAGGTCCAATAACTGCCTGCCAACTTCGTTTATTTATAGTGTGTTGGTCCATACCTACGGCACCGAGTGGAGGATAGAGGATGCAGTTGACACATTCTTGGAGATGGAGAGGGATGGGGTCATGCCTGACGTCGTTGCGTATAATACGTTGGTGTCTGCTTTCTGTAGGGCGACTAGGTTCGAGAATGCTTTTAGCGTTCTTGGGGAGATGGGGAGTAAGGGGATCAATCCAAATTCAAGGACTTGTAACATAATCTTGAACAGTTTGATAGGCCTTAGGAGGATAGTCGAGGCGTATAGGGGTTTTAGACGGATGATCAAGGTCTGTGAGGCGGATTCAGATACCTACACGATGATGATAAAAATGTTCTTCGATTGTGATAGGTCGAAGATGGCTCTGAAAGTGTGGAAGTATATGGGGTTGAAGCAATTTGTTCCAAGCATGCACACGTTCTCGGTGCTTATCAACGGGTTATGCTAGAAGGGGGAGCTGGATAAGTGTTAGTCCCCGGCCGGGTAGGTCGGTGACGGCGCCAGATCTGAACGAACTTGCCATATTTACGAGCACCAGATCCAAAATAATGATAGCAAAAGAAAAAGTAAAGAGCAAAGACGGCTAGGGCTTCTAAAGCTTTCTCATAACTGGAAAAGAAACATAAAAGTTAGGCATTTGGGGGTTTGGCAGGGAAAATGGCACCTCCATTGTCACACTACCGAGCTCTGCATCCTTCCTGGATCTGGACATTTCTTCCAATATTTTGTCAACTTTGTCACTAAGAGACTGAAATTTACCGTCCATAGCTTGAAATATCTGCTCGGTAACGGGACTAATCCAGCCGCCAGGAGAGCCTTGTTGAGCGCCGTAACAACTCGAGCTGTGTTCCTCGCTCGCTTCGACCACCGGAACTAACGGCTCTTATACCAAGTTGTTAGGTACCCGGCCGGGTGGGTGACGGTGCCAGATCTCGACGAACTTGTCATATCTGCGAGCACCAGATCGAAAATAATGATAGCAAAAGAAAATGTAAAGAGCAAAGGCGGCTAGGGTTTCTAAAGCTTTCTCATAACTCGAAAAGAAACATGTTGGAAATTGCTGTTTACTTTTTCTTGTATTTTCCTTATGTTTATTTTCCAGTTATGAGAAAGCTTTAGAAACCCTACCCGCCTTTTCTCTTTACTTTTTCTTTTTCTATCATTGTTTTGGATCTGGTGCTCGCAGATATGACAAGTTCGTCGAGATCTGGCACCGTCACCGACCCACCTGGCCGGGGACCTAACAATTATGTTTCTTTTCCAATTTTGAGAAAGCTTTAGAAACCCTAGCCGCCTTTTCTCTTTACTTTTTCTTTTGCTATCATTATTTTGGATCTGGTGCTCGCAGATATGGCAAGTTCGTCGAGATCTGGCGCCGTCACCGACCCATCCGGCCGGGGACCTAACAATTATGTTTCTTTTCCAATTATGAGAAAGCTTTAGAAAGCCTAGCCGCCTTTGCTCTTTACTTTTTCTTTTGCTATCATTGTTTGGATCTGGTGCTCGCAGATATGACAAGTTCGTCGAGATCTGGCGTCGTCACCGACCCACCCGGACGGGGACCTAACAATAAGGCTTGTATATTTTTGGAAGAGATGATTGAGAAGGGAATTCGGCATCCGGGCACGACGTTTGGGAAGGTGAGGAGGTTACTCTTGGAGGAGCATAGAGAAGACGTGCTTGAATTTCTTAACGAGAAACTGAAGCTTCTAGTTAAGGAGCCTTTGTGTGATTAAGAAACTGCATGATACTTAAAGTCCTATCTGCAATATGTGTAGTAATCTTCCTGTTATACTTGGTAAACATAATAATCGATCGAGTAAAAGCTCAACTGAGTGGTTGGACTCCAAGAACAACAATGTGGTAACACAGGTCAGTGCATAGCCTATCTATCTGCTGGTTTCCTGTATTCATCCGGCCCATGTCCATTTCCTGTATGAAGAAGAAGGACTCATCGCTGCTCGGGCCCGGCGCGGACACATCGACAGCAAAGGTTGAGCTCCGTCCAGGTATAATTTCTTCTCCACTACTATTATTTAGTTATATAAATAAATTTTTCATAGAAAAAAAATGGAAAACATCCTTTCCCTCCCACATCCGGATGGGGAGGGAGGATGTTGAGAACCGGATTTGAGTGGGGGGGGGGGGGGGGGGGGGGTGACAGGAACTGCACTTCTCTGCCTCTCCCCAAATCCATCTGCAATTCCTCCTCTACCAAACAACGGGACAGCCGGTTTTTGGGCAACTTTCAATGGGATGTGAAATTCCATGCCTAAATACCAGTTACCAAACAGGCCCTTAGATCAAAACATTGATATTTAGTATACTTTAATTCTGAGTATATATGCACTAGTAAAAGACAGGTGAATCTGCACACACTGTTTCAATACATGGCTCATCAACTAGTTCAAGGCATCATTTCCTTAACCAAAACTCTGGAGTAAGACATCAAATGGTTTCATCCCATGTTCAATACATGTATATTTTCTACTAGGTTGTCAACTCGCGTATTGTATCGTGTATTGACTTGTGTATTGTAACGTATATCGTATCATGTATCGTATGAGACAATAACTCTAGGGGTTTAGGTCTATTCTTCTAAAATCCATGTAAGAACATGATTTAATGTAATTTTCTCATAAATCTTTTACTTGTTTCATCTTTACAAGTTTCTAATTCCGGAATCCAGATTCTAAGTATTCATCACATGGCTTGAATAAAAAATTGTTACTACCTATAAGCCTGTATGTATAGTATTGGTTAACCAATGGATAACGAAATGTTAGTATGTTGTATCCTATCGTGTATCTTAAGGTACTAACAACATAGATTTTGTATGCTTTCTTATTTTGAATTGTTTAATGAGTCTTTAGGACATATCATATATTACTCCCTCTTGTCCTGATATTTCTGCTTCAAAATAAGTTAGTGACTCAAATTATAAGTTAGTGACTCAAATTGTTTGCACTTTCTGGGACAAACAGTATTACAATGTTTATTCCACTACTGTTCATTCATCTTAGTATAGGTCACTACATTAGGTAGTTGTGTATTCACGGCCATGAATTAAGAAGTCAGTCTGTAAGAGTGTAAAGTGAATATAGTTCATCGTGATTGAAGAGTTAAGCTAATAAAATCCGTAGTGAATGTAGTTTGTCATGATTAAAGAGTTGAACCATTCGGCTAGTAATCATTTAGGAAACCATGAAGAGATTTCCTTACACTACCTAACCAAACTAGCTGGATATGTACTGTTCGAAGATTGTTTCTCAGGGTAAGGTTAAAGTTGCTTTTCACATTATCCTTCACTCGTAGCCGACAAATAAAGGATTGTAAGGCCTGTCAATGCTCACCATCAATTTATTGTTCCTGAGGTGGATAATCACTACAAGCGTAAAGAACTTGAAAGGTATAAATTTACTGTGACATATTAAATGATTTGTTCTTGTATGCTAAGGCATATATCCATAACAGAGCATCTAAATACAAACCTAACCAGGAATACCACTCTCCACTACAGCGCTTGCATGGACTTGTTTGTCAAAGCTGGGGCCAGATGATTAATACTTAAATTTCACACAGCCACTTATCATGATTATGATACAATAGTTTCTCTTAGCTCATTGTTTCTGCTAGAGCATACCATAATCACTTTTTTGCAGCTCACAACAGATAAATATGTAGGTTTGGCTGCAGTTCTCCCTTCCCAACTATAAGTCTCTTCTAAAACTGAATAACAAAATCTACCTCAGCTCCCAACCCGATTTACATGACAAGTCAATGAAGTCATAGTTTATTGGTAGAGCTACAGACTCACATTGATATTGGACATTACCATGGGAATGGATTCCCCTTCTGACTTTAATGTATAGTCATTGGAGCTTTTTCGATCACCCCTTCTGTGGCATCTCAGTGCTCCCCTTCAAATTTGTTTAAGATTTCAATGAGGTTCAGAATCTCAACGGACAACAGACAGGATGTTTAACTTTTGGTGTACAAGAAGATAAAGGTGACAATTGATGTTCCCTCCCTTATTTTTAAGAAAGAACCTTACATGTCATCATTTCTCTTGACAAATCGTCCCTGCGAAAGAGTGTTAACAATAAGTAGAATGGATTTTTTGTTGAATGAACAAACGTAAGCAAAAACATGCTATATATATATATATGAAAAATAAACAATTCATAGTTATGACACTACACTAAGAAAACTGTACTATAAGAAAACACTAATAAAAGAAACAGTACTAAGGCTGAAAAGTGCAAATTGAATGTAGTAGGTCTCATGTTCCATGAACAAATTCATAAAACATAAGTCTTACTAGATACCCATGAGACATGTTTACTCGTATTCAAGTACAAGACATAACAATTGAAGCATAAAGGATGGAGCATTCTAGGTGAGGTTTTCTTAAAGTGTTGCAAGTGAAAATGCTTAGGCTCTGATGTCATAGCCGGACTACTGCTGTTACTCGGGTATTGATTTTCAATATTCCATTATTGCCTTGTCAAAGATAGTTGATGCATTTTTGATCCCTCTGACTTAAGTCTCGATGCAATGTTTAGCATTATAACCTTGTGCTGCAATTAATATACAGCCTTGTGTATGTATACAGGTTTAGTTGAGATTTGTGAATACAGATAATCTGAGGACACAAATCCTGTCCTGGGGAGTCACATTATTAGCAATCCAATTAATGAACTGATGCTGATAGTTGTGATGAACATCAAGCGGACTGACTACATCTTATCAATTTTGGTGGCTGCTTTTGACTTCCTAAATTAAAACACTGTTAACATTCTTAGCCAATTATCGTTTTAAGTTATAAAAGGCTGGCGTATTACACAGTTGATCTAGTACACATCTAAAATGCATGGATTAGTATTCAACTGATTTGTATACCTTTTACCGAAAATCTTATAAAGCTGAAGTATCTTTTTATACTTTTGACTTGTAGGTAAATTATCTTTTACATGTACATTTTGGCATATGCATCAGGTTATATTATGTTGTAGTTCTATGCATTTCAAACAGTTTAGTCATATTTCCTGCATTTTAGATACTTTATCTCAGGGGATGGGAGCAGATTGCTCTCGGTTCCATGAGTTTAACTTTAATATAAATTTGATGTCCATATCCCCCAACTATTCCTCTAGGTTTTAAGGTTAGGCCACCTCTTTCAATAATTTATGTGGCGAGGGACGTTGCAGCAACTTGAGGGCTGTTGCTAGGTTGAAGGGTAGCAGTATAATTTGATCCATCATTTCTTGGAGCCACCATTTTTGTAGGAAAGGCAATAGGTGATTATGCTGAGATTGCACCAACTGTTTAGTCACTAACTTTATCCAGATCACTAACTTAAGATTCTATTCGAGTTAAAACAGTCCTAATCCGTATGTATATAAAATATTATATAATTGTGTGCATAATTGGATCATTAGTTCAATTGTAAGACAGAATAATAGTTTGACAAGACAAAGTGATTAGGGAAACTCTTTGCGGAATACCACCGACAAAGAAGTCTTCTCTTGTACCTTTGCTGATACTTCAATAGAAAAGTTGGCGATCTCCATTGCATATTAGATTTGTAAGACTTGGTGTATAATATCTTTTAGGATCATATAATCATTTCTTTTCCTCGCCAATAAAATGATTAGATTTCATTATCGGTCATCATAAAGTCGGCTAGTGACATAGTATGTAAACTTTATCTTTAGGTTGAATAAATGTGACTTGGTATACATTCGTTGGTCGCCTTTGCAGTCTTTAGGTTGAATAAACTTTATCTTTAGATACAAAGATGAGCTTATATAAGATGTAACATAAAAGATTGTTACTTTTTTTCAAACTCTCATAAAAGATCATTGCTGAAATAATAATAAACAAAGCTGTCGTTTAAACATATAATAACCAAAATCAAAATCTGTAATCGTCAGTAACATCTTGAATTCTTGGGAATATGCTTGGTCTAAAGAGATGAAAGAAAACCATGCAAATGCCGGTTTACAATTTAAATCATTTGGATGCAAGGAGACCATAGAAGAACCGAGCATGGTTTTTTAGAAACAACAGAATTAACTTGATGCGAGTAATAGAAAGACTCGTATGTCGTTTGGTGGCTTGGAACTATGCGAATACAGGAGGTGGATTTTCCTTAAAGAAACTGAAAATTATATATTTTTTAATCTATCTTAGCTTTATATATTTTTTAACTATTAGATTCAGTATAAATTGTTATGGAGTTTTACACTTCTACACCTGATGTACCAGAGAACCATATAGCATCTATATTTATGACTTCCTGAAACAATTTATATACTATACCCGTAAACATTATACCAAAAATAATTGAATTATACTTGCCATATCTTTGAGCAAGAGAAGTATCACTCTTACTTTTTGGCAATTAGTTGTACTCGTAGTCATCATTCAAGCCTTGTACCATCAGAATGGGAGGTTAATGCCATAAAATCTAGGTGGCCAGTTGGTAGGTAGGTAGATGTCTTTTGGATTGCAGTTTAAGCTCATGCAACCAAGAAACACCCTCCAAGTTTTAATAGATTATAAAGAGTCTAGATGAAAAGGTAAGATGATACAATTCGCTATAGAGAATTACATTCATCTCTATGAATGTATCAGGTATTGGGTGCAATTATTGTAACAAGAGAAGTAAAAGGAGTAGAGACCAATGCAACGTTATATGTATCAAGAATGAAGACAAAATGTACTAGTAAGGGTGCTAGTAAAAGAAAATGATATTAAGAAGACATCAAGAACTAATAAGGAGTAGAAACCAATGCAATATTAAATGTATCAAGAGTGAAGACAAAATATACTAGTAAGAGTACTAGAAAATGATATTAAGAAGAGATCGAGAAGTAATTTTCACAAATTGTTTAATGAGAGCAACATAGAAAAACTTAATTTAGAAACAAAATTAGTTCGAAATAAGTCCTATTGTCATTAAATGGAGCGTTCTAAAGTTAAGAATGCTTTAAATAAAATAAAAAGAATATAAAAAGCAAAGGACTAGATGATATTCCTACGGCCGTTGAGGTTTGAAAATGCCTAGCTAAGAATATAACTTACCAATTTATTCAACAGAACATTGAGGGTTAGAAAAATGTGCAATTAATAGAGAAACAATATTATAGTACCCATATATAAAAATAAGAGAGATATACAAAGTTGTACTATCGTGAATTCAGCTTATAGAAGGTTCACAGTGTCGGTATCGGAATCGGTATCGGACTAGTCCTATGGATATTGGTATCGGTGATATCGGTAGTATCGGCGGTTTCGGATCGGAGTATCGAATTTTTTGGTATCGGAAAACAAATAATTATTAATAAATTATTTACATTTAAAAGCAGATATTTTATACATTTAGGCATAATTTTAAGTATTTTCAATGTTATTTCTTAGTAGTTTTGAAATTAAATGAAATAGTACTCACCCTTACCAATTGGTTTACGTACAATAGATTGATTTTCTTCTTTTACATGCTTTTATAACCTTATTATGCTTTAAACTCTGTCTGATTTGTCTTTTTTGTTTAATTTTCTTTGCAGAATTGACTGAAAAAGAGACCCCCATTGTCGGTATCGGTCAGTATCGGATATCGGTCAATATTGGATCCGGACATGCCAAACCGTATCGATATCGGCCGTATCGGATCGGTATTACAAATGATTGATCCTAAATATTAAAAACTATCATTCCTAGATATCACATGTCCATTTATATGTACCTTCACTCATTTCTCTTTTACTTCATTGTTGAAGTTACATCTCATCTACTATATTTTACTCCTAATTTTAAAATCCTAGATTCCAAAGTTTCACACGAACTTCTCTTTTAGCATCTAATCCTTCTCTACTCTCATCGACCAGAAGAATTAATTAGAAATATCATATACCATGGAACATCTTCATGAATATGCCAAGTAACTTTATACATAACTAGCACAAAAAGGTAAGAAACTAATACTTAAGTACATCATACTTATCTTTAATAATCTCGATAGCTACTAGAGACTTGTTTCTTCTCCAAAAGCATACAACATCACCCTAAGAACTATATCATGACTTATTTAATAAAACCCGTTATAAATCCCTCTTTCTCATTCTAACTTTTCCCATTAATCTTCTTAGTAAATATATCGCTTCCATAGTAGATTTTCCAGCATAATGATGCTCTGAATTTATTTATTTTCTTAATCTTTGCTCAGTTAGTCTCCCATACTTTTTTGTTGTCATACTGGGTGCGTTCAAGCCTGCCTCATTATTTGAGCCATGAAGATTATCTTGGGACAAAAGAAGGGGTTTATATTAGATGCATAATAAATTCACGTAATTATGGAACCATGTATTGAATTTACTTATCTTAGACCATCTCCAATGGGGGTTTCTATCTTCCCTATTTCTATGGAAGAAATCCATTTTAGAAAAAACTTCTCCCAATGGTAGTTTCTATCACCATTTCTATCCTAGGTGGCAATGATGTAGGATGAAAACATTCTAGGAGGGTTTCTACATGTAGAAACTCTCATAGAAATTCTCCTCTCTCTCATGACAATTATTATTGGGCCTCACACCATTAAATTAGTCCTTTTACTATGTGACACATAAGATAGAAATGGAGAACCATTGGAGAGCATTTTTGTATGTGTACAATTTCTATGTAGAAACTCTTCCAACTAGGATAGAAATCTCTTTAAAGTACAATGCCAAGTAGGATAAGAACTCAATTTTAGAAATCACCATTGGAGATGGCCTTACAGTATGTCTCCTAGAGTTTACCTTGATGCGTGGTCGCTTCTCTGCATTGAGCTTCCGAACTTCATATCTGATCCGCTTAGCAAAGAGCCTGCTCTGCCTTTTCTCCTTGTATCTCATCACCCTATCTTTCCTACTGCTGCTCTTTTCCACGTTTCTTCTTTGGTCCCCATCTTGCCGGTCGACGTCCATCTCCGGTACTCTCCAGTTACTGCCATTGCTCGCTACTTCTATGAACATCTGCACAATTGGACCACATACAGTCATTAGTCAGCCTGTCGATCACTGTAGTTTCACTAAATCTATGGATCAGTGGATCACCTCACCATAATAATTGTCATGCTATACTTTTATAACCAATAATCAAGCTGATAGCTTTGTTCTAATTTAGAATTCATTTTTTTCTCTAAATTACAGAACATGTAAAACTTATTGCCAGTCTGAACCTTACAAACCTTCCAAATGGATGATTATGAAATTTGGAAGTACCAGCCTTGCCCTAGGACAAGTTTGATAAGCGAAGGCCTCTGCCTTATGACCTTTGATCTTGGTTCCATTGACATGAATTGTCTCTTTCTCGTTTGACTTATTTCCGACTATAAAAGAACATGATCCATGAATTTACCCATATAAAGAGGTAATTAGATACACATTGCGAATGCTGAATATAATTGACATCGGCGTCCTAACTACCCAGACAACTAAAGGATGTTTTGTTGTTACAAGATTGCCGGCACAATTGAAATTGCTTAATCTTTATCAGAAATGTTTTTTTAGCTTATTATTTATTTCTAAGCTGCATTTGATCTGTTATTTATAGCAAAGAACAATCTGCTCATAGTTTTAGCAAATTATGCTTTTCTTTAGTTCCAAAAATTTGGGATAAAGACTGTTGTTGTATGTTTTTCTTTAGCTACATATTTATTTGCATGCTGAATACAATCTAGTGATAGAACACAATCTGTTAATATTCTTAGCAAAAATATTTTTCTTTAGCTCCATATTTATTTGTAAACTGCAATAATCTGCTGACTGACCAGGGAATGGGAAGGAGAGGAAGAAAAATGGCAAGTGACTCACATTAGGAGCCATGCAATCATCAACACAGATCTGTTGCAGCTCAGGGACAACCTGGGGGCCTTCGCCATCGATATACAATGACCCTTTATCCGACCATGCTGTCAGTATCTCCTCGTAGTCCAACTTAAGAGACAGACCTTGTGAAGGTGCACCGCCCCACAGATCAATCCTACTGCCACCACTACTTACCGCTTCCTCTGTCGAAGATGACCGACAAAACACCCATCTTTCCCTCCCCCTCAGTGCCCTCCTGGCCAGCCCTTCCCCATCCCAGTCCATCGACGACGACACAGGCGAAGGTGCCTCGTCGAACACCGCAGAGGAGGATGAAGCCGGGGCGAAGAGTGCGCTAATCGTTGCACTTGCATCAACCGCATCGTCCTGTTCAAGAAGGCATGCTACTTGTGGGTCACTATCTGGTTGCACCTGGAAGAGTTCTGGCTGATTTTTGACCATACCAGGGGGCTGGGGCGGCAGTGCAGGAGCGAGACGGTCGCGGAGGCTGGCGAACTTGGGCTTGCGGGTCCTCGTTCGGGTCCTCCGCCGGGAGGGCTTTGATCTAGTAGTGCACATAGTTCTTATGTTGCTGCAATGATAGGTATCATGGGAGAGGGAGAGGGAGAGGGAGAGGGAGATGTTTGTTGGTTGATCACTGTATTGCTTGGGAAAGGTTTGGAGAGAAAGGGTGCACTTTTCCTGAGGATGGGCCAGGGTGCAGTGGTAGTATTTGGATTGCATGGGGGCACTTATGTTTGACGTGGATTCTTTGGATTGGAAGGGAATTCCAGATTGTGGGATTATCCAGATTTCCCTGCCATATCTGTTCCTTTGGGGATGGGATGGGTAAATCTGGAAAGAGAGGGTGGTGAGCTCACGGGACCTGTAACAGAAAAAAACATTGCCTTTTTTCTTTCTTTCCAGATCCATGTTGTTTTCAGCACGAGCAAGGCCCGGTGCCATTGAAGTCTATTTCAATTTCTTCATTGTTTTTCTATTTAAATTGGTCTTCCTGTTGTAAGTGTACTGGTGTCCGGTAACTGGCTGTGGTAATTTTCCCTTTTTACTGTGCGTTTTACTTGTTTTTCTTTTTTTCCTCTAGTAATTAAATTTGATCACATTTAATCTTCAACTCTGACCACTAAAGAGATTTCTCAAAAGGTTTCGAAGTGAGTGGTATTTGCATGCAGATGATCAGCTCGCATTTTTCCTCTTAACGATATTGAAGATTGGTTGTTGGATGTACCTTGTTGACATGGCCGGACTTTATATGAAGCACATGAGACGGTCGTCTCGGGCCCAAAATTTTAGAGGACATCAATTTTTTTATATATATACTATTTAATGTATGTTAGTCCAATTTTAAACAAAGGTCCATCAAACTGATTCTAATCATTTTAGTAGTAAAATTTTTGTAAAGGATATTTAAACGCAAGGCCGACCCTGAGTTCATGGGTCCGAGACAAAATTTTAAAATGAGACCCATGTATAATGCAAAAAAATATTAAAAATTGAAATAAAAGTAAAATTAAAAAATTGTTACAACCAAGAATTGAACATAGGACTTATAATGTGCAAGTCTAGCATAACAACCACCATGGTACATACTAGTTCTATTTTAAATACAATATATATATATATATATATATATATATATATATATATATATATATATATTATTATTATTTTTTTTTTGGAGCCTCATACTCTTTGGGCCTAGGCCATCACCTTGGCTGCCTGGGACAGGGCTGGCCCCGTCTAAACGTCATATACTACAATACCAAATGACAAGTCGGTTAGTCAGATTAAAGAAAAAAATTGGTACAGTCGTGTCAAAATTATTTTTCCTTCCTTTGCTTTAACAGTCTGATGTTCTCAATCTCCTCTACCCTTTGGTTGTTGTCAATCTCTTTTTTATGTGTATTTTTTTGTCCTCTGGGAGGTAACTAAATAAGAGAATAAGTTACAACTTTTTATTTTGCTTTTTATTATTATCAATGAACTACCCCAAAAATTGTTAGCTTTTTATTTATTTATTTGTCTAGTATATTAATTTTATTTTTGGTTTGGAACATCTTCAGTTTCATTAGAAATTTATTATGACATATTAATTTGGATATTATATTGTATTAAAGTTATTATTTTATTTCCTAAGTTTTGTGTTGATAATACTAGTGTATCATCGTCCATGAAAAAAAAAATCTATGAACAGTAGGCTTTGGAGGTACCATTTTTATAGTTTGCCTCAGGGTCTCAAAATCTAAAGTCCGGCACTGCTTGTTGATCTATACTATATTATATAACTAGTGGATAACCTGTGCCATAATGGCACGGAGACGAAAAACAGATTCGACGGTCGAAGGTCGTTCCACCTGTGCTGCTTCTTCTTCCCGGAGACTGATTCGACTGGACCACCACCTGGAGAAGGGTCGAGTGACTTCTCTCCTGCCGAAGAATGCCTCCCGGAGATCCTCCATGGTAACCTCACTGCCGTCGGCTGTTCCGGTTCGTGCTGCGGGTCGAGGCTCACGGCGAAGCTGGAGTTCCGATTCTCTGCGGCGGAGGGGAGGCTCTGCTGCCGCCGCCGTTCAGAGGGACGTGAGGGAGAAGTTGGGATGCTGGAATGAACGTGAGGGAGAAGTTGGGACAACTTGTCTTTTTTATTTATGTGGTAGAAACAAAAACAGTGGTTTGTCTATAATCTAAAAGCAAAAAATGAGTTTTAGAGAGAGGGACAATTTAGTCCTTTCATCATCGTTGAACCAAAGCACATGGATCGTACCAAAAATCTACTGCGCTTTATATTATAGATAATAAAAAAGTATGTTGTACTGTAAAGTTGTTGTTCCAAAAATGTTTATTTATTAAAATTGGTTATTAAATTTAATATGGATAATTATGTAATTGTGTATAATGGAAGGAATTTTTTTTAAGGAAGATGTTATTTGTTTTTCTCAAGTATTATGAAGTATGTGAAGGCACGTGATCAAAACTACAAGCGGCAGTTTTTCTTTTTTTCTTTTTTTCTTTTTCCATTTTATCTATCGTCTATTTGGTGCAGTAGCAGCAAACAAATGATACGTTTGACTCTCATTCTTTTCACGAAACTATACTCGAAGCCAAACTAATGGCTCGACTGTCAATTAGCTTTTCATTTGGAGGAAACTCATGTGGTGCAGCGTTTAGTGTCCATGGCTCCTCCTCCGTGAAGGAATTGAACACAGATGGTTGTAGTTGTCGCGTTTTCGTCCTTATGGCTCAGTCATGGAGCATTATTTTTGATTCATAATCCTGCTGGGAGGAATCGGATAAGAACATTCGGAAATAGTTAGCTTTTTTTTCTTTTCTTCTTCTTTTTTTTTTTTTTTTTTTTTTTTTTTTTAAAGATTAGAAATTTAGACCAATGCTTCTGGGAAGGCTACAGAATTGCAAGTTACCTGTTATTGCCGGGACACAATTTTTTCGATGGAAAACAGAAATATCGTAACAATTGTACAAACAATCGTTATTACGTAACACTTCACAGAATGTACGTAAGAGAAATTTCAACTAGTGCTATACTTCACAGAAGGTGCACAGAACGTAACACTTCACAGAAGGTACGTAAGAGAAATTCCATTAGTGCTACACTTCACAGAAGGTGCACAAATAGAATTCTGATAATATCAACGCAAACACTTCATCGAAGGTGCGCGTGACAGGCGAAAGATGAAAAAACTCCTGCTGGGGTGAATGATCACCGTTGATCAAAGCTTTATTCGCCCCACACGAATAGCTTCCAGGAACTAGCAAGTTCGTCGGAGAACTTGGAACACTGTGCTCTTCTGACTCCTCGGATGAACACGAACTCCCGTACAAAACTCAACGCTGGTACAAAACCTCTCTTCTCTCTCACAGCCTCTAAACACTTGTAAAACTTTCTGTCTACTGCTTGTGTATTAGTTCTAACCTGTGAGAGAGAAGGAGGAGGCCTTATATAAGCCCCAACAACAACTGCCCGGTTAGCACAATGTTAGGGACGTGGTAGTAACCACCCCGAACATGGAGCAACCGCTCAGAACATGTAAAGACACGTTCTGCTGCAAGTTGTGCCACTCACGTAACCAGCATAATTTGCACTTTACGCACACAGCCCCTTTACGCACCCTACGCACACTGCGTACGCTGCGCACACTGCGCACTCTACGCACGCTGCGCACACTACGCGCACTGGACTGCGTATTGGGCCAGCGTAACTGGGCTCGCGTAACGTGGTTGCGCAAGTGGCTCGCGCAACGAGCGCAACTTAAGCGCACTATGCGCCTAGCGACGATGCTGACGTGCTAAGTGCAAAGTGCGCCAACGAAACGCCACATTACGCCTCATGATCCCTTGAGCCCGAGCCCGAGTCCGAGCCCGAGTCCGAGTCCGAGTCCGAGTCCGAGTCGCTAAGCCCCTACGGGGCTCAGCTCCTATGGAAATAAATTTCCCAAGAGCAAAAAGCATGAATGCTTTAATTGTTGATTTTAGCCTTTTTTCTATTAGAAAAATAATCCCACATGGCAAACGCATGTGCACCTCCACACCACATGTGCATCTCCAATAATAGCAAAGCTAATATATAGAGATACAAACTCTTTGGCCTATCTTTAATTTCTAAAGGAAAGGCCAAAACTCCAACAATCCCCCACATATCTTTATATATGGGTATAAGTGTTCCCCACAGTAACTGTCCATCATGCATTAGGAGAGATGTCGTTGACGACTTGAATCTTCCCGCATGGGTCAAAAATCATACTATAATACAAGAATGGACTAAGCCTTGAATTCTGCATCATAGCTGAAATTCTTTCCACTCACATAATGTAGTTACATGTGCTTCTGGCTACACATTAAAGGCCCTGTGCCAGCCTGGTTTCAGTGTATAATTTTGGGCGTCTACAAGTTTACCCTCAAGAGACGGCCTGATATCTCTTTGTCCATACACTATATGTGAGTTCATTATAAAGAGACATGGCATGAAGCGCTTGCGCTTCCCTTGCGGTGCTATGCCGCTATGACATGGCTTAAAGCCGAGGCCTTACCCCGTACCGGGAACCTCATCGTAGTGTCATACTACTGTAGCATGAGGCAACCGCCTCTTTGTAGTGCCAAACTACCCAGCATGAAGCCTTAGGCTCCCTTGCGGTGTTACGCCGCAACGACATGGCTTGCAAGGCCGAGGCTTTATCCCTAACCGGGTACCTCATCGTGGTGTCGTGCCACTGTAACATGAGGAACTCCTCCTCTTTGTAGTGCTGACTACACCCCTCTTTATTTTTAACATACAGTGTTAGGCTAATTTCCTATTTGCGGTGCTACGCCGCTGTGACTTGGCCTGCTAAGCCGAGACTTTATCCTATTCCTGGGCAGCACCCCATATATAGGAACCTCATTGTGGAGTCACCCCACTGTAGCATGGAGTTTCACTCCTTGTAGTGCTGCTCTACCGTGCTTCCTGTAAAGCACACCAGGCATTTACTCTGCCTGAGAACTCATTAAGGCAATTAAGCCATCCTTCCCACAGGAACCGTTTTCCGCAGAAAACAACAGTAGACAACAGTAGTTGTAGGTCCGTAACCTCTCCATGCCCAATAGAACATGTACCCACCGTTCCTGATATTCTTCTAGTTAATGGTCCTCCCTTGAACCAAAAGCTAGATGCCTAGTAGATAAATCTTTGAACTAATAGCATAAAACTTTATGGTAGGAATACAATAACTAATATCAGAATGCCTTCAAGCCCATTTTACATACTGAGTCATCGACCAGCTGGCGCTTGAGGCCCTTGGTGAACGGATCCTCCAGATTTTTCTGACTCCGAACATCAATTGCTGCAATTACACCTCTCTTAATAAGATCGTGTACTGCCCTGTGCTTTAACCGCACAGTCCTCTTCTTTCCGTTGAAAATATCATTTGATGCCACCGCCGCAGTCGCCTGGTTGTCGCAGTATATCGGTATTGCTGGTATTTGCGTCCCAACCACTGGAAGATCATACATGAGCTCCCGAAGCCATTATGCTTCCTCGGCTGCGGTATCAAGTACAAAGAACTCAGATTCCATGGATGACCGCGAGAGCATAGTCTGCTTCTTCGATTTCCACGATATAGCAGCTCCACCCATTGTGAAAATATATCCACCTGTGGACCTCTCGCTCTCCAAATCTGAGCACCAGCTGGCATCACTGAAGCCTTCCACTACCTGCGGATCTCCGCTGTAGTACAGTACATATGTCTGAGTCTTCTTGAGATATCTCATAACCCGTTTTATAGCCTTCCAGTGTTCAACACCAGGATTGCTCGTGAAACGACTCAGCATTCCCACGACGAAAGCTATATCAGGCCTTGTGGCATTAGTAGCATACAACAAACTCCCGATTACGCTTACTCCAACTGCCTGATGCTTTCCCCAGAATTAGGCTTCAACTTTACATCACACCTGTATGGCGTATCGATCCCTGGAAGATCCCGATACCCGTAACGAGTGATCATTTTCTCAATATAATGAGACTGTGACAGCACTAGTCCAGTGTCTGTCCGGATGATCTTGATCCCTAAGATCACATCAGCTTCTCCCAAGTCCTTCATACTGAACTTGCTCGAGATGAACCTCTTTGTCTTCGTGACACAGCTCATATCCGTTCCTAGGATAAGCATGTCGTCCACGTACAGACAAACGATCACACCTCTTCCATCAGCGAACTTCGTATAAACATACTTGTCCGTCTTGCTGACCATGTAGCCATTTGACCTTATAACTTTGTCAAATTTCTCATGCCACATCTTGGGAGCATGTTTAAGACCGTACAAAGATTTCACCAACTTGTAAACTTTGTCTTCAAGACCCTTGACGACAAATCCCTCTGGTTGTTGCATGTAAATCTCTTCGGTCAGCTCGCCATTTAGGAAAACCGTTTTCACATCCATCTGATCTATCACCATCTTATGTATTGCTGCAAGAGCAATCAACATCCTGATGGTGGTCATCCGGGCAACTGGAGCATACGTGTCAAAATAGTCAATCCCCTGCTTCTGAGAAAACCCCTTGGCTACCAACCTAGCCTTGAACTTGTCAATAGTTCCATCTGCTTTCATCTTCCTCTTGAAGATCCATTTGCATCCGATGGGTTTCGCTCCTTCAGGAAGATCAACCAACACCCAAGTGTTATTTAAGGTGATGGAATCAAATTCATTGTCAATCGCCTCCTTCCAGAAAACCGCGTCTCTGGTCTTCATCGCCTCATCATAGGTAAGCGGATCTGCTTCCACATGATAGGTGACAAAGTCACTTCCGAAGTCCTTCGGCCTCCTCACACGCTTAGCTGACGGCTCAGCTTGTTCTGGTTTAAATGTTGTTTCAACAACATCTTCTTGGACCACATCTTCATTGAAGACTTCAGTTTGCTGCGCACCCTCATTGTTCTCTAGTACATCCGTAAGAACAATATTCTTGTGCCTTGCAAATTTGTCTTCAAAATATTCTGTATCGCGAGATTCAATGACATGATTTGACTCAATATCAAGAAATCTTCGAGCATCACTCTTCTCGACATACTCCAAGAAGATCGTCTTAGTAGTCCTTGTCCCAAGCTTCTGAATCTTCAGATCTGGAAGCTTGACATATGCCAGACACCCCCACACTCGAATGACATTCAAGTTAGGTCTGACCTTGAACCAGAGTTCATGAGGAGTAACGTCTGAAGTTGCATGAGGTACTCTATTTAGAATAAAAGTGGCCTTCAATGCAGCTTCACCCCAGTAGCACTTAGGAAGGCCAGCAATCAACAACATTGAGTTAATCATTTCTGTTAACATTCTGTTCTTCCTCTCTGCTACTCCGTTTGATTGAGGAGAGTACGATGCCGTAGTCTTATTGACAATTCCATGTTGTTTGCAGAACGATGCGAATTTATGAGACCTGTACTCCCCACCTCGATCACTTCTTATTCTTTTAAGTTGTTGTCCAGTTTGCCGCTCAGCTTCGGCTCTCAACTCCTTGAACTTCTCGAATGCTTCGTCTTTAGCCTTCAGCAAATAGACGAATGCATACTTTGAGAAGTCATCGATGAAGGTTATAAAATACTTCATCCTGGCCTTTGTAGAGAACTGTTTGAAGTCACAGATATTTGAGTGTACCTCCAGAAGATCTGTACTTCGATTAACCCGAGGAAAGGGTTTTCTTGTGATCTTAATTTGAGCACAAACTTCACATTTTTCTACCTTACCACACTTGGAGATAAGCCCTAGACTAGACATTCTGTTAATTCGTTTAGAATGAACATGTCCTAGACTATTATGCCACAACTCATAAGTATAAGCAGAATGAGTGATTGTATTAACAACATTAAACTGATTTACAAGCTAAATCTTGAACATTCCTTCGGTATAAAAAGCTTTCCCGAAATATATTTCCTTGATAGACATCACCATCTGGCCAGCATTGATGTCCATCCTGAGGCCTGTGTTACAGAGTAGGCCTCATGAGATCAGGTTCTTGGCGATAGCAGGTACGTGCTTCACGCTTTGAAGCGTCAGAGACTTCCCCGAAGTCAGCTTCAACACCACCGTCCCGATCCCGAGCACTTCAGCTTGTTCCTGGTTCGCCACCATAACCACATCAGAAGTAGGGGTGTAGGTGGTGAACCACTCCTTGCTGGAGCAAATATGGCAGGTGGCTCCAGTGTCTACCCACCAGTCAGCATCAGTTCCTACCGCATCAACCTGCGCAATCATAGCAACAACATCAGTGATCATAGTTACCTTACTAGGTTCTCCTTGCTCCGATTGCTTGGTTTTTGCTTTGTAATCATTCTTAAAGTGGCCCTTCTTGCCACACTTGAAGCAAGGCATTTGAGACTTTGGCTTTTTTTCTTGATAGAAGTTCCTTTGACTTTTAGATTGTCAGGGTCCTTCTTCTTGCTGTGGGAAGCCGCCTGCTTTCCCCTTGGTTCCTTGGTATGAACCATATTGGTGTTAGCCAATTGCTTGGACAGTGCGTCCACCTTCAGTTGAGCCCGTATCTGGTCCTCAACATAGATTTCCTGCAGGAGATCTTCAAGGGTGATCTCCAGCTTCTTCCTATGCATGTTTGCATAGAACTTGCTCCACCCAGCGGGGAGCTTTGAGACAATCCCTCCAACAACAAACTTGTCAAGGAGGGGCATCGCCTCGTCTTCCAACTTCTGTCACAGTTTCAGGAACTCCTTCACCTGCGGCAACATAGACTTTTCGTCCTCAAAGAACCACTTGTGATATTTTTCAATCACAAAGATTTTACTGCGGTTCTTATCTTCTTCGTAGAGTTTTTCTAGAGACTCCCATATGTCTCTAGCGATATTCTTCTTAGAATAGGATTCTGTAAGGGAATCTTCCATAGCATTCAGGATAAGCAGCCTGCAAATACTATTTTTCCTTCTCCATTTTGCTTGAAGTTTAGTAGCCGCGGTAATTGCGGCAGCAGACCCAACATCTGGAACAGTAGGTTCTTCCTCTAGAAGCACGTGATCTACGTCTTTGAGTTGAAGGGTTAGATATACCTTCCTCTTCAGACTTGGTAATGTTCTCCATCAAACTTTTCTAACTTACAAAAGTCAGAATTGAAGAGTAAAACATTAACGTTTTCCATCGTAGTGATAAAGCTTTGAGATTGTAATTACCGGGGCACAATTTTTTCGATGGAAAACAGAAATATCGTAACAATTGTACAAACAATCGTTATTACATAACACTTCACAGAAGGTACGTAAGAGAAATTTCAACTAGTGCTACACTTCATAGAAGGTGCACAGAACGTAACACTTCACAGAAGGTGCACAGAACGTAACACTTCACAGAAGGTACGTAAGAAAAATTCCACTAGTGCTACACTTCACAGAAGGTGCACAAATAGAATTCTGATAATATCAACGCAAACACTTCACCGAAGGTGCGCGTGACAGGTGAAAGATGGAAAAACTCCTGCTGGGGTGAATGATCACCATTGCTCAAAGCTTTATTCGCCCCACACGAATAGCTTCCAGGAACCAACAAGTTCGTCGGAGAACTTGGAACACTGTTGCTCTTCTGACTCCTCGGATGAACACGAACTCCTGTGCAAAACTCAACGCTAGTACAAAATCTCTCTTCTCTGTCACAGCCTCTAAACACTTGTAAAACTTTCTGTCTACTGCTTGTGTATTAGTTCTAACCTGTGAGAGAGAAGGATGAGGCCTTATATAAGCCCCAGTAACAACTGCCCGGTTAGCACAATGTTAGGGACGTGGTAGTAACCACCCCGAACATGGAGCAACCACTCAGAACATGTAAAGACACGTTATGCTGCAAGTTAAGTGCAAAGTGCGCCAACAAAATGCCACATTACGCCTCATGAGCCCGAGTTCGAGCCCGAGTCCGAGTCCGAGTCCGAGTCGCTAAGCCCCTACGGGGCTTAGCTCCTATGGAAATAAATTTCCCAAGAGCAAAAAGCATGAATGCTTTAATTGTTGATTTTAGCCTTTTTCCCATTAGAAAAATAACCCCACATGGCAAACCCATGTGCACCTCCACACCACATGTGCATCTCCAATAATAGCAAAGCTAATATATAGAGATACAAACTCTTTGGCCTATCCGATGTGGGACTAAAATTTCTAAAGGAAAGGCCAAAACTCCAATATTACCTTAGCTAGCTGACCAAATAAAATTGGCCATAAGACCCCTCCAACAATACACAACACTTGTCAGACCTGAAACAAAATCTTTTAGCAGATATATCAAGAGCCCTATTTTCCTATTAGCGGACATTTTTGTCTTGTAACCAAATAAAATAATAGATTAAAAGCAAAGAACTTTTCTTTACACTGTTACTGAGGTCATACTGACACTTCGGCCCGTGATGAAGTTGTTGAACCAAGGTAGGTAGTATTGTCCTCACCCAAATATTAGTTACATTGTTTCATAGATAATCTGTTCACGCACTTGCATAGTTATGAACAACTTATGCACAAGCTATTATTTTTCTTGAAACGTTATCCGGGATACCGGAGTAAAATAAGTGGGCAAGTCGGTATAATACCCACAAAATATTTGTTGTAGTCTACTATACTAGAAGAGAGATAAATTCTCTATTTATTAATATGAGCAAATAACTCTAATATGACTATAACGCTAGTCTTGTATATAAAAGTATAATTGGTTACAACTGATAATAAATAGATCTATTGAGATCTCTGAAGGATAGATGACCCCTATCTATTGGACACAATCAACAAGTAGTTATAACTGAGTATAGCAATCCCTATTGAGTTTGCACAAGTCAATAAATAATTTATTTCAGCAATCAGAAATGATCAACATCAGTCTTCAGGGATGATCATCATCAGTTTTTAGGTAATAAATTAGCATCATTTTCAGGAATGATCAGTATCAATCTTTAGGAATGATTTACGCGAGTTTATGGCAATATACATATGTAGATAGACTTTACCAAAACCTTGATTTGAAAAATCTAGTGAAATTTTTATAATCTAAGGGAAAAGTGACATGATGTCACGTAAAAGTATCTAGAGGTATGACCAACCAATGTGAATGCCTCTCTAAAACCTTCTTAGGGTGCAAAAAACTCAGTAGAAAAATACCTAAGTTAGAAAAAATATGATATTAAAGTCAAGTGAGTATACTTCTGGATAAACCTTATGATTTTAACATTATCCCAAACTATGAGCATTGCAATATAGAAAGACTCCATTACCAATGTCATGAACGATCTTCTTGAAAGTGGACTTCGGTAGTGACTTGTGAACATGTGACAAAGTTGTCGTGGAATCGGATCTGCTTGACTTTAATCTTTTGATGCAATTATTGCTGATGTGAAAAGAAAATTTTTAGTGCAATATCCTTCGTCTCTCTTGATGTAGCCCTTATTCATCTAGCCAATGCATGCATCATTGTCTTCATTTAGTATCACTAGGACATAACTGATAAAAGAGAATCCGCTTGTAGTCCGAATATGCTCAATAATGGCTGACAACCATATGCACTCCCGGGTGGCATCATAAAAGGGTGATGAGCTTGACATGATTTGAAGAAGTGGCAAGCAGGGTCTGCTTTATAGACTTTCAAGATATCGCAATATCTCAAATGGTAAAGAGAGAACAACTTTTGAATATCGTCTTGTGCAGGTCAGATAAATAATCAGCATCCATAAAACTGACAAGGCATGCATCATTCCGAGGATCAAAGAGGTTTGCTCCATTCCGAGATGCATAGGGATAGAGTAAGTATGTATCATTCACCTCTCAAGAATTGTCACGACCCGTACCCAGTGTAGGGGCACCAGAAGTGGGTACGTCCAGCCTACGCCGTAGTGTTGGCGGTAGAACGTTGTCCTAGGTCACATACATCTAACAGTTAAAGGTACTTGTACAGTTTATACTCTCCGAATGGAGGAACAATATAGAATGCACGATCTCAATCATAACTAAGGTAGAAGTACGATAAGGTAGATAGATAAGATCTGAATCCACAATAAAATACAAAATAAGAGAGAGAATCTATGTGTCTAAGATAACAACTCCACAATATCCTATCATAACAAAATCTCAGATATATACAATGAGTATCCAAATGAGTTAACAACTGAAAATAAGATAAAGCCTAATCTATGGGGGTATCAGCATCTACAGCTAATAGATCCTGCTGGAGGTCCGAGTCGCATGTGTCGTCTAAGGCTGCTCCATAGTAGGTAGGACGGAACTCCTCAATGTCATCTGTAATATTTTCAACAGGTCCAGTCAGGACATGAGCGAGCACAATACATCTCACGCAGTTCATAATAGGACAGGATATGTAAATATGCTATAGAGTAAGATACATGATGTTAGGGTTATATACTAAAAGCATCACTTTTGTAGTAACCTTATTTCCTTAAATTTTGAATGAGAATCATATGGGCAAATATTTGCATATTGTATTTGTTGTAAGTGTTAATGCAAATGTCTGATATTCAATATTGTAGATAATATGGTGTGTGGTGTCACATAGAAGATCATATTATCAGTTCCATATGGAGTATATAAATAGTTCACAACCTAGATGGACTTGGACAATCTATTGGAAAGGTTGTAGTGTAATTTGGTATTAGTCTATCTTGACTATAGGTTTACACTAGTACACTTTGTGTGTATTGAACAGGACCACTTGAGGTTGTTCTCTTTGTACTGAGTACATAAGAGAACAAACACCTATGTTATTATGGATGCTTGTGCTCTTAATCTGGATATAATAACAGACATGTATATGCAGTGTGTATTACTTTGACTCATAAAAGAGTGAGATTCATTATGGATCAACAACCTCTATGAATTGGGTAATAATATTGTATGTATGATGGGCTGTTGATTATAAATGGAATCTATGTCCCGATATATCGGGTTGATGATATCCCCTTAAGGAGCTCATAAGGATTGTAATGTAAACCCTGCAGGTGGATTATATCCGACATGACAAATAAAGTTGAGCGGTACTACTTAAGGATAAAAGATGTCGAATCAATATAGTTGTCAGTAACTTAATTTGATCGATGGACATACGATATCTTAACATGGGGAGCCAAACGAGCATATAATAAAAGGTACCCACAAACATAATTTGGGATTAGGGAGGTAGTGCAACAATAGCTCATTAGTGGACCGAGCTATTGTTAATGGGCCTGGATTTTGTGTTCGGGCTGAACACGGGATATCCAGATCCGTTAGAAGGCCTAACCCTAATTTCTCCTCATGGTCCCTACCGTAGCCTATATATATCCTCTATTCTCTGGCCGCCAGATGACTGATCAGAAATCAAATACTTTCTCTAAATTCGTGATTCACGTAAGGAGAGAAAGAGAGGACTGCCAAGGAGAAGAAAAGGTTGGGAGATCGTCGCCCACACGACGTCCAACTCGAGGAAAGAATACGTACAGAAGATCTTGGGGTCGTCCTCTCGAGATTGCCAGGAATTACTTGTCTCTTTTCCACCGCAGGTATAATTCTGAACCCTAGTTTCCGCCTATGAAGGGTTAGAACACGTATTAGATCCTTTTAACTTTCTATCGATCAATACGCACACCAAAGAAAGGGTCATGGGGATCCCCAGTTCCATCACATGAAACGATGGAGAATATATGAAGTAAAAGAGATGACTGTAAAGAAATATCTACTATAAGTAAAGAGCTAACAGTGGCTAGTGATGTAGAGTACAAGATAGACATGTGAACGGCTTAAATTTACACATGAGTAATCTAAGAGTTTGCACATGAGTACACTACTTTGGAATTGTTCACATGACCATTTATACTCTCCCGTACCCAATCAATACACAAGGATCCAGACAAGTTATATTATTGCACATGATATCACATGAAGGCCCATAAAAGGGTGCACATGAATGTATACATGGGGGCTCTGTGAACATGAGAGTACATGAATCACAAGAGTGCGCACCGGAGTACATGATGAAAGTGAAACGCACATGACATACCGTAATCCGATGCTCCCGAGGGGGATAACATCTCATGAAGGGATCCATATAGTACCAATCCGTGTTAACAACGTGATAGCATCAAGTAAAGTAATCTAGAGCATAAATGTAAATCCTATCAAGTATGAAACGGTCAAAAAATGTACTCGTCCGATATCCTGAGTATCCGATGAGTATATATGTCCAGACAGAGTAGATGAGTCCTAAACAGAGCAACACAGGTCATGATGTATACAAAAAGGGGTTATAAATGAAGTGTATAATGTATCTACATGATTCTAGGTCAAACTGGGCCAAAGTCAACTCTTGGTCAACTCTGGTCAACTCTTGTAACGCCCCAGTCCCAACATACGTAGGACTAGGAAAGTAGACATGCCAGCTGTATACATACGAAGTACAGGGGCCTTGTATGTATACTTAAGCTGTAAAATACAGTAATCCAAGACAAACTAAATCTCATCCACAATGAAAAGAATAATAATATAAAAATCAACTTGAATATTTATGATATAATTATTGGGCGGAGACAAAGTCCACTACTAACTATCTCAATGAAAGAAATGTACAAGAATCGGTCCATAAAATGGCAAGACGAACCAAGCGTAATAGTCTTCGAAGGAATGGAGAGAATCGCGACCTTGGCTAGAACACCTGCAATGAATCATGAAAGCACACACCTAGGGAATAACCAGGTCCTCAGACAGACGTAGCAAGATACAGGAAGAACAAGCTAATATGAACTGTCAGAATAATAAAAAAAATATATAAAAGGCTATCCTAGACACAAATATGCAAAGGAGATTCTAACCTCCTAATGTGCAATTTAGAGGACAACTTTCATATGCATGGGTGGAATTTTAGGCTATGTGTACGTAACTGGCATCCAGTCATCTGTATCCGGCCGTAACGTCCAAAACGTCAGAAGGTATCTGCAAATATATCGCCATAGTTCCATCTGGAGACTATGGTTTACCTGTTTGGCTTCCCATATGCACTAGCGACTATCCTCCTCCAATATTTCCCACACTGTTCAAGTCATCATGTCTATGGCTCGTCCAGTTTTGTAACTGCTTGAGTCTCTAAACCATAGCAGTTACGAATATCTACCGTCGCACGACTTTAGAGATAACTAGTCCATAAGTCATGCCCCTAGTAAAATGTCTCAAACCGTGTAGTGTGAGTGTCATGGCCAAAGGAGATATAAGAATATCCCCCAACAAGAAGGTAGTCTGCTAAAACTAAGTTAACATGCATATAGTAAAGTAAAACGACTAATAGAGTCGCTTGCACCCAAGTGTGGCTTGGACGCGCAATTTATAACAAAGGAAACTAACAATATAAAACAAAGTAAATAATACAAAAATTAAATAATATGATAGTAAATTTGCAAGATATACTTGCCTGTTGTGATGCCTGGTGAGCTGCCTGGTGTGGTACAACAAAGGTGGCACAAGATCGACTTCGGTGTTACAACTACGCAAAGCTGCCTCTGATGATGGCATGAACGGTTCCAGCGAGTCCGGAACGACCAAATTAGTTAGGGTTGACAGGAGGATGGCAAAATTGACGAGGGGATAGGAAGAACGAGATTTATTCATGGATAAGAGGATAATTAAAGGAAATTGGACTATATATATATATATATATATATATATATATATATATATATATATATATATATATCTATTCTAGGAAATATAATACTTTAAAATTGTATTTTATTAACAAAAATATATTTATAATCTTTTTGGAAGCTACCTTTTATTGGTCAAATTTTTTTTTAGATAAATACTAAAATAAATTTAAGTTCAACTCTAAATATATCAATATACCCTTTTGGTTAAAACTATACTTTAAATTACTATATAATAATATATTTTATAAAACAACATTTTAAACCATAATATAGTTTCGAGATATATATTAATAGTAAGTAGTAATATTATTACTAGTGAAATTAAAATATTTAGTAATAAGGTTAAACATAACAATATATGTATGTACATAGTGATAGTCTTATATAAATTGACATTAAATAGTAAAACAAGTAATATAAAGATAGCAAATAATGAAAGCAAATCATAATATGGAAGAATTGAATAGATACCAAGGTTGCCTTATATATATATATATATATATATATATATATATATATATATATATATATATATATATATATATATATATATATATATATATATATATATATGTATATAAAAAAAATATATATATATAAATATATATATATACATATTTTTTTTTTTAAATATATATATATATATACATATATATATATATATATATATATATATATATATATATATAATATATATATATATATATATATATATATATATATATATATATATATATATATATATATATATATATATATATATATATATATATTTTTTTTTTTTTTTTTCTTTTTTTTTCTTCTTAAAAACCAAAGCCGGTGGACGACTCCACCCGACCTTGGCCCGGAGGCCGTGGCTACTGCCACCCAGTCACCTCCGTGGGAGGGAGGGCTCGAACTCGGCCCTCAACCCCGGTGCACGGTGGTGTTACCAGTACACCACGACTCGATGTGCATATATATATATATATTTATTTTTAATAAGAAATTAAATAATAATAGTCAAAAATAAAATTAATGCTGAATGAAGTCAAGCAGTACTACTGCTCCTTTCAGTGAAGGACATTAATAAAGAGAGGGGAGAGAGAGTGAGGAGAACAGAGGGAATGTGAAAGCAGAGAGAAGCGGAGAGAGAGGGAGAGTGTTCGGAGAGGGGAGCAGGTTCGGAGCTGCGCCGGCGGCAAGGGGCAGCGCGTGACACATAGCATTGGTGGAGAAGAAGGGCTACGACAGAGGAAGTGGGGGCGGCGAGAGGGGGAGGTCTCAGCGGCAAGGGCCGCGCCGGTGGATGTTGGTGGAGGCGGCGCGCACGCGGAGGAGGCGGACGCGCAGGGGCCATTCGAGCGGGCGGTGTATGGTTTCGGCGGCGGCAAGGTACAGATTTGGCGAGGCACAGATCCGACGGAGATGTAGACTAGGGCGGAAGAGGGGTTCCGACGACCGGTGGCGTGCACGACAGGGCTAAGTGCAGGCGCAGGTCGTTCGTACGGCGCTGTCCTAACGTATAGGCGCCGCAGCCGGTGACCTAGGATCAGTGGAAAGGAGGTCGATTTCCACAGGGTTCGGCACCAGCGCTCATCGCCCTCGGCTGTGGCAGCCGATGATGGAGGTTCGATGGCTGCGGGTGGTCGCTGGCCGGAAGCGGCGGTGGTGAGAGGTCCGGGTGGTGGTGGAGTCGACAGACGGAGGAGCAGTCCAGTGTCGGTAGATCATGGCATGGACTGCAGCAGAGGGAGGCGGCAGCGGAAGGTCGGGATGGGGACATGGCTCACGGTCGGGTAAGTGGTGGCGATGGGATTTCGTTTCTATGTTTTCTCTTTTTTTTGGTGGTGATGATCTGGGATGGCTCGTCCATGGCTTTAGTTGGTGGTTATGGTGGTGTTAATGGTGAGGGTGGTGGTTATGCTGGTTTAGGAGGAGACTGGTGGTGTACGAGAGTTTATCGTCGACGGCCAATGATGGTGGTGGTGGAGTTGCCAGATTTTGGTGGTGGTGGTAACGAGGGATACGCGGGTGGTAGCTATGTTGGAGGTGGGTCTGTCACGTTGGTGGTGGTGATTTGCAGCAAGAGAGTCGAGGAAGTGGTCTGGTGGATGTGGCCAGGGGCTGGCTGCGATGGTGTGTCGGGATTGACGGGTTAGGAATTTAATTTGTGTCAGGGTTTGTCCGGCACGAGAAAACTATTGTATCTGTAAATTGGAATAAGACTTGGATGGGAAACACGGACACGATGCACGCACATATATTTGTGGAGAATTTTGTGGAATAGTATTGTGGAGAAAACAATGAAGAGTCTCCCCTATTTATAGGGTTGAGGAATCCTTGGTCGATAGAGATTAGGATTTATTTAAACCCACATAGATAATTTTACTATTAAATTTAAATTACATATCTAAATCCAAATCTAATATTGAGAACTTACATATTTAAATTTAACTATTTAAAATAAATAAATAAAATTACCATTTAAACTATCACAATTAAATTCAAATTATCTTTTTATAAATAATAATAATTAATTAATTTCGAAAATTATAATAAATATTTAAGTATTAATAGGAAATAATTTTAAACTATATTTTTTAATAATTTAGATTAAACAATTTAGAAATAAACATAAATAATCAAATCTTTAAAATTCCTTCTTGCTAAATTACTTTTAATAAAATAATTATTATATATATTATTTTGAAACCATCATCGATAATAAAATCAAAAATATTTTCTAAAAATATGTACCTCGCACATATTCGCACTCGACGAGTAAATACGAAAAACGCAAATTCCCGTACGACGTACAATACGACTATGCGACGTATAAATACAAAAAAAAATCAGTACTAAAAATATAGTAGAAATTTAGGAGTTTTACATCCTACCCAACTTACAAGAATTTCGTCCTCGAAATTAAGAATAAGTAGGGGGTAAGAAGGCACAATGGTATATTGATAAGGAAATATGATCAAGTCTTTGGGTGAGGCAAAGTAACGACGTTCAACGCATCATGCATTAGAAAGTCGTGATTTTAATAACGGAAAAAATAATCATGGATATGGCTAATTTATGCAAGAAAGAAAATGATTAAGGGTAAGTTTAACTCAAGAAAAAAAATAGATTAGAGATCTTGAAGATATGGTAACTTGAGAGTAGGTTGGGGGTACGAAACAATTAGAATCACACCTAAATTTAAGTGGTTAGAAGGTCATGATAGAAGGTCGAGGAAGGGACGAGTTGTTAAGACAAAGATATAGTCACATTGAGTGTTAATGGTCACAAGAGATAGGATAGCTAGAGGAAATTCAAGTACAGCGCTTTCGTCCTTCTAAAATAGGTGAAGGCGAAAGCAATATAGAGTTCAAAGACGATATTATCGAATACGAATACGTGGTTCAAATGCGGCCGAATAATTCTAAAAGAATTGTCAAGGCAATAGCGGATGAGATTCTAGGGACAAGTTTAACTATATCTCAACCACGTAGGATAATCGTATAAGAGGTGAACCAAAGTGTACTAGGTTGATCATACCATCATGCACCGATTCTGAGTAGACAATATGTTAGTGAGCGCGCGCTCAATAGCATGTGTCTTGAACAAGTTTGATAACGGTTAAACTTGCAAAACTAGGCTATAGTAGCAACATTTAGTCAAGATGGTAAAATATAGACACATGAGGTTATTATTGAAAAAGACTAGAATTAGTTCGAACACCTTAAGAATCTAAGTCTTGTTTGGTGCCTATACAGTCGACCTATTGTTTCCTTGTCTAAGGCTTTGGTCGACCAATAAGGTATGGTCTTTAAAATTTTATAGTCTAGGTAATCCACTTAGTATCTACTATAATGAGTCATAAGGATGAAGGCAATACTAGGTCATGTGGCATTCTACCCAACTTACAAGAGTTTAACTAGTAGGGTATTGGGACAATGGGTCATGTCTACCTAGTATGGGTTACCTTATTAATCTCTATCAAGCACAAAAGAAGAGCACGAATCACGATAGAAGGGATCAAGCAAGATGCAACTCGAGGAGTCAAACGAGAAGGTGATCAAGTATGTGGATGAGATCCTAGACTCTAATCCTATACGCAGGCTTGCTTGGTACGGTAAAGTAACCAAAAAATTTATCTTGACCTGCATGGGCCACCACAAAAATATATAACGCCCCAGTCCCAACATACGTAGGACTAGGAACGTAGACATGCCAGCTGTATACATACGAAGTACAGGGGTCGTGTATGTATACATAAGCTGTAAAATACAGTAATCCAAGACAAACTAAATCTCATCCACAGTGAAAAGAATAATAATATAAAAATCAACTTGAATATTTATGATACAATCGTTGGGCGGAGACAAAGTCCACTACCAACTATCTCAATGAAAGAAATGTACAAGAATCGGTCCCTAAAATGGCAAGACGAACCAAGAGCAATAGTCTTCGAAGGAATAGAGAGAATCACGGCCTTGGCTGGAACACCTGCAATGAATCATTAAAGCACACTCCTGGGAAATAACCAGGTCCTCAGACGGACGTAGCAAGATACAGGAAGAACAAGCTAATATGAACTGTCAGAATAATAAAATAATATATAAAAGGCTATCCTAGACACAAATATGCAAAGGAGATTCTAACCTCCTAATGTGCAATTTAGAGGACAACTTTCATGCGCATGGATGGGATTTTAGGCTATGTGTACGTAACTGGCATCCAGTCATCTGTATCCGGCCGTAACGTCCAAAACGTCAGAGGGTATCTGCAAATATATCACAATAGTTCCATCCGGAGACTATGGTTTACCTGTTTGGCTTCCCATATGCACTAGCGACTGTCCTCCCCTAATATTTCCCACAATGTTCAAGTCATGTCCATGGCTCATCCAGTTTTGTAACTGCTTGAGTCTCTAAACCCTAATCATAGCAGTTACGAATATCTACCGTCGCACGACTTTAGAGATAGCTAGTCCATAAGTCATGCCCCTAGCAAAATGTCTCAAACCGTGTAGTATGAGTGTCATGGCCAAAGAAGATATAAGAATATCCTCCAACAAGAAGGTAGTCCACTAAAACTAAGTTAACATGCATATAGTAAAGTAAAATGACTAATAGAGTCGCTTGCACCCAAGTGTGGCTTGGACGCACAATTTATAACAAAGGAAACTAACAATATGAAACAAAGTAAATAATACGGAAAATAAATAATATGACAGTAAATTAGCAAGGTATACTTGTCTGTTGTGACGCCTAGTGAGCTGCCTGGTGTGGTACAACAAAGGTGGCACAAGATCGACTTTGGTGTTACAACTACGCAAAGCAGCCTCTGATGATGGCATGAACGGTTCCAGCGAGTCCGGAACGACCAAATTAATTAGGGTTAACAGGAGGATGACAAAATTGATGAGGGGATAGGAAGAACGAGATTTAGTCATGGATAGGAGGATAATAAAAGGAAATTGGACAATATATATATAATCTAGGAAATATAATACTTTAAAATTGTATTTTATTAACAAAAATATATTTATAATCTTTTTGGAAGCTACCTTTTATTGGTCAAAAATATTTTTAGATAAATACTAAAATAAATTTAAGTTCAACTCTAAATATATCAATATACTCTTTTGGTTAAAACGATACTTTATATTACTATATAATAATATATTTTATAAAACAACATTTTAAACCATAATATAGTTTGGAGATATATACTAATAGTAAGTAGCAATATTATTACTAGTAAAATTAAAATATTTAGTAATAAGGTTAAACATAACAATATATGTATGTACATAGTGACAGTCTTATATAAATTGATATTAAATAGTAAAACAAGTACTATAAAGATAGCAAATAATGAAAGCAAATCATAATATGGAAGAACTGAATAGATACCAAGGTTGCCTTATATATATATATATATATATATATATATATATATATATATATATTTTCATAAGAAATTAAATAATAATAGTCAAAAATAAAATTAATGCTGAATGAAGTCAAGCAGTACTACTGCTCCTTTCAGTGAAGGACACTAATAAAGAGAGGGGAGAGAGAGTGAGGAGAACAGAGGGAATGTGAAAGCGGAGAGAAGCGGAGAGAGGGAGAGTGTTCGGAGAGGGGAACGGGTTCGGAGCTGCGCCGGCGGCAAGGGGCGACGCGCGGCGCGTAGCATTGGTGGAGGAGAAGGGCTACGGCGGAGGAAGTGGGGGCGGCGAGAGGGGGAGGTCTCAGCGGCAAGGGCCGTGCCGGTGGATGTTGGTGGAGGCGGCGCGCACGCGGAGGAGGCAGACGCGCAGGGGCCGTTCGAGCGGGCGGTGCGTGGTTTCGGCGGCGGTAAGGCACAGATCTGGTGAGGCACAGATCCGACGGAGATGTAGACTAGGGCGGAAGAGGGGTTCCGACGACCGGTGGCGTGCACGACAGGGCTAAGTACAGGCGCAGGTCGTTCGTACGGCGCTGTCATAACGTATAGGCGCCGCAGCCGGTGACCTGGGATCAGTAGAAAGGAGGTCGATTTCTACAGGGTTCGGCACCGGCGCTCATCGCCCTCGGCTGTGGCAGCCGATGATGGAGGTTCGGTGGCTGCGGGTGGTCGCTGGCCGGAAGCGGCGGTGGTGAGAGGTCCGGGTGGTGGTGGAGTCGACGGACGGAGGAGCAGTCCAGTGTCGGTAGATCATGGCATGGACTGCAGCAGAGGGAGGCGGCAACGGAAGGTCGGGACGGGGACACGACTCACGGTCGAGTAAGTGGTGGCGATGGGATTTCGTTTCTATGTTTTCTCTTTTTTTTGGTGGTGATGATCTGGGATGGCTCGTCCATGGCTTTAGTTGGTGGTTATGGTGGTGTTAATGGTGAGGGTGGTGGTTATGCTGGTTTAGGGGGAGACTGGTGGTGTACGAGAGTTTATCGTCGACGGCCAATGATGGTGGTGGTGGAGTTGCCAGATTTTGGTGGTGGTGGTAACGAGGGATACGCGGGTGGCGGCTATGTTGGAGGTGGGTCTGTCTCGTTGGTGGTGGTGATTTGCAGTAAGAGTCGGGGAAGTGGTCTGGTGGATGTGGCCAGGGGCTGGCTGCGATGGTGTGTCGGGATTGACGGGTTAGGAATTTGATTTGTGTCAGGGTTTGTCCGGCACGAGAAAACTATTATATTTATAAAATGGAATAAGACTTGGATGGGAAACACGGACACGATGCACGCACGTATATTTGTGGAGAATTTTGTGGAATAGTATTGTGGAGAAAATAATGGAGAGTCTCCCATATTTATAGGGTTGAGGAATCCTTGGTAGATAGAGATTATGATTTATTTAAACCCACATAGATAATTTTACTATTAAATTTAAATTACATATCTAAATCCAAATCTAATATAGATAACTTACATATTTAAATTTAACTATTTAAAATAAATAAATAAAATCACCATTTAAACTATCACAATTAAATTCAAATTATCTTTTTATAAATAATAATAATTAATTAATTTTAAAAATTATAATAAATATTTAAGTATTAATAGGAAATAATTTTAAACTATATTTTTTAATAATTTAGATAAAACAAATTGGAAATAAACATAAATAATCAAATCTTTAAAATACCTTCTTGCTAAATTACTTTTAATAAAATAATTATTACATATATTATTTTAAAACCATCATCGATAATAAAATCAAAAATATTTTTCTAAAAATAGGTACTTCGCACATATTCGTACTCGACGAGTAAATACGAAAAATGCAAATTCCCGTACGACGTATAATACGACTATGTGACGTATAAATACAAAAAAAACCAGTACTAAAAATATAGTAGAAATTTAGGGGTTTTACAACTCTAAAGTCAACTAGGTCAACTAGTTAGTCTGGTCAACTATGGTCAACAACAGGGCTATCTTGGTAAACTAGTCAAACTTGGCTATCAAGGGTTAATTCTAAGGTTTAGTTAACTCTACAGTCAACCAAGGTCAATACTAGACCATTGGTCAATATCTAGGTTAGGCTATCCTAATTCAAGTCATAACCTACCCCTATCAACCCCATAAAATCCTATAGTCTAGACAATACTTTATAATATGCCCATATTTACATGTATATACATATAGCTACATATGATATATATATCCAATAATCTAAAACTTATAGGTAATATCTCACCTGATATTAAAATCTCATAACCTATCTAGCTAGTATATAGGTGAACCCTTATATATTTATATCTAATACCATATAGTATAGGACTGTTGCTAACAACTAACTCTCCCTTAATATTGATTCCCTGGAGTGTAACCTCACATCATAGGCTAACACCCTATTCCCTTGAACAAATAGGTGGACAGCCACCTAGATTAACTTCACACATAAATTCCTTACAAGACAAACACCCAAGTGGGTATTACTAACTCACCCAGGCATACAGTATATGTACACTGCTGATATCGGCATCCCCTGCCCCTTACACTGCCTAGCCTTGCTGCAGGGAAGAAATCCTACATACCACTCCTGTAAAGCCCACTGCAGAGGCAATGACCCCTTATCCTGCAGGGTACACTCCCTATTATCCTGCTACCTAACTACTAATTCCAACTATCTATACAATTTCCTCTTCACTTTCTAACCTCTGCCACCCAATCATCCTATATGTATCTATATATGTATACACTCTACTCTCAACTCTAAACTCAAATATAGATACTCACACACCCTTGGCCACTTATAAACTCATGTATCCAAGTCTGGTCCTCTCTAAGATTCTTTGACCCTAAACACTACGCTACTATCCCAACCCAAACTAACACACCAATACATATATAAATATATATAGTCCCTATATAAGTAGGCAACAAACCACACCCACAACTGAAATTGAGCCCCCTTTTCCATCTGATACCATCTGATACCCAAATCCCAATCCCAATGGCCCAAGCCTAAGGCTCAAGTGGCCATACCTATTGTCACGTCCCGCACCCACTGTGAGTGTACGAGAACGTAACAACGTCCAGCCTATGCCACATTGTCGGCGGTAGAACGCTGTCCTAGGTCACAACCTTTAACAATATAAGGTACCTGAACAGTATATACACTCCGAATGGAGGTGACATAACAGAACAGTCTCAATCACATCTAAGGCAGATACATAATAGTAAAGGTAGATAGATAGATCAAAACCACAATGTCATACAAATAAGAGAAAGAGAATCTAATTGTTTAAGATAACAACTCAAGAAACATCCAGCTCAATACAAGTCTCTAAACATATATACAACACCTCAGAATAACAACTGAAAGTCAAATAACAATGCTGAAAGAAAAGATAAAGCCTAGCTATCTAGCCTAGACTATGGGAGTAGCATCCTGTACTGCAGCTGGGTCCTCCAGAGGAACCAGGTCGCAGGTGTCGTCTAAGCCTGCTCCGCAATAGGTGGTACATAGGGCCTCATCCTCATCCTCTGTAATATTTTCAACAGGTCCAGTCAGGACATGAGCGAGCACAAAACATCTCACGCAGTTCATATCAAGTTAGAAAATATAAAGCATACAATAGAGTAAGATACAGGAAACGCTGAAAGAAGAATGTATATAAAAAACAGCAGAGATTTGATAATAGAAAATATCTATATATGATAAGTAAGAACTGTAAGCAACATATAATTTAGAGTACAATATGGTTATGTAAACGGTTTAGGACAATACAATGGTAACTCCATTGTACGTGAGTGCACAATAGACATATACAATAGTTATACAATGTTGTACAATAGGATTTGATTACATAACCAATTCTACTCCCCTTCCCAATCAATAGACAAGGATCTACTCCAATTACGTTATCTTATACAATAGTGTACAATGTTATACAATAGATGTACAATGTTATACAATAGTTGTACAATGGTCTATCCATGGGACTCATATGATAATGAGAGTACAATATGCACAATGAGTATACAAGGATAAGGGTATTCAATAAATGCAATATGTAAGTGAAACGTACGTCACAATATGTATTTAGTGAATACAAGGGGATAACATCTCAAAAGAAGATCTATATAGTACCAATCCATGATAACAATCGTGTCAGCATCAAGTACAGTAATCTAGAGCAAGAATGTAAATCCAGACAAGTATGAAACGGTCAGAGAATGTACTCGCCTGATAACTGAATGTCCAAGATAAATATACTATCCGAGGAGTGGTGTCTGGCTCCTATTTAGAACAGCACAAGTCACAACATATCCAGAATGGAAATATAAAGCCCTATGATGCATTCTACATGAATCTAGGTCAAACTAGGCCAAAGTCAACTCTTGGTCAACACTTAACAGTCAAACTAGGTCAATCTAGTCTAAGTTAGTCAATCTAGGTTTAACCAGTCATTCTAGGCCCTAACCAGTCAATCAAGTCTATACTAACCCATTCTAGGCACTATCAAGCCTATACTAGGATATACAACACTATTCTAACCCATGCTAGTACTCTAAAGACTATCAACCACACTTGGCCTATATCAAGTATCCATATAATTATAACCATGCATTCATTTACTCATTCAAGTCACACCTCTCTATATATATATTCAGTAATCATACATTCATGTATATTCTTACCTATCAAAAGTATTCAACCATGCATAGCCACATATGTGTGATATAGGTTACCATAGAGGAAATTAGGATGCATAACAAAGTGTGGGTGTCATGATATATGTGCCAAATGTCATTGCATATAGTGTAATAGGTTGTAAGTTATAGGAAGAAGGAAATGGGGAAAGTCCACATTTATATATCATTAGTCATTACACATAAGGAAAAACCCAAATTAGTTAACAAATCTCAGATTTTAAAACAGTGAGTGTGTGATTGAATACATGAATCAAAGTCTGAAAGACACACCATTCTCAGATTTCCTGATACATCCATTCAATCTCAGGTTCTACATATGAACCCAATTCGAATCTAAGAAGTTCTCAACTTGACAGTTCCAGAAAACCAATTTTTAAGAAAAAGGGAATGAAGGGTGCAAATGTTGGTATACAAATCAAATCAAGAGCAATAACTCATCCTGAAATCTTAACTGAACTCATTAGATGGGGTACAATGTAATGTGTGATATGTGACAGTGGTGTGGGTGATCATTGAAAGTGTAATGTGTGCAAATAGGAAATAAGAAAAACAGTAAAGTGTCAAATGGAAACAGTGGCATGTGCCATAACCTAGAATTAGTGAGCTAACATGGTGTAAACCTCTGTGTGTGTGTAAGGGAATGTGAGTTTGTGTGTGAAGAGTGAACAGTGAACTAAATGTGTGTGTATATGTGTTGAGTTAAACCCCTATGTGTATGTAATTTCAGTTTGTGTGACAGTGTAGAGGCTATGTGAGTGAGTGAGCCCAAAGCATGTGTGTGTATGATTAGGATGGAAACAGTGACAGGAAAATGGCCTGTGTGTGCAATTGAGTAAAACTCAGTTTCAGTTTTCTGAAACTGACATGAACCCCAATCCCAAGTGCAAAACCCCATTTCGAATCAATACCAACCAAATCATGCAATCCAGTATAAACCCAGTCATGCAACTATTATCTAGACATCATGTCATGTATACATATCATTAATTTATATTATTTATCAATTTAAACTCATTTAAACTCATTTAAACTCAGAAAATTAGTTTTCTGAACACAGGTATCAGAGTTGTGTAAGAATCCCAAATTCGAATTATAAAATTGATTTATCATCAATTTAATCATTGACATAGCTTTGTGTATATGTGCAAGTGTCCCACGAGTTGTATCGTATCCAACAAACTTGACACGACCGTGTCCAAAACCCAAACGAACTCAAATAGTACAACAGGATAGCAATCATCGTGAACGTGTTCACACGTGTCCAGCACACGACACGACACGACACGAAGTAGGAATCGTGCTCATGCCCAAGTGTTCGCTAAAGGTAGGGGAACGTGTCTAAGTACCTGCACCGTGTCCCCGTGAAGCGTGTCGCGCGTACGAGATGCGTATCAGACGCGATTCCCGCGCGCGCGCGTGTCAGGCTACGACCAGTGCGAGTGGGATTTATCACAATTTGCTCGATCGTTTTGCCTCAAACTTTACGTGCATAGTATCAGTGATTGTCCCCACACACCAATTTTCTGGTGTCGTGGTGCCGTGTCGTGTCCTGTGTCGACCCCGAGCAGCAGGACAGTGCACGGTGTCTTCGTGCGTGCGTGTGTGTCCAATTTTGGACACAAAAAGTGTCAGAAACATGCTCAGTAAGACACGAAATAAATAAACACATATAAAACAATATTTCTATTCAAATAGGTTTCAAAAACAACATAAAAATTTCCTCATAAACATTTCATCAAACACTTGTAAATAGGGATTGATACGTGTCCAATAAGGACACGAAATAGACACCACTCGACACCAAACCTATGCTAGTAGCTAGGGGACTCCTAGGGCTATGCACTCATGCAAATAAATCAAAATTTGAATTGGTTTTGAGAGTTTTACCTATAGGTTTCAAAGCTCCTTAAAAAGCTCCAAAAGAGGGGTTTCTCTTTGCTAGCTAATATCTCCAAATTGCACCAAACCTGAGAATACTCTCTATGAGCAGCAAGAAGGGATGGATTAGAACCTAGTGCAAAAGATTTGAGCTAAAAAGGACCTAAAATGGGAAAGTTATGGATTAGGGAAGATGGCTATACCTTTCTTTCATTAAACTTGGAAACTTGGATGAAAAGAGGCAATAACACATGAAGAGGGGTTTATATAGGGGAAAACCCCAATGGTGGCTGGCCACTAATGCTAGGGTTAGGGTTTCTAGTTAGTTGTGGGCTTGGGCTCTCCCTAAGACAAGTTACATCTAAGTTTCTAAGGGCCCATTCTCTAAAATCAATTCTCATGACTAAAACTACTATTTGATTTCTAACTTGATAACTTCTACCCTCAACTTAAGTTAACCATCCTACTTAGCCTATGGGTTAAGTCTAAGCTTCTAGGTTAGGCTTCACTAGGCTAAAACCAATCATAGCACATAGCACTTATTTAAATAATAATAAATTCACACAAATTCTAATAAATCATAATAAATTCAAATAAATCCTAAAAAGACCAAGATACCCTCTACGCTAAAATATACTAATTAAACATCCAAATCACATGGCTAGACTCTAGGTCAACAGTCTCTAAGGTTACACTAGCAAAACACCAAAATCATAAGTCATGGCTTAAAATAGTTTAAAAATGATTAAAAACTCACTAAAAATCATATTATTATTTAAATATCATAATTAAATAAATTAAACACACAGTTTTCAAAATTATCCTCATTTTAGAAAATTGGGTGTTACAAGTCTACCCTCCTTAGAAAAATTTTGCCCTCAAAATTAAAATGGTAGTAGTCCTTCTAGGTCAAATACCCCACAATCAAAGTCTCAAACATACCATCAGATAATCATATGCATCTGTCCAAAATCATGATACTCAGAATCTTCGTCATGCTAGTGAGCTAGGCTACGATAATCACAGAGCCCTCGACTAAGGTACATACCTCTAGAATTATGGTATTTAAAATTTTTTGCATTGTCGCATGCTTGGCAGCGAAAACCTTAAATTCCCACACCCAAGAAATATGTCCTAAATCTGACTATTTGTCCTCACCATGCCAGCTAACACGACTATCGAAAATTCTAGATTCCATAACTGGGTGACCTAGCCCATATGATTCATCTCAGAAGAAAATCAAACATAACACAAAATCAACAGGACAAAATTGATCAATCAACAAGGAACAGAGGGAATCGAAAATTTTAAGGCAGTTATAAGAAGCAATTTCGGAAATGGAATCAAAAGAACGGAATCTGCAACTAGATCTCCAATGGCCTGAGCATCCTCGGCTGTCATGGCGTAAGCTCGCCCTAGCTGGCCTCCCCAGGCCTGCTGCTGATGCTGTACGATCCTCTGCTATTGAGTCTGCAATGGTGGTCCCCTCTGCTGCCCTGCCGGAGCCCTAGCTCCTGGTGCTACCTGAGCCAATATTGTCGGGTTCTTGGGACACTTTCTACACTGATGCTCTGCTGAACCGCAAAGTAAACACATGCCCAGCCTCTCCCTACAGTCGTCCCATCCATGGCCTTGCTTCTTGCAGAAGTTGCACACAGTGTTCTACTGCTGCCTGGGTGCCTGCTGATACAGTACATGTCTCTGTCCCTGATGTTGAACAGGCATCTGCTGCTGCTGCTGGAAGTGGACTATCGGTTGCTGATACTGCTGCTGAATCTGTATATGAGGCCTCTTGGCCTGGCCTCCGCTGCTACTGGCTCCGACAGTGTCTCTTCCCCTCTTGAGCTTCAGCTCAAGATCATCCTCAGCCAATAAAGCTTCCATCAAAATCTCCTCGAAAGTGGCATCCCTGTTGCCCTTGGTCAAGGACTTGACTTCCTTGACCAGACCCTTTCGGAACCTCTGGGCCTTCGCCGTCTCGCTCAAGCCCTCTACGAATCTGCCGAGGCGGCCGAACTCCCCAGCGTACTCCTCTACTGACAGGCTCCCCTGAACTAAGCTCTCAAACTGTGACTCCAAGGCTCGGAGCGCTGCATCTGGAAAGAACTTCTTAAAGAAGCCCTTGAACTCCTCCCAGGTCTGTCTAGCTACCCCCACCCTGGGGTCTGACTGATACCAGGTGCGAGCAAGATCTCGCATCCGGCTAGCTGCTGCCTCTATCTGGAGATCTGTCGGTATTCGGGCCAGGCAGAAGATCTCCTCTATATGCTCGATCCACTCATCAGCATATAAAATCCCCTTCGTCCCCAGGAAGTCTCTGGGGCTCATCTTCTAGAACTGCTCTATCCCAGGTGTCTTCGGCTACTGGACTGCTGGTCGAGCTGCGACTGTCGTAAGGGCCAACTCCATGCCCCTGTCCTGTCGGGCCTGCTGCGCCTCCATAAACTGCTGAAAGTAGACGAACATCTGTGTCGTGTCCACGTATCTTGGAGGCGGCGGCTGCTGGAAAGGCACCTCTGGGATGACTGGGTCCTGCCTCCGAACTGGTGGAGGCATACCCTCTGCTGCTGGTGGAGGGGCTCCTCCGAACGCAGCTGAAACGCCTACCCCAGCTGGCATGACTGGGGCTGCGGTACCAGGAACTGGCTGCTGGGTATGAGAGGTGGCAGACCTCTCATCGGCATCCCCCTGGCCCTGGCGATATGATCTTGTCTCAACCATCCTGGAGACAGATCAAAAGAAATAATTGCTGAGAATGAGTCGTAATAGCAAGAGAGGACAGTTATATTCAAAGGAAAATAATATCAGCAAGAACTGAGATGGTATGAATTAGATAAGAGTTTTTTCTAATGTGATTAAGTACCTTCAAAAATAATCCTAATCCTACTGCAGGCTGTAGTGGTACTCTAGTTCGAATACCACTACATAAACTCGACCTGCATGGGCCACCACCAAAAATGTGTCACGACCCGCACCCACTGTGAGGGTACTAGAATGTAACAACGCCCTGCCTACGTCGTAGTATCGGCGGTAGAACGTTGTCCTAGGTCACAACCTCTAACAATATAAGGTACCTGAACAGTATATACACTCCGAATGGAGGTGACATAACAGAACAGTCTCAATCACATCTAAGGCAGATACAGAATAGTAAAGGTAGATAGATAGATCAAAACCACAATGTCATACAAATAAGAGAGAGAATCTAAGTGTCTAAGATAACAACTCAAGAAACATCCAGCTCAATACAAGTCTCTAAATATATATACAACACCTCAGAACAACAACTGAAAGTCAAATAACAATGCTGAAAGAAAAAATAAAGCCAAGCTATCTAGCCTAGACTATGGGAGTAGCATCCTGTACTGCAGCTGGGTCCTCCAGAGGAACCAGGTCACAGGTGTCGTCTAAGCCTGCTCCATAATAGGTGGTACATAGGGCCTCATCCTCATCCTCTGTAATATTTTCAATAGGTCCAGTCAGGACAGGAGCGAGCACAAAACATCTCACGCAGTTCATATCAAGTTAGGAAATATAAAGCATACAATAGAGTAAGATACAGGAAACGCTGAAAGAAGAATATATATGAAAAATAGCAGAGATTTGATAATAGGAAATATCTATATATGATAAGTAAGAACTGTAAGCAACATGTGATTTAGAGTACAATATGGTTATATAAACAGTTTAAGACAATGCAATGGTAACTCCATTGTACGTGAGTGCACAATAGACATATACAATAGTTATACAATGTTGTACAATAGGATTTGATTACATAACCAATTCTACTCCCCCTCTCCAATCAATACACAAGGATCCACTCCAGTTACGTTATCTTATACAATAGTGTACAATGTTATACAATAGATGTACAATATTATACGATAGTTGTACAATGGTCTATCCATGGGACTCATGTGATAATGAGAGTACAATATGAAGGATAAGGGTATTCAATAAATACAATATGTAAGTGAAACTCACGTCACAATATGTATTTAGTGAATACAAGGGGATAACATCTCAAAAGAAGATCTATATAGTACCAATCCGTGATAACAATCTGTCAGCATCAAATACAGTAATCTAGAGCAAGAATGTAAATCCAGACAAGTATAAAACGGTCAGAGAATGTACTCGCCTGATAACTGAATGTCCAAGATAAATATACTGTTCGAGGAGTGGTGTCTGGCTCCTATTTAGAACAGCGCAAGTCACAACATGTCCAGAATGGAAATATAAAGTCCTATGATGCATTCTACATGATCTAGGTCAAACTAGGCCAAAGTCAACTCTTGGTCAACCTTGGTCAACTCTTAACAGTCAAACTAGGTCAATCTAGTCTAAGTTAGTCAATCTAGGTTTAACCAGTCATTCTAGGCCCTAACCAGTCAATCAAGTCTATACTAACCCATTCTAGGCACTATCAAGCCTATACTAGCATATACAACACTATTCTAACCCATGCTAGTACTCTAAAGACTATCAACCACACTTAGCCTATATCAAGTATCCATATAATTATAACCATGCATTCATTTACTCATTCAAGTCACACTTCTCCCTCTCTCTCTCTCTCTATATATATATATATATATATATATATATATATATATATATATATATTCAGTAATCATACATTCATGTATATTCTTACCTATCAAAAGTATTCAACCATGCATAGCCACATATGTGTGATATAGTTTACCATAGAGGAAATTAGGATGCATAACAAGGTGTGGGTGTCATGATATATGTGCCAAGTGTCATTGCATATAGTGTACAATAGGTTGTAAGTTATAGGAAGAAGGAAATGGGGAAAGTCCACATTTACATATCATTAGTCATTACACATGAGGAAAAACCCAAATTAGTTAACAAATCTCAGATTTTAAAACAGTTAGTGTGTGATTGAATACATGAATCAAAGTGTGAAAGACACACCATTCTCAGATTTCCTGATACATCCATTCAATCTCAGGTTCTACATATGAACCCAATTCGAATCTAAGAAGTTCTCAACTTGACAGTTCCAGAAAACCAGTTTTTAAGAAAAGGGAATGAAGGGTGCACATGTAGGTATACAAATCAAATCAAGAACAATAACTCATCCTAAAATCTTAACTGAACTCATTAGATGGGGTGCAATGTAATGTGTGATATGTGACAGTGGTGTGGGTGATCATTGACAGTGTAATATGTGCAAATAGGAAATAAGAAAAACAGTAAGTGTCAAATGGAAACAGTGGCATGTGCCATAACCTGGAATTAGTGAGCTAGCATGGTGTAAACCTCTATGTGTGTGTGTGTGTGAGGGAATATGAGTTTGTGTCTGAAGAGTGAACAGTGAACTAAATGTGTGTGTATATGTGTTGAGTTAAACCCCTATGTGTATGTAATTTCAGTTTGTGTAACAGTGTAGAGGCTATGTGAGTGAGTGAGCCCAAAGCATATGTGTGTATATGATTAGGATGGAAACAGTGACAGAAAAATAGCCTGTGTGTGCAATTGAGTAAAACTCAGTTTCAGTTTTCTGAAACTGACAGGAACCCCAATCCCAAGTGCAAAACCCCATTTCGAATCAATACCAACCAAATCATGCAATCAAGTATAAACCCAGTCATGAAACTATTATCCAGACATCATGTCATGTATACACATCATTAATTTATATTATTTATCTAAACTCATTTAAACTCAAAAAATTAGTTTTCTGAACATAGGTATCAGAGTTGTGTAAGAATCCCAAATTCGAATTATAAAATTGATTTAACATCAAATTAATCATTGACATAGCTTTGTGTATCTGTGCAAGTGTCCCACGAGTTGTATCGTGTCCAACAAACCCGACACGACCGTGTCCAAAACCCAAACGAACTCAAACAGTGCAACAGGACAGCAATCATCGTGCACGTGTTCACGTGTGTCCAGCACGCGATACGACACGAAGTAGGACTCGTGCTCGTGCCCAAGTGTTCGCCAAAGGTAGGGGAACGTGTCCAAGTACCTGTACCGTGTCCCCGTGATGCGTGTCGTGCGTACGAGATGCGTATCAGACGCGATTCCTGCGCGTGCGCGTGTCAGGCTACGACCAGTGCGAGTGGAATTTATCACAATCCGCTCGATCGTTTTGCCTCAAACTTTACGTACATAGTATCAGTGATTGCCCGTACCCATATAACAATTTTCAGGTGTCGTGGTGCCGTGTCGTGTCCTGTGTCGACCCCGAGCAGCAGGACAGTGCACGGTGTCCTCGTGCGTGCGTGTGTGTCCAATTTTGGACACGAAAAGTGTCAGAAACATGCTCAGTAAGACATGAAATAAATAAACACATATAAAATAATATTTCCATTCAAATAGGTTTTAAAAACAACATAAAAATTTCCTCACAAATATTTCATCAAACACTTGTAAACAGGGACTGATACGTGTCCAATAAGGACATGAATTGGACACCAATCGACACCAAACCTATGCTAGCAGCTAGGGGACTCCTAGGGCTATGCACTCATGCAAAGAAATCGAAATTTGAATGGGTTTTGAGAGTTTTACCTATAGGTTTCAAAGCTCCTTGAAAAGCTCCAAAAGAGGGATTTCTCCTTGCTACCTAATCTCTCCAAATTGTACCAAACCTGAGAATACTCTCCATGAGCAGCAAGAAAGGATGGATTAGAACCTAGTGCAAAAGATTTGAGCTAAAAAGGACCTAAAATGGGAAAGTTATGGATTGAGGAAGATGGCTATACCTTTCTTTCTTTAAACTTGGAAACTTTGATGAAAAGAGGCAAGAACACATGAAGAGGGGTTTATATAGGGGAAAACCCCAATGGTGGCTGGCCACTAATGCTAAGGTTAGGGTTTCTAGTTAGTTGTGGGCTTGGGCTCTCCCTAAGACAAGTTACATCTAAGTTTCTAAGGGCCCATTCTCTAAAATCAATTCTCATGACTAAAACTACTATTTGATTTCTAACTTGATAATTTCTACCCTCAACTTAAGTTAACCATCCTACTTAGCCTATGGGTTAAGTCTAAGATTCTAGGTTAGGCTTCACTAGGCTAAAACCAATTATAGCACATAACACTTATTTAAATAATAATAAATTCACACAAATTCCAATAAATCATAATAAATTCAAATAAATCATAAAATGACCAAGATACCCTAAAATGTACTAATTAAATATCCAAATCACATGGCTAGACTCTAGGTCAACAGTCTCTAAGGTTACACTAGCAAAACACCAAAATCATAAGTTATGACTTAAAATAGTTTAAAAATGATTAAAAACTCACTAAAAATCATATTATTATTTAAATATCATAATTAAATAAATTAAACACAAAGTTTTCAAAATTATCCTCATTTTAGAAAACTGGATATTACACCTATTGTTCCATATATAGTCAGTATTCCAAGTTTTATACATAATTCACACATATACATATATCCAGCTATATATGTATACAAGGTTAGGCACCCGAATTCATACTTAGATATCCAACACATATTTAGGTGTGTCCCCAACCTGTAGGCCAAGGCCGAGCCATACCAAAATGGCTTGCAAGCCTTGCTGCTGCTGCCAATACATCTAATTACAATGGAAAACAAGCTGCAGTTGTTAAGTGAGGCATGGTAATGTGTCAATACAGGTAGTGGCAAATAAAGTACAGGTTTGTAATGAAATGTGCAGGTAATTGAAGAGTGTAGGGTTAAATGGAGTGTCTACAGGTCCATACAAATAGGTGAGCAGTGAATGCATAAAGTGATGCAGTTGGATACATGTTCTGATACCTTGATGTATCAGTAGAGGATTAATGAATGTAGGGCATGCTAAACTGGGATGCATTGGGTATAATGTGTCAAAGGAAATGAATGTACAGGCATATACAAGTGTATGAATGAGTGTCAAGTAAGTGTCAAAGCAAAGCAAGTGTGTGCAGTAGCAAAGACAAGTGTTCAGCAAGATAAGTGCAGATCAAAACAAGTGTGTACAACATATATAAAATGTGTCATGGCAATGTACAAGTGCAATAAAGAGTACAAACAACTGAATGCATGTGCAAGCATCAAGACAAGTGAGTGTGAGTGTGTGTGTTACAAACAAGTGAAGTGTAGCAAGGGTGTTCAGACATGAGCAAGGTGTCACAGCAGAATAGAAGTGAACAAATGAGTAGCAATGTGTGTAGGATCGTTGAGCACCTCTAGAGGGAGGGTGAATAGAGTGCGTGTGTGCAGCGGAAATATAATCACCAATTAAAAAATTAAATTATGGCAGATATGTAAGAGACAGTAAATAAAGATAGGAGAATCAAACTCAGTGACACAGCGATGTATACTGGTATCCCTCTGAGAGGACTAATCCAGTCTCGAGTACTCTTGCTCGATGTTAATCCACTATGGCACAAGCTTTAACTGAGAGCTTGCAATCTCTTACAACACCGTGCTTGGTGACAAGTGCATGACCGGCTTCACAACACCGTGCTTGGTGGCGAGTGCACGACCAGCTCCACAACAGAAAAGTTGTTGAAACTTGAACGACCTCTTACAACTCTTGAGTAACCAAAAGACTCTAAATCAACTCTGATAGTACTGGCTTTTGGCTAAGAGATGTGTAGGTGAGATTTGAAAATCTTAGATCGTTTAGAAAATACTTGAATAGTAGAGAAGAGAAGATGAAGAATGAATTGATGATTTGAAACGAAAAGTTCTTCTCTATTTATAGGTGTTTTCACCAACCGAACTCGGGCAGAACTCGGGCAGATTTCGGGTGCAAATATCTCGCAAAGAGACGTTGCTCGCTGATTTGGAGGCAACAGAAGTTTGAATACAAACTGACCGAACTCGGTCAGAGTTCGGACCGAACTCGGGCCGAACTCGGCTTGGAGTTCTGTCAGGAGATATTTAAAAATCTTTTGTAAAAACAGTTTTCAAACATGTTTTTGGTTATTTGTAAAATCATTTGAAAAGAATATTTTTGAAATATGTTTTTGAAATATTTGTAACCGAAAATACGAAAGGGTAAAAATAGGTTTCTAGAAAGGAGGACAATTTTAACCCTAAGCCAGTATTACCATAATTGATTTTATAAAGTAATTCCTAGACTCAATAAAATATAAAATACAGAATAAACGTAGATAAGAGTCTTCAGAAGATTTTGATGACTTTGACGCTTTGATTTATGCAGTACATCGTCCGTTGAATATGATTTCATGCATCCTGAAATAGTTAGCAGCATTTTCTATATTTTGTGTATTGACTAAAGTATATGTTGATTATCGAAATCGGGTGTGACCGTGGAATGGGCCAACCAACAATCTGGAATGGGCCAACAATCTCCCCCATTTTGATAATTGACAAACTTGAGTCTATACCAAAATATATTTACATCAAATAGAACAAAATATCAAAAATACCTGAAAATTAAGATGTTTTTGTTTTGGATATATCTTGCGTTTGGTATATACTCTTTTTCTCCCCCTTTGTCAAGTAGTAAAATGAATAGGCTCCCCTGTAAATCATGAAGCCAATAATAGAATAGACAAGACAAAGTGAAGTAAAAAGAAGTAATCACAGCATAGACAACTGGAATAAAATGAACTATGTCATAATAAACTGAAATATCATAGAGGTTCCACTAATAATCCAAAAAGTACAACTGATAAAGTCTAATTGAAACAGTTTAGACATGAAATAAAATAAAACTACTACATAAACTGCATCAACTAATCGAAACTAAATCCACTATCCCATGGCTGAATCCACATCACATCGCTAGGTCGTCCGTACTGGGAGGATCATGAGGGAAATAAGCAGTGGTCGGGTCGAAATACTGAAAAGTGACCTCATCAGTAAAACGAGGACCAGGGAAAGCCGGGTGTGGAAGGATAGTGAGTGGACGGACTGGATCCTGAACCAGGCTGTAGTAGAGATCGACAATACTGTTTCTCAGCACCTGGGCCTGAGAAATGTGTCGGAACTCGGAGTCCTGATGACGTTGCGTGGAAACGGCAACGAAATCATCAAACCGCTGGTAGAATGCCTGATCGAGTCCTGGGGCAGGGGCCGGAGCAGGATGAGCATCAGCTGGAGGGGCCTCAGCATCAGCAGCTGGGACAGCAGGAGCAGCACCAGGAGGTTTAGGAAACCGACGAGAGCGGGTCAACTCAACAGGTGGAGAAGAAATGGCACACGTTTCAAGATCAATCTCAAAACGTCAAAATATACTAGCAAGGTGCATAGGAAAGACTAGGTTCCTACCTGCATTCTTGCAGTTGAGCATCCAAGACATCATAGTTTTTGGAACGGAGAAAGGAATTCCAAAATGAATGTGATAAAGAGCAGAAAGTTCCAAAAATGTAACTTCATCGGTAGAGCCTTTCTTCGGAAGAAGGGCCGAGAAAATCATACGATGAAGCTCGTAAAAAGTTTGGTTTAGATGTGTAGAATAGATTCTCCGGGGAGGAGGAGTAGGGTGACAAATCAATTCCCTAAAGGAAGCTAAAGTGACATCGGCAGGAAATTGAATATGGTGGATGTCAACAAGTGCATCACCAAGATCAGGAACGTGAAAGTATTCACTGATATCGGTGGCGCTAAATTCTAATTCCTGTCCAGCAATACAGGAATAGAAATTCCCGTTTTGTTTTACTTGTAAATTGTAGTAAAACATACGGACTGCATTATCGTAAATGCTATCTTGGACCTCGAAAAAGTCGCGGAATCCAAGTTGATCAAAAATAGGAGCATATTCAAAGAAAGTTGTAAAATTGACGAAGGCTCCAGCACAAATACGACGAGAAGAGAAAGAATCAAACCAGAGATCGGAGAAGTCTTTGTCGGGAAACAAAGTGCCATCATATTCCTCGGGATCTCTAGGTCTGACTGGACTAAAGAGACTTGCCGGAGTGTAGTCGGATGAGGAGGAAGCACCTTGAGAAGAATTTCCTCGTTGACGTTTCGGAGTCATGAGGAAGAAGATCGCCCACTTGAACTCGTCGATTCCTTGCAGAGAAGGAGGAGGAAGGACTTCTAGTAGGAGATGGAAGTATTCCATGTTTTGGTGTAGAGAAAAAGTGGAAGTAAGGATGAATTATATAGGTGCTAGGGCCGGCTGTTCGGTTCTGGAACCATCACAGCGCCGACCGAACTCGGTCCGAATTCGGTCCGAACTCGGTCAGAGTTCGGGCCGAGTTCGGCCACTTACATTTTCGAGACAGTCAAAGCAGTCAGGTAAATAAAGACTGTAATAAATAACAGTTGACTGGTTTATTAAATAACTGCTATTATTTTTGGGTTAACTATAGGGGTTGTCCCAGCTAACGGTGGTTCACCGGAGAACTCTTAAGTACCGCTTCGCTTCGACCGTAGCCGTGGTGACAGACATACCCTTTGTAAGTTTGTCCCCAAAAATAATTTTTATTAAATAATAAATTGTCAAGTCATAAATACAGTTTTAATTACCATATGTTTTAAGAATCCGAGAATTCAAGAATGCCGAGCTCACGCCTCAAGATGTTAAAACGGTCTTCAGCCAATGGTTTAGTGAAAATATCAGCTAGTTGATGTTCAGTATCAATAAATTCTAAGCAAATATCCCCGTGTTGTTGATGATCACGTAGAAAATGATGTCTAACTTCTTTGTGCTTTGTGCGTGAATGACAGATAGGGTTCTTAGTCAAATTAATTGCACTAGTGTTATCACAATAAATAGGAACATTTGTATAGTGCAGATTGTAGTCCTCTAAGGTTTGCTTCATCTACAAAATTTAAGCACAACAGCGTCCTACGGCGATATACTCAGCCTCAGTTGTTGATAATGCTACTGAATTTTGTTTCTTGCTAAACCAAGAGACTAAGGCCTTTCCTAAGAAATGACATGTGCCACTGGTACTTTTACGGTCCACTTTGCATCTAGCAAAATCCGCATCCGAGTAACCTATAAGGTCAAAGGATTTGGTTTTGGAATACCATAAGCCAACTGTAGAAGTTCCTTTAAGGTATCGGAAGATACGCTTAACGGCACTAAGATGTGATTCCTTAGGGTTTGCCTGATATCGTACACATATGCAAACACTAAACATAATATCAGGACGACTAGCAGTTAAATATAATAAACTACCAATCATACCTCGATACTTATGCTGATCAACAGGTTTGCCACTTTCATCAGCATCAAGCTTTGTAGATGTAGCCATAGGAGTCCCAATTGGCTTTACATTCTCGAAGTCGTACTTCTTCAGTATGTCCTTCGTGTACTTGGTTTGGTTGATGAATGTTCCGTTCGAGTGTTGTTTGATTTGTAATCCTAGGAAGAAGTTCAGCTCTCCCATCATGCTCATCTCAAATTCACTCTGCATACACTTGGCAAATTCTTGACAGAGTTGTTCATTAATAGAACCAAAGATAATGTCATCTACATAAATTTGCACTAGAAGTATGTCATTATTCATAGATTTAATAAAAAGAGTAGTATCAATCTTACCCTTTGAAAATCCATTATCAAGTAAGAAGGCGCTTAGGCGTTCATACCAAGCACGAGGTGCTTGTTTGAGTCCATAAAGTGCTTTCTTAAGCTTGAAGACGTGATCAGGTTTTTGAAAATCTTCAAAACCAGGGGGTTGTTTCACAAAAACCTTTTCTTTTAAATAACCATTTAAAAATGCGCTTTTCACGTCCATTTGAAAAAGTTTGAAATCATTAAAACAAGCAAAAGCGCAAAACATGCGGATGGCTTCTAGTCTAGCAACAGGAGCATAGGTCTCATCATAATCAATTCCTTCTTCTTGATTATAACCTTGTGCAACTAGACGTGCTTTGTTGTGTAGAACTTGTCTATCTTCACTAAGTTTATTTCGGAACACCCATTTGGTACCAATTATCGATTGACCAATAGGTTTAGGAACGAGTTCCCAAACTTGGTTTCTCTCAAATTGATTAAGTTCCTCTTGCATGGTAGAAATCCAAAATTCATCAGAAAAAGCCTCATCAACATTCTTAGGTTCTATTTGTGAAATAAATGCTACATTAGCTGCTACTTCAGAATCTCTAAGAGATGAACGAGTACTTACACCTTTGGATACATCACCTATTATGAGAGTTTCTGGATGATCTGGTTTGAATCTCAATGATTCGAATCTTTGGGCCATACCTTTCACAAGGCTCTTCTCAGTTCCTGCATCTTCGGAACTTTTATCAGTTCTTGCCTCTTGGGTATGATCTTTCTCAGAACTCTTCTTTGTCTTTGTAGGTGCATCTTCATCATCACTGTCGCTAGATCTATGACTATTCAACTCATCAAAGGTAACATTAATACTTTCTTCAACAATCAAAGATCTTTTATTAAAAATTCTATATCCCTTACTCTTAGCAGCATATCCGAGAAATATCCCGTCATCTGCTTTGGAGTCGAACTTACCCAAGTTATCCTTGGTGTTCAGGATGAAACAGCGACAACCAAAAACTTTAAAATAAGAAATGTTTGGAATTCTTCCAAACCAAAGCTCATATGGTGTTTTCTTCGAGATTGGTCGAATTAACACCCTATTTAAAATATGACAGGCTGTACTAACAGCTTCTGCCCAAAAATATTTAGAAAGATTATGCTGATTAAGCATGACTCTAGCCATTTCGCTTAGAGTACGGTTCTTCCGCTCCACAACACCATTCTGTTGGGGAGTTCTAGGACAAGAAAATTTGTGGTAATATCCACTATCATCACAAAATTTTTTGAAATTAGAATTTTCGAATTCGCCACTATGATCACTTCGGATACGAGTAATCATGAAGCCTTTTTCGTTTTGTACCTTTTTACAAAATATCTGAAATTCAAAAATAGCATCACTTTTGTTTGATAAAAAGTAAACCCATGTAAAACGAGAGAAATCATCAACAATGACAAAAGCATAGAGTTTACCGCCAAGACTAGCGACTCTACTTGGACCAAATAAATCCATATGAATCAACTGCAAAGGTCTCGAAGTACTTACAGCGTTGATGGATTTAAAAGAAGACCTATGTGCTTTGTTCTTTTCACAGTCAACACATATCATGTCTCTCTTGAATGGAATTTCTGGGAGTCCTTTTACCAACTTCTTTGTGTTCAGACGTGAGATAGTATCCATGTTTGCATGTCCTAGTCTCATGTGCCATAGCCAGCTTTCATCTTGATTGGCTACTAGGCACCTTCCTGCATTATTAGTATTCTCCAAAAAGAAAACATAATTATTGTCTTCTCTAATCCCTTTATATACGGGATTACCAGATGACATATCATATATGGTACATTTATCTTTCACAAAATTGATACCATAACCATTATCTGCCAAATAACTTATGCTCAATAGGTTATGTTTCAATTCAGTTACTAGACAAACATCCTTTATTATTGGGTAAGGAGAAATACCTACAGTACCATTTCCTATAATATCACCTCTCAAGTTATTTCCGAAGGAGACGTATCCTTCTTTCTTCATCGATAGCATAGCGAATAAAGATGTATCACCAGTCATGTGTCGCGAACATCCGCTATCGAGGATCCATTTGCTTCTAGCATGAGAGGGTTGAGGGTCCACCTACAAAATAAGTAGATGAATCCTTTGGTACCCATTTTCTGAAGGGTCCATGCTGATTAGCTTTAGGTCTCCAGACTAAAGTATGGTTATCAATAAGCTTTCTTGCCAGACAATATTGTGATATGTGTCCGTGTGTACCACAATATGTGCAAGTCAGTTTAGAACCAGATGTGGTTAAAACTGTGTTCACATGCTTGTTTGGTTTCTTGGAGAACCTATAAGTGAAAGCATGATGATACTCGTGTTTCTTCTGTGCTTTCTTGTTTTTAGTCCTCTTAGGTGTATGCTTTGCATTAGGACTAAAATTAGGCTGTGTCACAGGCATTTCCTGTTTGCCTAACTTGATTTCTAACTTTTTAGAAATCGCAATAGACTCTTCATATTTAGCAGTCATAGCTGAGAGTCTCTGTTCTGTTACTAAGTGCATCTTCTTCTCTGTGTCATACAACTTTTGTATCTTACCATAATCTCTTTCTTTCTTTTGAATAGTGAGGATAGCCTCATGATAGTCTACTTTGAGTTTGGCTATCTCTTCCGTGTTACCGGTAGTAGATGTCTCTTTGATATCTTGAACAAGATTGGACAATCTAGCTAACTCGGTTGTGTATGCCTTAATCTCTTTTCGAGATTGCTTATACTTGTCAAGCACATTTTTGTGTTCTTCAAGTAAGTCGCTAAAAGCATTTTCTAACTCTTCGAAAGTAAATTCATCATATAGAGGGTTTGAAGATACCTTGTCAAATGCCATAAGACAGACATTTGCATTGCCGCAGGGTCTATCCTCTTCTTCAGAATTACTGGCGTCGCTTTCATGCCAGATACTTGTGTTGGCATACTTTCGACCAGTTGTAGCTTTTCTGCTTGATCTTGATCTGTCATATGGACTGCTCTTCTTGGTAGCTGGACAGTCCTTCTTCATGTGCCCTGACTTCTTACATCCAAAGCATATGGTTTCATCTTCATTGCTTTCTTGGACGTCTTTCTTCTTTCTGCTTGTAAACTTTAGATACTTTCTGAAGTTCTTCACAAGTAGGGCTTGTTCATCACCACTTGATGATTCTTCATCAGAATCGTTGTATGTAGCTTTTCTTGCTTGAGCTTTGAAGGCGATTATTTTCTCCTTTGGTGTTGCTTCTTCAAAGTCTTGCAAGTCGAGTTCATGGGTCATGAGCTTGCCCATCAAGGTTTCCAACGACATTGTGGTGAGGTCGTTTCCTTCAATAATTGCTGTGGCCTTTGGATTCCAATTCTTTGTTAGAGCCCGCAGCACCTTTCTAATCTTCTCGTGATTGCTGTAATCTTTACCAAGAGATTGCAGAGGATTAGTTATATCAAAGAAACGAGTAAACATCTGTGTAATTGACTCACCGGGTTTCATCTTAAAAGATTTATATTCCTGAGTCAGTCTACTAATTTTGGATTCTTTCACTTGGGAAGTCCCTTCATGGGTTACCTCAAGGAGTTTCCAAATTTCGTGAGACGTCTTACAGGTTGAAACTCTGTTGAACTCGGTTTTGTCAATTGCACAGAATAGTGCATTGATGGCTCGAGCATCAAGACTAGCCTTTGCTTTTTCAGCATCGGTGTACTTGTCATGCGGCTTTTCCATAAGAATACCTTCAACCACTGTAGGTGGTGGTTTCTTATACCCATCAATGACTATTGACCAAAGATCAAAATCTAGAGACTTAAGAAAGAAAGTCATACGTGTTTTCCAGTAAGTATAATTTGTTCCATCAAATAGGGGAGGTCTATTTGTGGATTGTCCTTCACCGTTGAATATAGATTTCACGGCTGCCATATATATACTCTATAGGGTATGTTATATAAGAATATAACCTGCTCTGATACCAATTGTAGTATCGTTAAGCACCTCTAGAGGGGGGGTGAATAGAGTGCGTGTGTGCAGCGGAAATATAATCACCAATTAAAAAATTAAACTATGGCAGATATGTAAGAGACAGTAAATAAAGATAGGAGAATCAAACTCAGTGACACAGCGATGTATACTGGTATCCCTCTGAGAGGACTAATCCATTCTCGAGTACTCTTGCTCGATGTTAACCCACTATGGCACAAGCTTTAACTGAGAGCTTGTAATCTCTTACAACACCGTGCTTGGTGACAAGCGCACGACCGGCTTCACAACACCGTGCTTGGTGGCGAGTGCACGACCAGCTCCACAACAGAAAAGTTGTTGAAACTTGAACGACCTCTTACAACTCTTGAGTAACCAAAAGACTCTAAATCAACTCTGATAGTACTGGCTTTTGGCTAAGAGATGTGTAGGTGAGATTTAAAAATCTTAGATCGTTTAGAAAACACTTGAATAGTAGAGAAGAGAAGATGAAGAATGAATTGATGATTTGAAACGAAAAGTTCTTCTCTATTTATAGGTGTTTTCACCAACTGAACTCGGGCAGAACTCGGGCAGAGTTCGGGTGCAAATATCTCGCAAAGAGACGTTGCTCGCTGATTTGGAGGCAACAGAAGTTTGAATACAAACTGACCGAACTCCGTCAGAGTTCGGACCGAACTCGGGCCGAACTCGGCTTGGAGTTCTGTCAGGAGATATTTAAAAATCTTTTGTAAAAACAGTTTTCAAACATGTTTTTGGTTATTTGTAAAATCATTTGAAAAGAATATTTTCGAAATATGTTTTTGAAATATTTGTAACCGAAAATACGAAAGGGTAAAAATAGGTTTCTAGAAAGGAGGACAATTTTAACCCTAAGCCAGTATTACCATAATTGATTTTACAAAATAATTCCTAGACTCAATAAAATGTAAAATACAGAATAAAAGTAGAAAAGAGTCTTCAGAAGATTTTGATGACTTTGACGCTTTGATTTATGCAGTACATCGTCCGTTGAATATGATTTCATGCATCCTGAAATAGTTAGCAGCATTTTCTATATTTTGTGTATTGACTAAAGTTTATGTTGATTATCGAAATCGGGTGTGACCGTGGAATGGGCCAACCAACAATCTAGAATGGGCCAATAATGTGCACGTGTCAATGTAGTGTCTAGTGTCAAAAATAACAAGCAGTACATCAAAGTAGATGTACATACAATGTGAACTAAAGCATGTATGCAGACATGTGTGTGCCACAACAGTGTAATGTGTATCATGTATAAAGTGTGTGTGAAGTAAATGAGTGAATGATAGGGTGTGTCTCTGATACATCAAGTATCAGAGGGTGCTATGCTCGAATGAATGCAAGGGTATAAATGAGTGCAGTGGTCGAGTGGTGTCAAGTGTAATGAAGTGAAACATGTGCCATTGGCTGTGGGGTGTCAAAGAGTGTACACAGCAATACAATAAGCTATGCAAAGTGTGTAAGTGATAAGGACAAGTGCAGTAGTGAAGAGTGTAACGCAGACATAACCAAGTACAGGCCAAATTTGGATGCAGACATATGTAGGTGATATGTGTTCTGATACCAAACTTGATCTAAGTGTAGTGAATGATGCAGGATACTTCATTATGGTAAAGTGTTACAGGTAATGTGGTGTATAGGCAATGTACAGACAATGTACAGGCAAGTGTTCTCTGTTGCTAAGACAGGTAACAGAGTTCAAGCTCGAACCCTAAATCATCATAAGCAAAACCAATTAAACATCAAAATAAGGATTGATAGTGTGTCGTGTATATGTCCACGTGTCGCACAGGGTGTCTCGTGTCCAACAAACTGGACACGAGGTGTCCAAACACTTAGAATACACACAGGCACCAAACCATACACAGACAGTCTCTGTTTGCCATTGATTGTAAAAGTACAGAACAGTTTTATAGGAGGACTGAACTTAGACTCACAATACAAACTCGCTTGTACAAAGAAAGCCTAGGGACGAAAACCTAGGTACAGCAGTCTAAATACAATTGTTTATTTTAGATTCTGGGGGTGACGATAGAGGCTCGGGAAAGCGACGGCCGCTCTGCCTTACTCCTTGGACGATCGGTATGCAGTCTTGGCTCGGAGAAGATCTGCTTGGCGTGGATGAAGGAATGCTCTTCTTGCTCTCCTCGTGTTGCTCTCCTGGCTTCTCTCTCTCTGTGGTTATCAAAAAAAGGGGAACTCTCTCTGTATATCTGTCTCTCTTTTTTTTTATTCTTTTATTGCCCGTGGTTCTTGCAAGGGAATGATGCTGGCTATTTATAGGAGTGGGGTATGATCATTAGGGTTTGTTAATGATCATTTGTTTGGAATGTCGGCGCCCTTTCAATCTGTCTAAACCCTTGATCCTGATTACAATAAATCTAGGCCATTAATACGGATAGCACCGTATCTTGTGAGCAATTAATGCTAACTGCTTTAAATCTTCATGATTGATTATGCCAATGTCTGATTGCTCGCCACGTGTCCTATTAGCTTGATAATAAATGATATGCCATGATCTTAGTAATTATGACGATGATGTCAAATATACTTGTTAGGATTCGGTTAAATCCTTGATTGATCCGATGCCACGTATTTTGATTGTGGGTCCTGCCAGAGCCGCATAGGATGGACAACACTTAAACCGCAGGGAGATACTCTTCGTGAGCCACATAGGACAATGCTTCATCGAGCCGCAGGGAACAAACTCTTAATGAGCCGCATATGCAGTCTTTGCGAGCCGCATGAGCTAGCGTTGTATTGAGCCGCAGGGACTGAGATCTCAGTGGGCCACATATGGCTGATTTCTGCTAGTCATATAGGGTGACTTCTCAGTGAGCCGCATGGAGCTGTTCTCTATTTAAGCCGCATGAGATTTGCCACGTGGCAACCTAGGATTTCTGACGGATCGGGTCAGAGATCTTCCTCTTTTCCTGAAGAGTCTGTCATTATGGCAGAGCCATTATGACACTTTATGCCAGAGTCGCCACCGTCGTCAAATCGTGTCAGAGCATTAAATGAGGCCACTATTCAAAGGACCAGCTGTAGGGAAGGATCACAGGGGGACCGTGGCATCGATCGAGCCGCATATTCCTGCTGATCCGCATACACTCTCGAGCCGTATGAGACTGAGAGTCTTCCTTTGAACCGTGTAAGATAGCTCCCATATGAGCCGCATGGGCTTCGTATCCGGAGCCGTATGGACCATTATTCTGATATTTTCCATGCTTCTATAGGACCCCCTTCAAAGTTTTCAATTTGCAAAATTAAAATACTTTGAATAAGAAGCATGGCCCCGTTCATGCCGCATAAGTGTCCCAGCCGCATAGATTCATCTGTCCGCATAGGCACTTTGCCACGTGTCCTGATCACGTGTGCAAATCTTCATTAAATGCCCTTGATTCGTTTTTGAATTAATGTCGTCTTTTGGGGGAGGATCCCAAGGGTCGATTTTGCCTTGACCGAAGCGTTTTGCCTTTATCTTTTGAGGCGGCACGTAATCCGAGACGTCTGTTTGTTTTTATGGGTCTCTTTCGCCTATAAATAGGAGTCTTTTAGTCTCTTGGGGGTTTCTTTACTTTCTCTCTTTGCTCGAATTCCCTATTGCCATCTTTGCTCTTCGTCTTCTTCCTTCAACGATCGACCATGGCTCCCAAGAAAGCTGCTGCTGCTACGGGCAAGAAGGCTGTATCATCTTCTGCGGCAGCGAAGGGCAAGAAGACCGCATCTTCATCGACTGCGGCGGCGAACATGGCAGCTCCTCCGCCGGCTGGCGTGCCTGCTTTTCACCCCGACGTCCACCCTCCTGTTACTGGTAGGATTCCTTAATATGAACCTGCCATGGCTACGCCGCATATTTTATGCGCGAGCCTATATTCCAAAGCATGCTGTGTGTCCGACTCATGCTCGGGCCGCATGGGGTATGACCCAGGTTTGAGCCGCATGAAAGTGGTTACATAACTACTTCTTTATCAAGGCCGTATTAAGCTCATCAGGATTTGGACCGTATGAGCTCTTTCAAACTGAACCATTTAAGCACATTTCGAACTGAACCGCATAAGCTCATAAACTCATCTTCGTCGGGCCGCATAAGCTTTTTCGAGCCGATTAAGCTTATTCAAATCGGACCATATTCGCCTACACTCCCTTCGAACCGCATAAATTCCTCCGCACTGAGCCGCATGAGTTCCTTTCAGGCGGAACCGTATAAGCTTATTCGCACTGGACCGCATGGTCTCTTTCAAACTGAGCCGCATCAGCTCATTTGGGCTGATCTGTACAAACCTGTTTAAACCGAGCCGCATAAGGCTATACTGAGCCGCATAAACATCATGTAGTTTTGTGTTTCAGCTATCTTTTTGACTTGTTTCTTTTGCCTTTTCTTCAGTGAATCTGCCCGTGAATCCTACGGGGAAACTTATGGTAGGCTCGCGTCAGTTGGCATCGGGCGTACATCGGGATGACTTAGTTCGTCAAGTGTCCGAACAGCTACTTGTTGATGAACCTTTGGAGTGACTAAATGCTATCAGGGTTCAATCTTTTCTATTCCTTGGTGACATGATAAGCTCCGGGCAGTTTGATGGGAAGTATCTGAAACTGGTCTTCCTCTTTGGGGATGCGTTGGCCATAGAAAACTTCCGAGTGCTGGATGTTTCCGAGAGTTAGGATTTTGACCTGGACGGGATGCCAGTTCACATCCCTATCATGAAGCGCCATTTCCCTTTTGAGTGGTTTAATATGATCGTTCTGGACAGACAGATGCCGGACACCCTCACTCCAACCCGACCGGGGATGTTTGTCGGTAACATCCGTTATAACAGAGCCACTGGGTCAGTACGCGCGGTCAAAGATCCGGCCAGTCGGTCCGTGACAGGGTTAGTCCCGGGTACCTTCATCAACACCCCCGGTCCTTACTTTTCATTCTTCCAGGCTGATACCTTCCTGAGTCAGCTTGCTCGCAAAGGGTCCTATCCTGTTGGCAGGTTGGTACTGCCGAGCTGGTTACACCCCATTCTCCCGTGGGCTAATCTGACCTCATGGATTCTACGGAAGTACGAAGAATTTTTGCGGGGAGTCAACCTTTATGACGCTATCCGGGGTACCAGCCACGGGTTGCCCGTTAATAAGCCACTGTTCATTGCCCTTCTGGAGATGTACAATCACCGGACGGGGACCTTTTTCACCCCTGTTGGAGAATTAGGGCTCGCTCTTCACGAGATGTATGCTGTCTCCAAGCTCCCCTGGGGGGATGAACCCTTCGAAGTGTACACTCCAACGAATGAGGAGCTCCAAGATTTGGATCGACGATTCCCCGGTTTCGTCGCCGTGTATCAAGAACTATTATGCCATCATAGCACCTGTCACCGGACGACTATCCAGAAAAATGACAGCTCGGAAGGGGACTCTCCCTATACTAAATCTTGGGTCGCGTACCTTTTCAAATTCAGCGCGACTGGCCGGGTTACTTCCCGAGATCGTTTAACTCCTAGGGAAGTAGAGGCCTTGGTGTCGACCGCTAGGAGGTCGAAGTCTAAAAGTGACAGGTTCGGGAGCCAGATTGACTCCTTCAGCTACTTTTGTTATGGTACCCGGCGGTTGTCAGAGAAGGCACTCTTGGCCGGGTTTCTAATGGTATGGCTGCACAACTGCGTGGTCTCAGGAGGGACAGGTTCTATTGAGAGGATCAGTCGCCACTTCATTCTTCCTGCCGTGAAGTTGGCCTTTGGGGTCAGGCTGGCTCTTCTTCCTGCCATGGTGTGCAGTATTCAGCATGGTCTCCGTACCTTCTCGTCCAAGGTCATTGCTCGTGACGTGGCAATAGATTTCGAACGTGTAGAATTACCTTATCATTACTTGCTGGGATGACTATTGCTGCATTATCAGTCCTTGATGAGGCCTGGGATGGGAGATAGCGTTACAGATGACGACGCGTTTCTTTTCAAGTATCACCACCAACCTTAGGAATGTAGTACCATGCCGGCGTGTCGGAGGATGCTGGCGAGGGTGGACGGGTACAATTTCTTCGTATCCGTTCCTTGTTTCACTGATCAAGAGGTGAGGAGTGTTCATGTTGATGGGGTTGGACCTCCTCATTTTTTGCCTGAAAAGATGCGTTTCTGGCTGCGTAATATTCGCCCGGCACATCTAGTTTACCAGAATCGCAACTTTGTGTACTTGGAGCCCTACTTGCCTAGTAGGTTTGCCCGTCAATTTGGGTATAGTCAGCTATTCCTCGGGCGCCCCAGTTCTCACCTGGGATTTAAAGGTAGCATTCTTGACGGTATTAGGGCATGGAGCTACTATGACACCTGTTATACTCGGGCTAGCTTCTTGGTCCCTGCCGCAAATATGATAGGGGAAATCCTGCATATGGCGGCCCTATATCATGTTACGGCGAACCCTCCTCCCCTCGATTTTGACTCGAGGATTAGCTTCATTGTGGGCACTCGCTTGGCGGAGAAGGCTACGACGTCGAGAGCGAAGAAGAAAGGGACGAATAGAGTTCCTTCGCCCGATTTCGAGTCCTTCGACACAATTGAGGAAGACAACGAGCGGGATGACGGGGACTCCCTTTCTTCGGATGACGAGACAATGGCGGGTCAGTCTCCCGTCATGGCAGGTGACATGATGACGGATCAACCGTCGGCTGTATTTGATGAAGCAGTGGACCAGTTACCATCTGTGTCGGAGGTGGTACGGGTAGATCTACCGCCCGTCATACCTGGTCCCTCACGTAAGCGAGGCAGGCGTGAGTCCACTGGCGGAGGGGTAACTTTTTCTGTAAAGAAAGCGGCGGTCGGTCCCCGTAGGCTGCTTATTACGGAGAAGGGTGAGGATGTAGACGGCATTCCAGAGGTAAGTCGGAGCCTTCTCTTTGTTGTTGTTTTCTTCTTCTCGGGGATATGACTTGATCATTTTTCTTTGTAGGCGTCTGACGAACCAGGCTCTCCTGAACCATCTACTGCCCCAGTAGTTAATCCGGCCCTTGCTGCTTTGATTAGCGACATATGTGCCGCGGTCCTCTCTGCGGGGGCTCTCTCGGCGGCGGCTGAGGGCTCTCAAGCTGCTGAGGCCCCAGCCCGGGGTGACGAAAGTTTCCATGGGCCCGTCTCCGAGATTCCTGAACTTCAGCAAGACGACACCATTCTCGGTGCATCTCCGTCTGAGGATGCAAGGGCGGATGAGTCTATTATTCCCGACTCGGAGGCTGTTGGTGAAGAGGTTGTGATGGCTGTAGGCGAACCCCAGCCTCCACACTCCTCCACTGGTAAGCTGAGCCACATATTGACCACCGAAGGGGCTTATTTGCTCTATCAACATATCCTTCGGGTCAAGGCGATTCATGGTTGCCTTGGCCCTGCAGGTCCTGACCCTTTACCTCCCGCCGCGGATGTTTTCGAAAAAGGCCCGGTCTGCCGTGATCTGGGCGAAAGGAGCATTTCCTCTCCTTCATCATCGTATATTGAGGGACATCCTGCCAGCTCTGGGCAGATGGGGATGGAGTTGGTGCTGGCCCCGACCTCGTCTTCGGCTGCTTATACGACTCCGGAGATCGACTTCTCGACTCTGTCGAGCGTCCAAATTCTGTGGGCCGCTGAGGAGGAGTTGGCCGATGTTCAAGCGTCCTTCCGTACAGAGTTAGTTTCTCTTGTGGCAGGAGCGGCAGATTCTGTCGTATCTTCTTCTGCGCTGCCAGCCACACTCCCGTTGACACCGGCTTCCTCGGAGGCTCTGAACGATGTGACGCAGGATGTGGTTGACAGCTTCTATCGTCACTTAGGAAGGGATGTAAACGCTGCCGTGGAACGGGGGATCCCTTTTTCTCTATCTCTGCGGGGCGCTCGGGGTCAAATCGACACTCTGAAGGGTCTTCCTGGCGGGGCGGGGTTAGCCGCGCTCCTGGAACCTAAGTTGACAGAGGCTGACCAGCTTGTGACCCAACTGCTGGCAGTACGGCAGGCTGGCTTGCCTGCTGCGGTTGAACGGGAGCGGGGCTTCCTGGTTGCTGCTCGGGACAGGATCAAGCTCGCTCGAGAAACTGCCGGGCCGGCTGTGCAGGGGGACCTTGACAAGTTCTCCGTCTCCTATGACCGACTGGGTCGTCGGAGTCAGGCTTGTAGGGCCCGGAAAGAATATGCCTCTCGTGGAATAGCTGACACGAAGGAGCGAAATCTCGCATTCCAGAAGGAGTTGGCCTTCTTAGAGTCAGAGCGGGAGGCTTCTCAAGCAGAACAGGAGTCGATCGCTCGGGAGGCCGAGAGGGTTTCCCGATCTTCTGTCAACCTGGAGCGGGCCTTCAAGAAGTTTGAGGACAACTGGCAAGCCTATGCTCATCTGGAGGATGCGGCGGTGCTGAACCAGGAGGCGGAGCGTCGAGCCAAACAGAGGCTTGAGCGGTCGGTTGCCTTGATAAAGGACCGTCTCACGGCGTTATGTGCTCCAGAGCAGTGATCCGCCCTCTGTCTTCTTCTTCTTCTTTTTTTCTCTTTTAATTTTTGTAAGGGATGTGATCCCTGCTGATGTAGCCCTTTGATTTTTGAATAAATGAGCATGTTTCAACTCATCTTTTCTTTCTTGTACTTGCGGTGTTTATGGAATCGGACTTGCTGGAGGATTTTTTGTGGACCTGTTACCCTAGGTGTACCTTGGCTTTAGGTACGGATAACAAGTTTGGATATTTGGAGCAGCCATGGCAAAGTGGTCATGGGTGTTCTTGGTGTTGGGAGAAGGAATGCCGTAGAACAGCTGGGCTCCCGGGGCATGGTAAGATGGTAGATTTATGCTAAGAAGCTTAGCAAGGGATATTTGTGGACCTATTACCCTTGGCATACCCTGGTTCAGGATATAGATAATGGGATAAAAGGAAACCAATCACATTTGCTCAGAGGTTATGATGACATGGCAAACGTGAAGGTTTTATCGTAAAATTTTCCTGCTCAGAGGTAATGAGAACATGGCAGGGGAGACTTCACGGAAGCTATTTGTAGTAAATAGCGCATATTTATGGTCAACAGAGGACATTTGTGGTCAACAGAGGACATTTGTGGTCAACAGAGGACATTTGTGGACCTATCATCCTTGTCGTACTCCGGTTGTGGGTACAGATAATAGGTTGAAAGAGGGCCGGCATACTTGCTCAGAGGTAATGTGGACATGGCAAATATGATGATTTCTTCGACGGAGCCTTCCCATTCAGAGGTAATGAGGACATGGCAGGAGTGGGCTCAATGAAGAGTGGGTACATAGAACGACTCAGAGGTAGGAGAACGTAGAAGTTCTATGCGAGGGGGCGGTTTGTTTTTGGTGGAAGTGAAGACGACTCAGAGGTAATGAGGACATGGTCGTTTCGGAAATTGGTGGATCGACTACCCTTTTTGTGTACTGGGAGTGCGGGTAGTGGATCATGAGGGAGGATCTCTTCCAGGAAGAAAGTTCAGAGGTATAATCATACGTGACTTACTATCTGCAAGAGTGACCGGAATGTAAGTTCAGAGGCACCAGCCGGTACATAACTTGGTGATTTAGAATATTGAGGGAGTGAGAGTTCAGCGGCACCAGCGGGTGCATGGCTCGATAATATGAAATGTTGTGGGTTCAGTGGTACTAAAGGGTACATGACTCGATGATTTGAAATAGGGTGGATGAGAGTTCAGTGGTACTAACAGGGTACATGACTCGGTGATTTGAAATAGGGTGGATGAGAGTTCAGTGGTACTAAAGGGGTACATGACTCGATAATCTGGAGAATGATGTTTAAACATAGTATTTCTTCAGGAACTTGCCGTTGACGGGCAACATGAGCAAGTCTCCGTTCTGCTTGGCGAGGCGGTAAGCACCGTTGGAGAACACGGCCTCGATGACAAATAGACCTTCCCATTTTGGCTGGAACTTGCCGGCGATCTTGTGAGTCATGACCATTGGCCTCCGGACTGCCAGCACAAGATCGCCTACTTGGAATGTTCTGATTTTAACCTTCTTGTTGAAGGCTCCTGAGATGCGTGCTTGGTATAGCTCGATCCTTTGCTGAGCTAGGAGGCATTTTTCATCTAAGGCCTCAAACTCTTGTAGTCGACGTCGGTAGTTATCATCCGTTGTCAATTGATAGGTAAGGACGACGCGGAGTGAGGGGATTTGAGTCTCCAATGGGAGGACCGCCTCACTTCTGTACACCAGGGAGAATGGTGTATTCCCGGTGGCTGTTCGAACTGTGGTACGATAAGCCCATAAGCATTCGCCGAGCTTTTCGTTCCAGTCACGTTTGTTGGAGGAGACAAACTTCTTGAGGAGTTTGATGATCGTTTTGTTGAATGCCTCTGCTAACCCGTTTGCTGCCGGGTTATACGGTGTCGAAGCGACATTCTGAATGCGGTGCTTATCGCAGAACCGATAGAATGCGTGGCTTGCAAACTGCAGACCATTGTCATGGATGATCCTTCGGGGTAATCCAAAGCGGTAAATGACGTGATGCTTAAGGAAGCTGATCACGTTTGAAGTCTTAACTTCTGCGAGTGGGACAGCTTCCGCCCATTTGGAGAAGTAATTAGTGATAGCAAGTATGAAGCGATGTCCTCGGAAGGAAGGTGGGGTGATTGGGCCAATGATATCCATTCCCCATGCTTCGAATGGCCAGGATGCCACTGTCGGATGTAGAAACTCCGATGGTTGGTGAATGAAGTCTGCGTGGACTTGGCAAGCTTTGTATTTTCTGGCATAGTCTATCGTGTCTGCTACCATCGTGGGCCAGTAGTAGCCCATTCGGCGAAGGCGATCTTGTAGTTTTGGGCCGGGCTGATGGACCCCGCAGACATCGTCATGAGCTTCTCGCAGGGCTTTTTTGGCTTCTGCGTTCGACAGGCACCGGAGTAATAATCCGTCATAGGAGCGGCGATACAGCATCTTCGTCTCCGTATCGTAGAAGAACCTGAGAGAACGCCGTCTGACAGAAGTAGCTTCCTTTGGGTTCTCAGGGAGGATGTCGTAGACGACGAAGTCGATGAATGGTTGTCTCCAGTCTGGGGCATCATCGATCTTCTGGGCGGAATAACTTGCCACGAATTGCACATTGTTCTTGGGACAGACCAGTTCGTGGCCTATCACCTCCACTGATTGGCGATCATAGTTTGGAACTGCTAGGGAAGCGGCAAGACCAGCTAGGGCATCAGCTTCGATGTTTCGGAGTCTGGAGACATGTTCGATGAAGAACCCCTCGAATGACGAGATGATGTCAATCGCTATTTGGTGATAAAGGATCATGTCTTCGTGGCGGACTTCGTACGAGCCCCGGATCTGATTGACGATTAGTTGGGAATCGCCGTATGCTTTAAGGTATTCTACCCCCAGTTCTCTTGCGAGTTGGAGGCCAATGACCAGAGCGTTATACTCGGCCACATTATTGGAGCAGGGTTCTGTGAGGGAGTAGGCACGATTGATCACCAGCCCAGTAGGAGAAATCAATACCACCCCGACCCCAACGATAATGTTTCCCTTGGGTCCGGTCCTTGAAGCGCCATCGAAGAACATCCGCCATATGTTATCGTGGGTGGCTGTATTCGAATCGGCAACCTCATCTGGGATCTCTTCATATATTCTGGATGACTCCGATCCTGGGTGGACTGCCAAGAAGTCTGCCAGGGCTTGACCCTTGACAGCCTTCTGCGGGACGAAGATCATATGATAGGGGGACAACAATATTGCCCAAGTAGCGAGGCGAGAACTGAGTGCCCCTGGTTTAGTCATGAGGACTCTGAGAGGGTTGACTCGGGAGATCACATGTATGGTTTGCCCTGTGACGTAGTGCCGCGTCTTTTGAATGGCGAATACCAGGGCGAGGCATTCCTTCTCCACAGCGGTGTATCGGTGTTCCGGACCAATCATCATTCGGCTGAGGTAATATATGGCCTGTTCATGGCCTGCGTCGTTGTTTTGTGCCAGCAGGGCACCAAGGGAGTGTTCTATTGCTCGTACGTAGAGCAGAAATGGTTTTCCAGGGACCGAGGCCACCAAAACTAGAGGATTTGATAAGTATTCCTTGATGCTGTCGAAAGCACGCTGGCATTCCTCGTCCCATACAAATGAGACTCCTTTCTTCATGAGGTGTGTGAATGGTCGACAGCGCCCGGAGAGGTTAGGAATGAACCTCCTGATGTAAGCTAGCCTTCCTTGGAGGCCTCTAAGTTCGCGGAGATTTTTTGGGGGAGCCATCTCCATGATCGCCTTTGTTTTCTCGGGGTCTACATGGATACCTTGTGCAGTGATGATGAAGCCCAAGAACTTCCTGCTGGATACGCCCAAGAACGATTTCGTAGGGTTCATCTTCAGATTGTGGGCTCGCATCAGGTCGAATACCGTCCTCAGGTCCTGAAGATGGTCTTCCTTACGGCGACTCATGATTGCGATATCGTCGACATAGCATTCTACCGTCTTGCACAAATGTTCTCTGAAAATGATACTCATGGCTCGCTGATATGTAGCGCCTGCATTCTTTAGACTGAATGGCATGACTGTGTAGCAGTACGTGCCAATCGGTGTTCGAAATGATGTGTGCTTTTCGTCATTGGGAGACATCTTGATTTGATTGTACCCCGAGAATCCATCCATGAATGATATACGTTCAAAGCCGTATGTGTTATCGATCATGATGTCTGTGATGGGGAGGGGGAATTCAACTTTGGGACATGCCTCATTCAGGTTGCGGAAGTCGATGCAGATTCGAATCTTCTCATTCTTCTTGAGGACGGGTACTATGTTGGTGACCCAATCTGGATGTTGCTCTTTACGAATGAAACCGCTGGCTATCAGTTTGTTGACCTCGGCTTCGATCGCTTCCATGATGCCCGGGCGGAAGCGTCGCTGCTGCTGCTTGATTGGCTTTGCATCCGGCCGTATATTGAGTTTGTGGAGAACGATGTCGGGATTTAACCCCGGCATGTCTTCATAGCTCCAGGCGAACACATCAATGTACTCTCTGACAAGTTCTAGCAGCGACTCCCGTTCTTCATCAGTTAGGCTCTTACTGATGAAAATCAGTTTTGGAGAAGATTTGCTGCCGAGATCCACTTGTACGACCTCATCTTCAGTAGGAGGTTCTCTCAGTTCGAATCGCTTTTCCCATTGTGCGTCCAATTGTTGGGTCCATGGCTCAAGATCGAGGATTTCGGGGATGTCTTCGTCTTCCTCGTAAGCGTCGGTGAATGCCATGTTGACTGACATGACTTGTCTGAATACATCTCCGATGCTGGTATCCGAGTCGAAAGTCGGTGATCCGGTTGAATGTGACTGCCAGTCGCATTCTTCATCTGAACTTTCAGGGGTCGTAGTAGGCGTTATATACCCTAAACCGCATCGAGTTTTGTTATAGTAATTTCGTGGTTTGCCCGTCGGGGCTGGCGACTTCAAAGATAATCGTCGTCCAGTGCCGTAGTTCAATCCTGGCGTCGTCTCTAGATCATACCCCTGTTTCTGTATGAGATATTTGGACTGAGGGCTATAGAGATACAGAGGCAGTCTTCCAGCATCTGACCCGAGGTCGACTTCTTCTATGGCGAGGAGATGCGGGTTGTTTGTCCGGCCGAAGATGATTGGGTGATCCCCTCCCTCGATTATTCGGTAAGCGTCTTCTACTGGAGTAAGTTGGATAGCGGTGTACACATTTGTCACCTATGTGTGTAGGTGAGTGCCTATACCGTATTCCATAGCATATATTGTACATAGCTTATTGAGCTCGGTGTAGTTCAAAGATAACCCTTTATTGATGAAGTAAGGTATCTTTTCTAGAGGGATTACATCATCTGCGGAGGGAACATCAGTGTGGGCAGCCACATACTTGGCTAGCTCTGGTTCCTCTTCGGCTACCCCCTGTGTGAATGAAGATTGAGAGGATGTCCTGGTCAGCTTGATCTTCAGAGGTTCAACTGACGGAGCAGAGCGTGGGGTTGTCGGTAGACTAGCAACCCCCAGTCTGGCACTCGATGTGGAGCGAGGGGTGGTTGGTTCGCTAGAAGTGTCAGACCTTGTATCGGGATGATGACCTTTCTTGGGAAGGCGTATTGTCAGTGGCCTATCGGAGGGGTTGAGTTTCTCCGTTTGGGGTTGTACGACTCTTGGCAGTCTGATGGTAAGTGGCCCCGTTGTGGGTCTCGGCATCTGGCCGGACCTTGGCAGCCGGATTCTCAACTGCTCTTCCTGTGCCGAGAGGCTGATTGCGTCCTTACGCAGAGTGGCCGTGAGGGGTGCGAAATTGCCTGGTTTGCGAGCCTGGAGGTGGATCGTCAGAGGTTCTTCTGATCCTGTGGCCGTCTTGGTATGAGCTTGCACATCTTCTTCGATCAGGTGCTTCTTCGATTTTTCGTACAGACAGGAGTCTGAGTAATAAGATTCGACCCCCTTGAAGGGATCGATATCAGCAAATTCCGTCCTCACGAAACCATGCTTATCGACATATTTGAAACATTGGTGCAGCGTGGAAGGCACGATCATGTAATCATGTATCCAAGGCCGCCCCAAAAGGATGTTGTAAGAAGTGTCGGCGTCTATGACGTAGCAGGTAACTTCTGATTGGAGATCGCCAATCTGGCATTTCATACGGATCTTCCCGATTAGGTAGCTCCTGCCCGAATTGAAACCGCTAATGGCGGTGCTTATAGGCGTCAGGCGATGCATCAGAATGCGAAGATGTTGTAGCAGACCCTTCGAAATAATACTTATAGAAGACCCAGGATCAATATGCATTCGGTCCACCTTTACGTCGCCAATGTATCCAGTGTAGTATAACGGGCGATCGTGCATGTTAGTTTTGATGAGCATATCCTGCGGAGAGAAGACGATATTGGGCATCGCTCCCATACGCGTACTATCTTGGAGATCTGTAGGTTGGTTATCTCCCGTGTGGTTGACCTGAGCCAAGTATACGTCGGCATTTTGGAGTGCATTACTCAAAGATGTGCGGACATCCTTTGATAGCCTTAGGAGTTCGTATAAGGACAATTTGGCCGATGTATTGGCCAATTGTGCCAAGATGTCGAAGTTGTAGGGCCTCTCCAGCCCATGAGGTGTCTCCTTTCAGAGGGATTTGTCGAAGCGAGTCTCCTTCGACTTAGGCTTGTCGGTCGTCGAAGGCTGAGTCGGTCCCGGAGTATCAGTAGAAGTGGGCGGATGATCATCAGTCGGGTTCTCAGCCACGGGCTGAGATTGTGCTCCAGATCGAGTAACAACGGCCGTGACTTCTTCTTCATTTGCCGAGACGGTGCGGCAGGATCTGACTTTTTCGCTTCTCTTCTTCGTTGTGGGCTGAGTCACCTCGTGGACCAAGTTCGGATGGACCCACATAATTTCTCCTCGTGATGTAGTGAGAGGTACAAGATTGGCAGCTTCATCTCGAGCAGGCGGAAGATTAGCAATTTCCATCGTTGCCAGAGGGATGGGTATAACACCGTCTTGAGTCTCTGTTGGCGGGAAGCTGCCGAATTGTACGGATACCATGTTGGCTGCTATGGTTACCTCCTCGAAATCGATGGCTAGAGCGTTCGAATCGATGAGGTTTTGGATGTACCGTTTCAGTTGGTAGCAGTCGTGTGTAGCATGGTGGACGTAACGGTGGTAATGACAGAATTTTGGGTTCTCTAAGTCAGCCGGCCGAGGCTCCCGTCTTGGCGGAGGGAGCTGAATTCTATCTCCTTGTATGAGCATGTCCAAGATAGGCTTGACGTGGCCGTCTTTAAAAGAGTATGTAATTTGAGGCCATTGTTTGTCTGTTGGTTGTGACTCGGGCTTTTGGGCCGTGTCGGCCACCATAGCCTGCTTGCCTCTGTTGTCCCGATTGTTGGAGGGGCTACCCCCATTGTCGGTGTTGGTGCTGGGACGCTTGCCCTTGTTCTCTCCCTCTGAGATATGCAACCCCAGCTGGCGGGCCTTCTTCAATTGTTCTTCGGCACTTGTAGCACTGATGATAAAAGCCTTCCAGTCCTTGAATTGACTTTCGCCCATCCAGAGACTAATTGTTGGGAGTAGTCTCTTTTGGCAAATTTCAATCAGGGAAGAATCTGGATTGCCAGATGGTAACTTCATTGTGGTTTGACGAAACCGCTCAATGTAATTCCTCGTCAGCTCTTTCTCTCCTTGGATGACGTCCATGAGGGTAGACATTGTGACGTCCTGCCCTACCTCGTAGAACCTCTCCAAGAACACGCATTTGAAGCCAGCAAAGGAGTGGATGCAATTGTTCGGCAGGTTGCGGTACCAGTCGAAGGCGACTCCTTCCAATGCCCCGATGAATAACCGCGTGAGGATAGCGTCATCATGGGGCAGATGGTCGGTGGTGACCTCGAAGTAAGTGATATACCGACTTGCTGAGGTCTTGCCATCATAGGGGTTGATATTGAACGGCTTATATCTTGGTGGGAATGGAACATCCCTCCATTCAGCAGGATATGGTTGTCGTATTCTGAAGTCTTGAGAGTTTTCTCGGGCGTGGAACATGGCTCGGAGCTCTTGAACTTCTCTCCTTACTTCTCGGGTCTCATCTGTCGCAGTCGGAGCCGTTACTTCAGGAGGATTATTGCCCGGGTTCGGTGCTGCCGAATTTGAACCTACGTTGATTGGGGGACCCGCACTTGTCTGGCCAGGTGTCACTCCCTGCAGAGTAGGAAGCGCCGCTTTGATCTCGTCTACAGACTTGACCAAGGCGTGCAGTATGGCCTCCAAAGTGTCGATGCGTTGGCGATCATTGGAGCCACCTTGATTGTTGTCTGTCATGAATACCGTCCTTACGTGAGGAGTGACGGAAGGGATGGTGGAGGGTGCGCCCTCCGAGTCGTACCTATGCATCGAGAAATCATCGGGGTAGGTGAGAATATTCTCTTCGATTTCGGATTCAGAAGGAACAGTACCCCCAGCTTCGGAGCTTGCTTCATCTTGAAAGTCACGGATGTCCTCGGGGACATCAGCATCTGTTGCACCTGATGGGAGAGTTGTTTCTCCGGGCTCGTCTCCTTGAAACATCGGATTGTTGTGGATGTTCGGAGGAGTGCTACCCCCAGCTCCCTCGACCCTCAGCGGTGCGGACGATGAATCTTCCATTGCAGCAGATTTTGTTTTCGAACGGGTGTGTTGGTATACTCCGGTGGAGGGCAACCGTTTAGCCGATAATTTCTTAGCTGTAGTGGTTGATATTTTTGGGCTGGAGATGCTTGTCTTCTTCCCTTTCCCCTCGGCGGGGACTTTCTGCACGGAATTGCAGGAGGCAATAGGAGGTACGTCATCCTCCGAGCTCGGATGCTGTAATCTTTGGAAGACGGACGGCCGATCTTCTGTCACTGCCGTGTTGTTGCAACAGCAGTTGACGATGATCTGGGTGCAGTGACGTCCATGTGAGGACTCTTTGCACGCCGAGGCCCCTTCTCTTTCCTTGCGTTTGTGGAGGACAGCCTCACGCAGGTCAGAGGAACCACTTTGTCCGTTTGCCTCTGGGGACTGGACTTAAGCGGTTCTATACAACTTCCCATCAGAGGCCCGCGTGATAATCAGCGGGACGCCCCGATAGTCAGAGGTTGGGGCAGCTGTCTGGGCTTAATGAGCCCGCACTGCCCTGGACTTTTTCTTCTTAGCACCTGTGGGTGCATAATAAGAAGAGTCCAAGTTGAATACCACAGAGTCTGGAGAATCATCAGGGTTCGGACCGTACGAGAGACGGTCGAAAACTGATCGAGAGGAGCATAGAGCGGATGCTATGCGGCTGGGATTGGAAACCGTGCAGGCTGTCTGCATGCGGTTGTCTTCTGTCGTCGGCTGAGTTCTTGTGCGGCTAGGAGTCACGACTGTGCAGGCTGGCCGCATGCGGTTGGCATCTGTGGCCGTATGGGTTTTATGCAAACGATTGACTTTGATAGTCGCATGAGTCTCATCCATGCGGTTGGCAACTGTAGCCGCATAAGTCATGCGGCTGACAGATGTGGCCGCATGAGTTTTCTTCATGCGGTTGGCGGATGTAGCCGCATGGGCTTTCTCCCTGTGGTTAATACCCTTCTGCGGCTCGGATCGCGTAGAGTTCCTCTTTGCCCCTGCAAGTCCAGCATCATAGTATTTTCTTCTGCCAGACTTGGGGACAGCAGAGTTGTCTACGGTCTGAAGTGGGGCCGCAGTAGAGTCCTTCTCGCCGTTTTGAGCAACAGAGGGTATCTCATCGAAGACTTGAGGAGGAGCAAATGATTTTGGCCTCCACTCTTTGCGAGCCTTCGTGGTGCGGGTGCACTTCTGGATCGGGCCAGCGCTGCCTTCAGAGAGCATCTCTTCGAACACCTGTTGGTCGAAGCGGACGACCATCTTCTGTTGTGTGGAGCCAAGTTTGGCTGCATCCGATTGCGTCACCAACTCCTCAGCCGTGGAGAAGTTAGTCCCCAGCAGAGTCGCCATCGTGTTTGCCATTGATTGTAAAAGTATAGAACAGTTTTATGGGAGGACTGAACTTAGACTCACAATACAAACTCGCTTGTACAAAGAAAGCCTAGGGACGAAAACCTAGGTACAACAGTCTAAGTACAATTGTTTATTTTAGATTCTGGGGGGTGACGATAGAGGCTCGGGAAAGCGACGGCCGCTCTGCCTTACTCCTTGGACGATCGGTATGCAGTCTTGGCTCGGAGAAGATCTGCTTGGCGTGGACGAAGGAATGCTCTTCTTGCTCTCCTCGTGTTGCTCTCCTGGCTTCTCTCTCTCTGTGGTTATCGAAAAGAGGGGAACTCTCTCTGTATATCTGTCTTTCTTTTTTTTATTCTTTTGTTGCCCGTGGTTCTTGCAAGGGAATGATGCTGGCTATTTATAGGAGTGGGGTATGATCATTAGGGTTTGTTAATGATCATTTGTTTGGAATGTCGGCGCCCCTTCAATCTATCTGAACCCTTGATCCTGATTACAATAAATCTAGGCTATTAATGCTGATAGCACCGTATCTTGTGAGCAATTAATGCTAACTACTTTAAATCTTCATGATTGATTACGCCAATGTCTGATTGCTCGCCACGTGTCCCATTAGCTTGATAATAAATGATATGCCCTGATCTTAGTAATTATGACGATGATGTCAAATATACTTGTTGGGATTCGGTTAAATTCTTGATTGATCCCACGTGTTTTGATTGTGGGTCCTGCCAGAGCCGCATAGGATGGACAACACTTGAACCGCAGGGAGATACTCTTCGTGAGTCGCATAGGACAATGCTTCATCGAGCCGCAGGGAACGAACTCTCAATGAGCCGCATATGCAGTCTTTGCGAGCCGCATGAGCTAGCGTTGTATTGAGCCGCAGGGACTGAGCTCTCAGTGGGCCGCATATGGCTGATTTCTGCTAGTCATATAGGGTGACTTCTCAGTGAGCCGCATGGAGCTGTTCTCTATTTAAGCCGCATGAGATTTGCCACGTGGCAACCTAGGTTTTATGACGGATCGGGTCAGAGATCTTCCTCTTTTCCCGAAGAGTCTGTCATTATGGCAGAGCCATTATGACACTTTATGCCAGAGCCGCCACAGTCGTCAAATCGTGTCAGAGCATTAAATGAGACCACTATTCAAAGGGCCAGCTGTAGGAAAGGATCACAGGGGGACACGTGGCATCGATCGAGCCGCATATTCCTGCTGATCCGCATACACTCTCGAGCCGCATGAGACTGAGAGTCTTCCTTTGAACTGTGTAAGACAGCTCCCATATGAGCCGCATAGGCTTCGTATCTGGAGCCGCATGGACCATTATTCTGATATTTTCCATGCTTCTACAGTCTCGTGCATGCTGTACACGAACTCGTGGGTACGACACACGATACGAGACACCTCGTACACGTGTCCACGTGTTCGTTAAGGATAGGGCTTCATGTCTAGGGGCCTGACACAGGACCACGACATGTCTAGGATGGACACGAGATCCGAATCAGAACCCAAATCCAGTCCGTGCACGTACAATACAAAACCAGTGTGCGTGTCCGTGCTCCCTCGACATGACACGAGATTGTGTCAAACTCGAGGGGTGTACTAATAGAGGTTGCCCCTACCTCTGTGCCAAGTGGCACGTGTCCACGTGGCGTGTCGTGTCCGCAAATTGGGTCGGGTAGCAGGGCACTGTGCCGCAGTCCTGTGCACAGGTTCGTGTCCAGATTTGGACACAAAATTGTACTTAGTCCCTGGGGGATTCAAAACACACGAATAGGGCTACACAATCATAAAATTAGTTTTAAAATTTACTGAAATAAATTTCTATGTGGCATTTCGTCAAACACCTAAATAATGACATTGATACGTGTCCGATACGGACACCAAACTAATTCTAATTCCTACCAAACTTTACCTACAGCTAGGGGACACCTAGATGGATGCATCTATGGGATAAAATAAGGAATTTAGGGTGATTTGTAGAGATTATCTATAGGAATCCAATCTCCAAGAAAAAGCTCCAAATAGAGAAGTCTCCTTCCTCAAGCTATGTCCCAATAAGCTCTCTTCCTTGCAAGCTAGCCTCCTTCTTCTTCTACTCCAGATTTGGGATCAAGTGCAAAAGATTAGGATCAATTTGGTGGAGGAATGGGGAGATTTGATGAAAGGGGGAATAAATTAGGATTTCCTACAAGGGGTGTTCTAAAATAGGCAAGTGGCTATGAAGAGAGACTTTATAGGCTAAAATTAGGTTTAATTTGGGCTGTTGTGGCTGTCCAAATTAAGAGCTAGGGTTAGGGTTTCTCATGGTGGGCTTTGGGCCAAGATTAGTAACTAGCTAGTTCAACTCCTTAACCAAAAGTCCAATGCACTAAACTCTCTCAATCCTCTTATGAACCCTAGTCGCACTCAAGTCAAGCAAGACCAACTTAAGTTAGATTAGGGTCCCGTACCATGCTAACTAAGTCACTAAAGTCAAAGTCAACTCTAGGTTGGTCTCTTAAGTCACAACTAGCAAAAGTCTAAAATAGCAATCACCAATCAAACAATTATAAAATAAATTAAAATAATTCATAATGACCAAATTACCCTTAGGCAAAAATGACAGATAAAACATCCTAATCACATGGTTAGGCTCTAGGGCAAGTAGTCTCTAGGGTTTCACTAGCAAAACATCAAAATCACAAGTCATAGAATTAAATAGTTTTAAAATGATTAAAAATCACCAAAAATCATAACATAATTTAAATATCATTAATAAATAATTAAAATTATAAAATTACCCTCATTTAAAAAACTGGGTGTTACAAGAACCCTACTCAGAGATTGGAAAAAAATTAACAATTATTCTAGCAAAAAAGTCCTAAAGGACCATCAATGATTGAGAACTAATATGTGATGAATGGAGCTTATCGGGGCATCATATCTAAGACAATAACTGATAACTAAGTGAATTAGTGAAGTTAAGTGAATTATATACTCCTAAATTAGTCTAAGTTGTATTTCTAGACTAATTGGAATTTATAGGTATTTGAAGAATTTATTTATATTTTTAACTAGAAGATAACTTATTACCAATAAGAATTAGTGAGCATATAGGGAATAATACTTGAGTCTTGGCTTAGTTACAACCCCTAACCCTTCATAGTAGCCTAATAGATTTTTGTGATTTATAGAAATTTATTAAAAAAAATTATAAAATTACTAAGTATTTATGTTAAGGAAAAATAAATTAATAACAACCTTCTAGAATTTACTGTAGGAGCATACAACCATAATGTGATCCAAAGTATTTATCTAGGGTTTAAAATAACAATTTATATTTTCTAGAGTTTCCTGCCTATTTGTATTAAAATTTTATAGTTAATTAAACTAAAACTATTTACTAAATAGAATTATGTATTTAATTAAATTGGAAACTGAATGAATTATAATCCTTCTCCTAATATGCACCCTAACTGTAGCTTGGGGCTCACTCGTCAACTATAGGAAGCGGGCAGAGGGACAACGGTCCCTATTGTCAGTCTTTGGGTGCGTGCTCTAGCGCATTTATGTGAGCCTAGTCTGAATCGAAAACTTAGGCCAAGTCGACCTCAACTCCGAAGTCAAGCCTTCTTGACTTTTTATTGTCAGATATAGAGGTGGTAGCCTAGATTACGACATGTGTCACCGAGCCACCATTTGGTGCTATCTTTAACTATAAGTAGTGATTTAATCCTCCGGTTTTGGCATATTTAATTTAGAGAGATTTTATAGAGAGAGAGTTCTAGAGAAAAGGGATTTATTCCTTGGGTTTTGGCATATTTAATTTAGAGAGATTTTTTTAGAGAGAGGGTTCTAAAGAAACCCTCTGACTTTGTAGATGTCGTTACGTGCAGTTTCGAACCCCGATTCGTACCCACTTTTTTGCAATTTAGGTAAGATTTCCATATCCATAGTTTATTAGTTTTAGATTTTAACCTAAATTTTTGTAGGATTTTTAGAGTATCAGGCGTCCGTAAAATGAATGTCTTTCAGTTTTTTTGTGATTGCAGGAGTTACCAAATATTTTTCGGATATAAAGTGATGGAACTGGGGATTCCCAGGACCCTTACATTGGTGTGCGTATTGATCGATATAAAGTTAAACAGATTTAATACGTGTTCTAACCCTTCATAGGTGGAAACTAGGGTTCACAAATTATACCTGCGACGAGAAGAAGACAAGTAGTTCCTGGCAATCTCGAGCGGACGGCCCCAAGATCTTCTGCACGTATTCCTTCATTGAGTTGGACGTCGTGTGGGCGATGATCTCCCAACCTTTTCTTCTCCTTGGCAGCCCTCTCTTTCTCTCCTTACGTGAATCACGAATTTAGAGAAAGCTTCAGATTTCTGATTAGTAATTTGGCGGCCAGAGAATAGAGGATATATATAGGCTACGACAGGAACCATAAGGAGAAATTAGGGTTAGGCCTCCTAACGGATCTGGATATCCCGTGTTCAGCCCGAACACACAATCCAGGCCCATTAACAATAGCTCGGTCCACTAATAAGCTATTGTAGCACTACCTCCCTCATCCCAAATTATGTTTATGGGCTCCTTTTATTATATGCTCATTTGGCTCCCCATGTTAAGATATCGAATGTCCTTCGATCAAATTAAGTTACTGACAACTATATTGATTCGACATCTTTTATCCTTAAGTAGTACCGCTCAACTTTATTTGTCATGTCGGATATAATCCACCTGCAGGGTTTACATGACAATCCTTATGAGCTCCTTAAGGGAACATCATCAACCCGATGTATCGGGACATGGATTCCATTTATAATCATCATACATACAATATTATTATCTAATTCATAGAGGTTGTTGACCCATAATGAATCTCACACTTTCATGAGTCAAAGTAATGCACACTGCATATACATGTCTGTTATTATATCCGAATTAAGAGCACAAGCATCCATAATAACAGAGGTGTTTGTTCACTTATGTAGTCAGTACAAAGAGAACAACCTCAAGTGGTCCTGTTCAATACATATAAAGTATACTAGTGTAAACCTATAGTTAATATAGACTATTACTAGATTTCACTACAACCTTTCTAATAGATTGTCCAAGTCCATCTAGGTTGTAAACTATTTATATACTCCATAGGAAACTGATAATAAGATCTTCTGTGTGAGACCACACACACCATATTATCTACAATATAGAATATTAGACATTTACATTAACACTTGCAACAAATACAATATGTAAACATTTGACCATATGATTTTTATTCAAAATTTAAGGAAATAAGGTTACTACAAAAGTGATGCTTTTAGTATATAGCCCTAACAATGTCCCACTTATACTCAAAGTATTGCTTTTCAGTATACTGTTACAAATCTCCCACTTATACTTAAAGCCATGCTGCTAAACATCTGACTCCCATTCTCTCAACATGACTGTCAAAAGCCTCAGCTGGTAAGCTCTTTGTAAATGGATCAGCTAGGTTGTCGGCTGATGCTATCTTGATCACAACAACTTTTTTTTTCTTTATGAAATCTCGTATCAGGTGGTACTTGCGCTCAATGTGTTTACCTGTCTTATGGGATCGTGGTTCCTTCGAGTTTACAACTGCACTACTATTATCACAATAAAGTGTAATAGACTTAGGCAAACTAGGTACCACATCCAAGTCCAACAGAAAGTTTTTGAGCCAAACCGCTTTGACTGCCTCAGAGGCTGCCACATACTCGGCTTCCATGGTGGAATCAACAATACATTTTTGCTTGATACTCCTCCACACAATGGCTCCACCTCCCAAAGTAAACACATAACATGAGGTAGATTTCCTGGAATCCCTATCTGACTGAAAATCTGAGTCTGTATACCCCAAGGGAACTAAACTATCTGCCTGGTAAACTAGCATATACTCTTTATCCTTTTTAGGTACTTCAAAATATGCTTTACGGCAGTCCAGTGCTCTTGTCCTGGGTTAGACTAATATCTGCTGACCATGCCTACGGCAAAGCAGATGTCTGGTCTCGTACATAGTATTGCATACATTAAACTTCCTACTGCTGAAGCATAAGTAACTGCTTTCATGTTCTCTATCTTTCTAGGTGTCCTCGGACACTGCTCCTTTGATAGAGCAATAACATATCTAAAAGGTAAGAAACCTTTCTTAGAATTTTGTATACTAAAATGAGTTAGTACAGTATCGATATAGGAAGCTTGGGATAAGCCCAACATCCTTTTCTTGCGATCTCGTAGAACTTTGATCCCAAGGATGTGACCTACTTCTTCCAAGTCCTTCATATCAAACTGTTTGGATAACCATACCCTTACATCAGATAACATCTTCACATTGTTTCCAATGAGCAAGATGTCATCCACATAAAGTACTAGGAACATCACCACATTTTTGTCACACTTTCTGTATACACATGATTCATCCTGACATTGATCAAATCCATAAGATTTTATCACCTGATCAAAACATATATTCCAAGATCTGGAAGCTTTCTTAAGTCCATAAATGGACTTCTTGAGCTTACAAACAAGATGCTCTTGGCCCTTTTCAATGAACCCGTCTGGTTGCTTCATATAGATGTCTTCCTCAAGACTTCCATTAAGGAAAGCTGTCTTGACATCTATTTGCCAAATCTTATAATCGAGATGTGCTGCAATAGATAAAAGAATTCGGATAGACTTAAGCATGGCTACTGGAGAAAAGGTTTCCTCATAATCGATACCCTCTCTTTGAGTAAAACCTTTTGCTATAAGCCGAGCTTTAAAGGTTTCAATCTTACCATCTGATCCTCTTTTTCTCTTATAGACCCACTTGCATCCAATAGCTTTTACACCAACGGGTGGTTTTACAAGCTCCCTGACCTGATTAGAATCCATAGATTCTATTTCAGGTATCATTACTTTTTGCCAAGACTCTGCATCTTTATCTTGGAGTGCTTCATTGTAGGTACAGGGATCATAGTCTTGTTCCTCAGGGACGAAGTCTGATGACTCTCCCAAGAACATATATCTATCAGGTTGTATTACAACCCTCCCACTATGACGAGGCACTATCGGTTGTGGTGTAACATTTGTGACACGTTGTGCAGTTATTTGTAGTTCATCCTCTTGTACTGTTGGTACTGAAGTACTTGGTGTCTCACCTCTCAGTTCTTCTAGAACAACTCTACTTGTGGGTTTATGGTTCATCACATAGTCTTCCTCTAAGAATCGGGCATTGGTGCTAACAATGACCTTATGATCCTTAGGACTATAAAATAAACCTCCTTTCGTTCCTCTTGGATAGCCTACAAACAAGCGTACTTCTGTACGATATTCCAACTTATCTACTTTCCTATTCAGCACATGTACTGGACTACCCCAAATACGAACATGTTTCAGACTAGGCTTACGCCTAATCCATAGCTCTGTGGGAGTAAGAGGTACTGACTTAGAAGGAACCAAGTTCAAAATATAAGCTGCAGTCTCTAAGGCATATCCCCAAAACGAATCTAGTAAATCTGAGTAACTCATCATTGATCTAACCATCTCCATAAGAGTTCTATTTCTTCTTTCGGCTACATCATTCTGCTGGGGCGTTCCAGGTGCAGTCAATTGGGATGTAATCCCAGCCTCTGATAAATAATCCATAAACTCTCCAAAGAGGTACTCGCCACCATGATCTGATCGTAATGACTTGATATATTTTCCATGACATTTCTCCGTTTCAGCCTTGTACTCTTTGAATTTCTCAAAGCACTCAGACTTACGGTGCATCAAATAAATGCATCCATACCTTGAATAATCATCAATAAATATGATAAAATATTCAAAGCAACCTCTAGCTTGGATAGTCATGGGTCCGCACAAATCAGAATGAACCAATTCTAACACATCTTTGGCCCTATACCCCTTTGCCGTAAAAGACCTTTTGGTCATTTTACCTTCCAAGCAGGATTCAAAGACTGGTAGTGCCTCCCCTTCCAATGAACTCAAAGGTCCATCTTCAACTAGTCTTTGAATCATTCTTAGGTTAATATGCCCCAATCGCATCTGCCAAAGATATATTTGGTTCATACAATAAGGTTCTTTTCTCTTATTTAAGTTAGATGACATATTATTCATTTCTATAAGTTGCATTATGGGCGAAATAGGATTAATGACATACAGATTATCAACCAATGCACCAGAACAGATAAAATGTTTATTCTTTCTAATAACAATATTGTCATTAAAATAAACTGAATATCCATCCTTAACTAACATAGAAACAGAAAGTAAATTCCTTTTAAGTAAAGGTGCATAAAGACAATCTCTCAATGTTAAAGACTTATTTCTACCAAAAAATAAAGTAACATCTCCTAATGCAACGACCGCTACTTTTGTAGCATCACCCATGAACAAGCATATCTCTCTATCACTGAGTCGTCTGGTTTCCTGGAACCCCTGTAATGTATTACAGACATGATTAGTGGCTCCTGTATCTACACACCAGTTGCCGGTAGATAACACCGCTAAACATATTTCAACTATTAGTAAATGAGATATACCTTCTTTGTTCCCTTGTTTGAGAAGTGGACAATCAGTCTTCCAATGTCCTGACCCTTTGCACTTGAAACATTTGTCTTTCGGCTTTTTCACCACGCCTTGAGATCCCATGCCCTTTTTTGCTGAGTTTGTCTGTTTTTGAATGTTATTCTTCTTTTTACCGCCTTTTGGCTTAGAAGTAGAAGCCTTTTCAGAAACAAAAACATGACCACTCTGCCTAAAGAGAGATTCTGTATCCTGTAGTTCTTTTGTAAGTTCTGCCAAACTATACAACCTTTTGTTCATGTTGTAATTAAGGCAGAAATTGTCAAAACTTTTAGGCAGAGTCCCGAGAATGATATCGACCTGGGATTTTCTATTGATTTTAGCTCCAAGGATCTCTATCTCATTCAGATGACCCATCATCTTGAGAACATGATCCCTTACTGGTGTACCCTCAGCCATTTTTGTATTTATCAAACGCTTCATAGCAAACTGCCTAGCTGCTCTACTCTGATGTCCGAAGAGTTCCTTGAGGTTATACATCATGTCATAAGCCGTGGCGATGGCCTGATGCTGATGTTGCAGTACATTTGACAAGGATGCCATAATGTAACATCGCGCCATCTCATCTGTCTTTTTCCACTTCTTATAAGCCTCTTTGACATCTTCATCAGAGTTAGCATCTGGCTTAGGTGGGTATTCCTCAATAAGTACATATTTGTACTCCTCAGCAGTCAAGACAATGTCCAGATTACGTTTCCAGTCAATATAATTAGGTCCAGTAAGTTTGTTTTCTTTAAGAATCACCATAAGTGGACTGAAAGAACCTATTTTTGAAATCCTGAGAATCACATAAATAAAAATTATGTAGGACAAAAACTTTTTGAATTAATTAAATAGAAATTTACCAACACATTGAACATCATGAATTTAGCATGCCACGATAGTGTGGACGTATACAAATTCAACTTTGTTCAAGTAGGTACTACCTATTAATTTTACTATCATGTCAATATAACTTTATGACAAATAAAATTAATATATTGGTCTTGCTCTGGTCATACAAATAATAGCAGTGACTCCGATGGAGAGGATAACATTATTTGTATCTAAGTGTATACCATTACTTAATACTAAGTCCATTACCTTGTAATAAGTTCCTTCAGATGGAGAAGTGAACACATACTAGGTAACTTTCTACGATTATCTCTAAGGAAGTTTGTACTGGTGATCCATAATTATACTCATCCGATATAGAGTAAGGTACTAAAGCCAATGCGTAAGTATAATTACATCACCTACAAACCAGTAATGGAGACCATAGGATTTATACTAAATAAATATTCTCTCCCACTTAGTTATTTAATAATAAGGGTTTTTCTACTAGTTGATATTATGTCCATGTTGTCCATTATTAATGTAGGCTTATTTTTTCAAAAAAAAACATCCATATAATAATAAACATGCATAATCAAAAAAAGTAAAATGATAACAAATAAGAGAAAAATATCCAACTATTATGCTCATCTTTCCTGCTCCGTCCTCAACTATCCGAATCCAATATCTGGCTGCCTCTGGACTGCTTAAAAACCAGCATCTCATCCGGCGTCAGAAACAGCCACCACCGCCATCATGATTAATCAAAAATAATTAAAATTACATCAATCCTATGCCCTCCGAAGGAGTTCACACATAATCTAGATTTGAAAAATTTAAATAATAAGCACGATTAACCCTGGTTATTTTAATTACATCCACAGCAACAACAACATCCACGACATGTTCGTAGTTTAAACAACACAATCAAAAACATGCATTGGACCATAATAGGTGGATCTAAGATGCCTGCAAAACCGAGTTAGAACAGATCTACATCTACTGAATATTACACAGCGTTGGTTTTATTGGACAACATGGATGTGTCAATCAATACGCAGATCCAAAGTGGCTTTGATACCAATTGATGGAACTGGAGATTCTCAGGACCCTTACTTTGGTGTGCGTATTGATCGAAAGAAAGTTAAACAGATTTAATATGTGTTCTAACCCTTCATAGGCAGAAACTAGGGTTCATAAATTATACCTGCGACGGGAAGAAGACAAGTAGTTCCTGGCAATTTCGAGCGGACGACCCCAAGATCTTCTGCACGTATTTCTTCCTCGAGTTGGACGTCATATAGGCGACAATCTCCCAACCTTTTCTTCTTCTTGGCACTCCTCTCTCTCTCCTTACGTGAATCACGAATTTAGAGAAAGCTTCAGATTTCTGATCAGTAATTTGGCGGCCAAAGAATAGAGGATATATATAGACTACGACAGGGACCATGCGGAGAAATTAGAGTTAGGCTTCCTAATGGATCTGGATATCCCGTGTTCAGCCCGAACACACAATCCAGGCCCATTAACAATAGCTCGGTCCACTAATGAGCTATTGTTACACTACCTCCCTAATCCCAAATTATGTTTGTGGGCTCCTTTTATTATATGCTCGTTTGGCTCCCCATGTTAAGATATCGAATGTCCGTCGATCAAATTAAGTTTTTGACAACTATATTGATTCGACATCTTTTATCCTTAAGTAGTACCGCTCAACTTTATTTGTCATGTCGGATATAATCTACCTGCAGGGTTTACATGACAATCCTTATGAGCTCCTTAAGGGGACATCATCAACCCGATGTATCGGGAATGAATTCCATTTATAATCATCATACATACAATGTTATTACCCAATTCATAGAGGTTGTTGACCCATAATGAATCTTACTCTTTCATGAGTCAAAGTAATACACACTGCATATACATGTCTGTTATTATATTCAAATTAAGAGCACAAGCATCCATAATAACAGAGGTGTTTGTTCACTTATGTTGTTAGTACAATAAGAACAATCTCAAGTGGTCCTGTTCAATACACACAAAATATACTAGTGTAAACCTATAGTTAAGATAGACTAATACCATATTATACTACAACCTTTCTAATAGAATGTCCAAGTCCATCTAGGTTGTGAACTATTTATATACTCCATAGGAAACTGATAATAATATCTTCTGTGTGACACCACACACCATATTATCTACAATATAGAATGTTAGACATTTGCATTAACACTTGCAACAAATACAATATGCAAATATTTGCCCATATGATTCTCATTCAAAATTTAGGGAAATAAGGTTACTACAAAAGTGATGCTTTTAGTATATAACCCTAACAGAAAGAAGAGCGTGTAGGAATTCTTCTTTATCGAAAAACTTTTTAACTTGTTACAACTTGAAATCGATTATAAAATTGTTGTAATACAAAATTTGGAGCCAAGTCAAGATTCTAGAGAGGTAGGGTGATAAAAGCTGAATCAACATGCTATTCCTCTACTATGTTGACGATTTGACAAAGCTTTTGGGAACTGGGAGGTCTAAGGGAGCAAGAGCAGTCGCAATCAAGTGGTTAGAATATGTGGATTCCCTTGTCACCTGACAACTATTTCATCCCAAACAATCATACTATATCCCAAATCGTAACCATCAAATTCTCTGTCGTTATCCATATTGTGCTTCGTGCCGCTACTCTCAAAACATGGGACAACTATAACTCGCCATACATACATGGGAAACTTAGTTCTATGACAAACTAGCCCAAGCGATATTCCTCAATCATGCAGAATCTAAAACATAACCAAGTCGGTCACTCATCATCTCATATTCGAAACCTAGAGTTACCCCTTAACCAAATCCTGATAATTCTCAGGACTTCAAGTTCAAATTCCTACAAATCTTTCAAACCTGACTACATTAATGCCTTAATCACAATCACATGCGTTGATACTCAATTCTCGCTAACTAGTTTTACTATCTTCCGAAGTTATCGTTTGACTCACCTACGTTTTACCTTCCGAAACTTTCTAAATATTTTAAACAATCAATCGACATCTGAATCTCTTATTATGAACATCTCGAATATACTCTTTCAAATACTATCTCAATCTGATATTATCGTCTCAAATTCGACCAAGTAAATTTTTTTATTTTTTTTGCTTTTATTCCATCCTCAAAAAGACTTCATCAAAACACAAATTCATATTCCATCAAAACTTTCTTTTATACTAGAAATCTGATCCAACATATTCAATTCATTTGCTCAACCAACAATAATTCTATCGATCAATCCTTACGATATCAACATTAATGACCCAAGTATCCAGTCTATGTAAACACCATGTTTTCTCAAACTAGATCAATCAAAATCTAAATTCATTCCGCTTCAGTGATCGCACATCCATTAATATTTCCTTAGAACATACGATTCAGAATCATATGTCAACTCGTCATCAATTTTTAATATATCATTTTTACTTGAGCAACACAAATGAGGCAAACCATCAATATGCAATTGATCTGAAATCTTCGATACCATTATGTTCTTTAATCATAAGCCATCTACCCATCAAACATCAATATCCAATATCATAATCCAATCCAATCCTATCAATCATCAAACTCTCAAGAACACTTCTTCCAGTTTCAAGCCTCAACTCTACAAACTAGCTACACCAGCTCAATAATCTACATAGACGACTCTCACTAAGGTCGACCGCACCAATTATATCTCTTAACACAAGAATATCTGCCTAATCGCTAGGCGAACTCACATGCCAAAGTCAAAGTTCATGATAACCACTTCCATGCAACTAATATAAAAATGCTCACCCTAATTCTAAGGTCAAACTAATATAGTCAGTAATATAGGATTTCCTACCGAAGCTCATCTCACTCTGATTTCTAAACATCAAGTATAGATTTTTTCTATTTGCATCTGCAATATCCAATTCAAGGGGCCCGGGGTCTGTTCAGCAAAGCCATTCTTAGGGTAATTTTATTCACGATCATCCTCTGTCATAACAAGGTTCCACGATATCAATCTAACAATTCTCAAAATCAAAATCGTAATTTCATTCCATAGATACACCAATCCAAACTCATATACCTCGACCATAAACTCAAAAAGTCATAACCATCGATCACAAGTCACAATGTCAATTCTAAAATTCAAGATACAATCTCAATCATAATTTCATCAACTATAACTTATCTCAAATCCCAATCCTACTAGCCCTCAATCTGTGTATCTATCTCATCGAAAAATCGCAAGCTCATCTACTAAATTTTTTTTGAGTCATAACAATACTCGTAGCAATGATCGTACAAATCTAATTCAACCGAATCATGGTCGACTCGTTCATCCTCCAAATCTGTCAACATTATCATCCTACCGAGTCAGACTAACATCCATTCAGGCATACTCCATGATTATCTAATCAAATCATCCAAACATTTGATACCATCAAATTCTCAAAATATAAAATCTGTTCAAACAATAACATTTGACACAATCTTCGTTCGTCGAATCAGAGTATCCGTGATTTATCGCATATCTATCTTTGCTATGCCTCAATACAATCAGTGACGTACATAACCAGAAGATCTTTCTTTTGCCATGAATTCTAAGTCGTATAATCAATGTTATCATCCGAACTAAATATATCATCAGCTATAGCTATCTCCCGAACTAGTTACATGATCAGCTCGTCCAAACTCAAATCACATTTGTTTATCTTAGGCATAGAGTAATATATATATATCTTTATTCGTATTAGTCTATACTAACAATAAAGCCTCGATACAGTATCCATTCATCTAATTCTAAGATTGGTCAGCTATACTCTAACTCGAGTCATCTAGCGATACTGTCTCAAATCCTTATAGTCATTCTCGTATCTTCAACTCCAAATTTTTCATGCATTCTGTCTTTTAATCAAACTGCTTTCCTCATTCAAATTTGAAACTTAATTCTATTCAGTTCTATGCCAACATTTTTGTAAATGTTCTGTCACTCCACTTTTCACAAAATTTAGGGATTTTATGATTTTCAAGTTCATGATTTTTATTTAAAATAATAATAATAAAGTATTATGATTTTAGTTGATCTCAAAATGCATTTTTTGAAAAACCGTGGTTTTGTTTCATTTTGGGCCTGAAAGTTTGGGCCAGCTTATCATGGCAATTACCACTCGATTTTGGTCTATTAATATTGGGCTTTTGACCATAGCTAATATTGTATAAACCCCATACTGTGACCTAACCGTTAGATTTGAAATTCATCAATCAGACTAAGGAAGAGAGAGAGAGCAGTCTCCTCTGAGATTCCTTCCCAACTTCTCTAACAACCTTGTGCAAATTTTCGAATGGAAATTGGTTCTTACCGCCAATTGTTGCTTCCTTTTCAAGCCATGTTTTAACTATCTATTTAATGGGCAGTAGATCCCTAATTTCCTAATTGTGCTCAAATTAATTCTTCTCTTCCCTAAAATTTTTGCAAAAGAGCTCGAGGAGGAGACTCATAGCGATGGTGATGATGCTGCGGCATTGATATTCCTCTTTCGAAGATCAATTCGTGCAAAGAAATTCTAGCAATTGCTTCAGTGTAAATTCTCCTTGATCATCAGTCGGTGGTTCCTTTCGATCCAGTGTTGGTAAAATTGGTAAAAATCCTTACTCAATTTTAATCGAAGTGATTGATTGATTCAACTGTTCTTCCTTGGGGATCAGGATCTGCAGATCGAGGCATCATTGATCGATTGATCGATTCCTTGTCTCCATCACCAACAATTGAGGTGAGTTCTTATCAATTCTCGAAGGAGTAATCAGCCATTTGATTGATCTACCTCCTAAATTTTTGATGATCTAAAATTGAGTTGTTCAAATCTTGCTTGTAGGACACTTGACTCTGTTCTGAGTGTTCCTTGACATTTAGCTTTATTTTTGGTCAATCCAAACAATCAAACAAGGTGAAGATCCCTATCCAAGAGTTTTAATTCATTTGGTTGGATTCTCGATTCTGTTCTAAAAAATTATTGGTATTGAATTGATAGATCGAGGTTGAATTTGAGTTGCTCTGACTTGATAAATCACTCTCATCGATCTGTCATTTGGTAAGTAATTCCAGATTTTCTCTCAAACTTAGATTATGAATTTATTTCTATTTTGCTTTAACTCATGGAGTTGTGCTGTATATTTATATTCATTGGTGGGATGATCGATTTTGAGTGTCAGAAATTTGGATGATGAGGATTTGAACACCAGTATAGCAAGTTGCAGACACCCTCCTTAGACCCTGATTTGATCTCGTAGAGGTAACTCTCTGATCTTTAAATTTTTAGCAGTAATCTGATGATATAGCATATGCTTGAGTTATTTTGGAGTAGGTATGGTTGTGTGGAAATTCTCCTAAATCGGGAATTGATACTAGGTTGATAGTTGGTTTATTATGAATCAAACATAATTGTCCATTTGGCTAGGATTGATGTTCAGAATTGTCCATATTGTCCATTTGGCTAGGGTTGATGTTCAGAATTTTGGACAAAGAAATAGGAATATGATTAGATCGGTTCATGGTTAAGATTAATCTAAGAGAAAGTCGTTCATAGACGTAATTCTTAATAAGAAAATAATATATATTTATTTAGAAATTATTTATAAAGTATTTAGAAATTATCAATCTGTTTAGAAACTAATAATAATATTTTGTCAGGATAACGTAGATAGTCTTTTCTTTGAAGGTATTTTTAAAGAACATATATATATATATATATATATATATATATATATATATATATATATATATATATATATATATATATATATATATATATATATATATAGGGTCTATGAGCTCAATATAATAATTATTTAGGCTCACAAACAAATTATAGGTAGAATCCAAGAAGATTATTATCTCTCCTAAATATCCTTTTTGTTAAAACTTTGAAGCCCAATGAAAAATATGTATATTCATAACAAGTCCAATCTAAGTTATAAATAAGCCAACTGTACATAATCAACCCAACTAAATTTGTTAAAACTTTAAATCGGTACTTACTATAAGTCTAAAATAAAAATAAAAATAAACAAAATTGAACCCAACAGCCCAAAAAATCCTAAATCCTTTATATATCACAATACCCTTCTTCACTGGCTTAAAGCCCCACCATTTTAGGCTCACCCATTAGGCCTAAACCCGTATTCCCTAGTAGCAGCTTTTGTTTTTACTACTAAAAACCAAATATGGAGAGAGAAAGGATTAGAAAAGTGAGAAAGGGGGAAGAAGAAACATGAGGAGTAGCAGAGCGAGATTCTCACCGACGGCGGCTCTGAAAGGAAGACTTCGTCGGGCTGGTCGGGTGGCATGACTTGGCAGCGATGTGCAGGTCGGCGGTGCACCGGTGCTCGGCTCGCGGGAGCGAATGAAGCACGGAGAATAGTCGCATGTGCTGGCAGCGCACGAGGAAGATGACAGCTTCGCTGGACATCCTAGGCGACATGAAGGGCTTGGCACAGCGAGGACGCTGTGGCTCAGTCGGCGACCGCGCGAGGAGAGTGGTTGGATGGAGGCGGTCGACTACTTCGGAGAGGCGTGGTGGTGATTGGATTTCTTTGGTGGTGGTGGTGTATGTGGCCATAGTGGTCATGGTGGATGAATGAGATAGGGGTCGGTCGAGATGTGCCAGAGGTCAGAAAGGCGCTGGAGATGGCAGCGGTCCCGATACATGATCTCGGTGGTGGCGAGAAGGTGGACGATGGTGGTACTGATGGTTGTCTTGTTGGACTCAACGGACACGGACACGGACACGGACACACGGGTCCGGACACGTTTGATTACTGTAATATATGTGGTGAATACACAGACACAATCGGACATGGATACTCTGGCACCACTTCTGTGTACTGGCTTTGTTGGTGGTGATGGCGTCTGTGATTGGTTTTGGCAATCGGTGGAGGTGAAGATGGCTTGGGAAGGCCGAATTTGGCCGGGAGCGAAGAAGATGGAGGCAGGGTGCTGGAAATCTAGCCTGGGAAGATGTTACATATATTGTGGTTTTGGTTTAGGAGATAGGGATAGGGATAGGAATAAACTGATTGTGTACATCTCTTCATGCATACGTGTATATATATATATATATATATATATATATATATATATATATATATATATATTTTATATATATATATATATATATATATATATATATATATATATTTTATATATATATATATATATATATATATATTTTATATATATATATATATATATATATATATTTTATATATATATATATATATATATATATATATATATATATATATATATTTTATATATATATATACACACGTATGCATGAAGAGATGTATATATTATATATATATATATATATATATATATATATATATATATATATATATATATATATATATATATATATATATATATACACGTATGCATATATATATATACATGCATAAAATATATATATATATATATATATATATATATATATATATATATATATATATATATATATATATATATATATTTAATATATACATCTCTTCATGCATACGTGTGTATATATATATATATATATATATATATATATATATATATATATATATATATATATATATATATAGGCTAACAGAGAGCGAAGATTGACATACACCTGGATGGATTACTATATGTGATTAGAGGATAGTCTTAGTCACATAGCGTTGACGATTTAGTATTTAAGTAGGATTTAAATATGGAAACTTGAGATATGAATTAATATTATATTGGGAGGGTAACCGAGAGATAGAAACGGCTGAACATGTACGGCTGCATATATATATATATATATATATATATATATATATATATATATATATATATATATATATATATATATATATATATATATATGTAATATATATTACATATATATGTAATATATATATATATATATATATATATATATATATATATATATATATATATATATATATATATATATATATATATATATATATATATATATTTTGTAGGCTATTGGCCCCCCGGCCCAGCCTACCCGCCCACCCCCCCCGGCCGAGTTCCCCAAACCCCAACAACCCCCGCGCCCGCGGGGTCTCGAACCCGGCCCTACCCGTACACAAGCATGGGTGTACCCATCACACCACACATGCTTGTATATATATATATATATATATATATATATATATATATATATATATATATATATATATATAATATATGTAATATATATGTAATATATATGTAGGAAGCGGATCAAAAGCCCCCCTTAGAAAAGCCCCTAAAAATCTCCCTCACTCTAATCCGTAATTTAATGTTAATATTAATGTTAATATTAACATTAAATACTAAAATTAACATTAAACTTAACATTAAAATTAATATTAACATTAGCATTAGTATTAACATTAATATTAATATTAATATAAAAAAATAAAAAATAATAATATTAACATTAACATTAATATTAACATTAATATTAACATTAACATTAACATTAACATGAATATTAACATTAATCTTAACATTAATATTACGAATTAGAGTGAGGGAGGTTTTTAGGGGGTTTTCTAAGGGGAGCTTTTGATCCGCGCCATATATATATATATAAATTTGTCATTCGAAAGAAATAAGGAAACATTCTCTTAAAAGTTTGAGCTTCCTAAGTAAACTTCTAACTGGATAAGGACCAAGATTCTCATAGATTCTTCCCTTAATTTATATTAACTAAATAATTTAGAAAAACTAATTTAATTTAATCTTAATCCAATACATGATCATACTAATAATTTGAAATAATATTTAGTATTATCAATAATCCGAATCTTAATCAATGATTTAGTACTACAATAATATTCTTTAAAATATTTGATGTCATCAATTAATTCCAAATCTCTATATTTCAGAATATATGGGTAAAACCTTTTATTCAACAATAAATTTGATTTTTGAAACTATTTTAGAAAACCAACTTTGAAGACTAAAAATAGTAGCAACCTATTTTATAATTCCATAATTTGAGAACAAGTATTTTTATAAAAATTTAAATTATATTTTCAAGCTATAAATTTTAAAATACTTTTTGAAAAGCAAAATAATAGCAAATTATCTTCTACAAAATATTTGACAAAAATTACTTTTAAACACAATAATTAAAATAAGGTAATAAAATAAAAAAAATTCTGAAATTTCGGGAAGAGGGGTTACAAATCTACCTACCTTAGAAATAAATTCGTCCTCGAATTTAAGGACTGCTAGGATAGACGGAACTTGGTCGATCGGTGAATATATAGAAAAAATTTATAATAAAACAACAAAAAAAAAAATTAAACCACGGATGAAAAGGAAAGGAAGAGATTTTAATAAGAACGTTAATCAACTAGGGTGGAAATAGGCATGGCTTGGTGTTGGGACCTTAGGTTATGTTCTTGAATCCTATAAATGCTCTAAAATGTTTTCAAATAGTTCGACACTCAAAAGCTAACAATAACCTCAAGGACAATTCATCAATGGAATACTCTATCCACCCTAGAGAGCTTTTTTTTTTTGAAATCTCGAAGGGCACGATTAATCATGATTAGAAATATAATCAAGGAATGATATGATCAAAACTGAGTTAGATTGTCACTGAAATCGAATTTTAAGAAAAGATACCACGTGGCACGATTAAGGTATAGTTCAAAGGGTCTAGTCACAATGGTCAAAATATAATTGAAATATGATTAATTATACAAGAAAAGTCGTTATGCACGATCAATTATTGGCACGGTCAATAAGTTGAGGAAAATGTTTTGGCATAGTTATAAAGTCAAGACCTAGGTATGACTATAATTCTAGTGAGTTGGAATTAACATATACTAAATGGTTACTAGGAGGGAACTAATAGGATGGTAATAGAGAGGCTACAAGACTTATCGAGAGGACATAGAAAAAAATAGGATACACAATCAAATTGAAATGAGGGTGGAATAATCGTATGCCAATAAAAGGTGTAGCCACTATGGTATTCAAAAACCGTACGTATATCTAAAGTTGTTTCACCGAGAATCTATGTGTACATCTGACTGCAGTAACCCTTGGTTTCATGACTCAAATATGATATGGTATCGAATACTCTATTAGCTCTACCAATATTAACATACAACTCAAAGTCAGAATAGGAAAATTAGGACATAGTTTTAGTATCATTCTACGACTTATATATACTCGAAATTACTTCAACTTTGGGATCATGCCACGCTAGTGCGCTGCTAGCTGCAGTGAACCCGCAGTCTCGGTAATTCAAGTCAATGGCGACAGTGCGCTGCTGTCTTACCATAATGAGTCACCGAAAACTACTTCCACTATATTCACACAATTTTGAAGGAGGTTCTAGAATTTCAATGAGTCGGTCATGATAGAAAATATAAGTATCTGTTCTCGAAGTATAATATCAGTTTTTGAAATTCAGACGATTGATTAGGAAGGAAATGACCGAAGACAAGGGAGATATAAATTTTAATTTCTATTTCTCTAGTATTCAAGATCAAGGAAATATGTATAAAGCATTATGTCTACCTACTATGAATATATTTTTACACCAGTATATATGTATAGCCTAAATAAATTCCCAAAATATCAATCTAAGAGAAGATTACCCTATTTCCAAGTAAAATATAAATTTAAATATCAATAATACATATATTATATTAAATATACAATTTATAGAAATTATTCACGAGACTAAAAATGGACTACCAATATAGATATATATGCACACCTATATATCTACATAAAAGTCGTTGGTTGCTCTACATGACTACCAGGACTTGGGTTGCGTTCGGGCTAGTTTAGAACAACCGGGTCTTCTAAAAGCCGTATTATTATTAAATAACTAATTAAATTATTTATAGAGGTCAAGTCACAACTTTGTCTTATTTTTCTAGCTCGGACACACTTATGGCTCGATCTTTCCGACCATAACTAATATACTAGTCAAAGCACGCTACTGCACTATCCGTGCCATCACTTCTAGTCATATGGTGCTCCAAAATTTAACTATAACTAAGACATTCTATAATAATAATTAATTAAATTAAATATTTATAAATTCCAAAATTCTCATCTTAATTCAAATAAAATAAATAAAAATAATATTTCCAAAATTTTGGAAAGATGTTACGAATCTGTCCTCCTTAGAAATATCGTTGAATAAAAATACGATAGTGCATCCTTCTATGAAAGTCATCTAGTAGGATTTAGAATTCAATGAGACCTATATAGCAACCTTAACTACCCAACTGTCAACTTAAATTAGGGATTCATAGTCCTAACTATTCTCCTAAAATTGCCTTACTCCTAGTTGTGAATGAGCATTTCCTAGTCGCAGGCTCGCAGTAGTACGACTAATATGGTACTACCACGAGTTTGCACAATTTACAAAAACTGACCTGTATGGGCCACCACAAAAATTTGTCACGACCCGCACCCGCTTTTTGGGATATGAGTGCGTGTCCAAGCCAGCCGCTGCAGAGTCGGCGTAGAACGCTGTCAAGCCCGTAATAAATAAATGTTCAAATAAACTTATTTGCTCATTACATTTCTAATAGATTATAACATTTACAAGAATTATATTCAAAGAAAATACAATGTTCTTACATATTTGAAATGACTACAATACAGCTATCTAATCTCTAGGTTTCTGCCTGCTAGTACACTCGTATCTCCTCGTGCTAAGTTAAGCCACAGCTAACCTGAAAAATGTTGGTTTTCAGTCAGGAATGGAACAAGCACACAAACCGACAACAATACGAAAATACAATAGAATTCACAAGACATGAATATAACATATGTGAAATAAAACAAGAAAGTAACTGATGTCATGGCATATCTAGAAAGCAAGTAGGTAACTCCACAACAAGGTGTATCAACTGGAGATATATGTAACTAGGATGTTATGGCAAGTGGTGAAGAAAACAAATAAAAGACAACTATCTATGTGTTTTAAAATATCTTATTCGACATGTGAACGACTAAGGGGTAAATCCGGAACCCTACACGTGTCGTGTGCAGCTGCTATATTTGAAGAATAGATATTTTGGGGATGTTTCTAGGTAGTCAACATATCTACTAAGATATTTCTTCGCCCAGCTAGTACTCATGGAATCCAGTCGCAAGCATGGTAATCATGTAAAAGACAGTCACAAAGTATAAACAAATCCATGATACTAATCCGTGTGACAACGTGTCATCAAGCAAGAGAGCATATGTATAAACATGAAATGGAAACTACTATAAATCAAAAGCAATCAGAAAGTGCATTTGCCTGAGGTTCTTAGCTGGTGAAATCGAAAGTACGGTTGAGTCCAGAATTGTCCATTTGGCTAGGATTGATGTTCAGAATTTTGGACAAAGAAATAGGTATATGATTAGATCAGTTCATGGTTAAGATTAATCTAAGAGAAAGTCGTTTATAGACATAATTCTTAATAAGAAAATAATATATATTTATTTAGAAATTATTTATAAAGTATTTGGAAATTATCAATCTTTTTAGAAACTAATAATAATATTTTGTCCGGAGAACGTAGATAGTCTTTTCTTTGAAGGTATTTTTAAAGAACATATATATATGGGGTCTATGAGCTCAATATAATAATTATTTAGGCTCACAAACAAATTATAGGTAGAATCCAAGAAGATTATTATCTCTCCTAAATATCCATTTTGTTAAAACTTTGAAGCCCAATGAAAAATATGTATATTCATAACAAGTCCAATCTAAGTTATAAATAAGCCCATTGTACATAATCAGCCTATCTAAATTTGTTAAAACTTTAAATCAGTACTTACTATAAGTCTAAAATAAAAATAATAATAAACAAAATTGAACCCAACAGCCCAAAAATCCCAAATCCTTTATATATCATAATACCCTTCTTAACTGACTTAAAGCCCCACCATTTTGGGCTCACCCATAAGGCCCAAACCCCTATTCCCTAGTAGCAGCTTTTGCTTTTACTACAAAATAGCAGAGCGAGATTCTCACGACGGTGGCTCTGAAAGGAAGACTTCGTCAGACTGGTCGGGTAGCGTGACTTGGCGGCGATGCGCAGGTCGGCGACGCATCGGTGCTCGGCTCGCGGGAGCAGACGAAGCACGGGGAATAGTCGCTTGTGCTGGCGGCACACGAAGAAGACGACAGCTTCGCCAGAGACCCTGGATGACGCGAAGGGCTTTGCACGGCGAGGACGCTGTGGCTCAGTCGGCGGCTGCGTGAGAAGAGTGGTTGGATGGAGGCGGTCGACTAATTCGGAGAGGTGGTGGTGATTGGATTTCTGTGGTGGCGGTGGTGTATATGGCCATTGTGGTCATGGTGGATGACTGAGATAGGGGTCGGTCGAGACGTGCCAGAGGTTGAGAAGGCGTCAGAGATGGCAGCGGTCCCGGTGCATAATCTCGTTGGTGGCGAGAAGGTGAACGATGGTGGTACTGATGGTTGTCTTGTTGGACGCAACGAACACGAACACACGGGTCCGGACACATTTGATTACTATAATATATGTGGTGAATACACAGACACAATCGAACACGGATAGTCTGGCACCACTTCTGTGTACTGGCTTTGTTGGTGGTGATGGCATCTGTGATTGGTTTTGGCAATCTGTGGAGGTGAAGATGGCTTAGGAAGGCCAGATTTGGCCAGAATGAAGAAGATGGAGGCAGGGTGCTGTAAATCTAGCATGGAAAGATGTTGCATATATTGTGGTTTTGGTTTAGGAGATAGGGATAGGGATAGGAATAAACTGATTGTGTACATCTCTTCATGCATACGTGTATATATATATATATATATATAGGTAGGCTAATAGAGAGCGAAGATTGACATATACTAGATGGATTACTATATGTGATTAGAGGATAGTCTTGGTCACATAGCATTGACAATTTAGTAGTTATGTAGGATTTAAATATGGAAACTTGAGATATGAATTAATCTTATATTAGGAGGGTAACCGAGAGATAGAAACAGCTGAACATATACGGCTGCATATATATTATATATATATATATATATATATATATATATATATATATATATATATATATATATATATATATATATTTATGTATATATATATATTTGTCATTCGAAAGAAACAAGGAAACGTTCTCTTAAATGATTGAGCTTCCTAAGTAAACTTCTAACTGGATAAGGACCAAGATTCTCATAGATCCTTCCCTTAATTTATATTAACTAAATAATTTAGAAAAACTAATTTAATTTAATCTTAATCCAATACATGATCATACTAATAATTTGAAATAATATTTAGTATTATCAATAATCCGAATCTTAATCAATGATTTAGTACCACAATAATATTCTTTGAAATATTTGATGTCATCAATTAATTCCAAATCTCTATATTTCAGAATATATGGGTAAAACCTTTTATTCAACAATAATTTTGATTTTTAAATCTATTTTAGAAAACCAACTTTGAAAGACCAAAAATAGTAGCAACCTATTTTATAATTCCATAATTTGAGAACAAGTATTTTTATAAAAATTTAAATTATATTTTCAAGCTATAAATTTTAAAATACTTTTTGAAATGCAAAATAATACAAATTATCTTCTACAAAATATTTGACGAAAAACACAATAATTAAAATAAGGTAATAAAATAAAAATAATTCTGAAATTCCGGGAAGAGGGTTACAGGCTTATACATGGGAAGACCTAAGATGTACCACTAGTACTAAAAGAAGCTAGTATTCTAAGAAAACAAGGACTGCATTCACTAAAACTTGGACTCAACTTACAAAGTGGAAAATGGGCAATGCTCTAAGAAGAGGACTAAACATACATCTGAAATGAACAAAACACAAGGTGAATGGGCAGTATACTTAGCCAAGAGTCCTAGGACTGATCAACCACCATTTTGGGTCTGTCATGAAAGTAGGGACAGAACTAAAGTATTAACTGAACTAAAATGTGGGCTATTAAAGTTATTGTCTGATACACTCCAATTAGGAATAGCTGAACACATAAACACCAAGAACTTGCTACAACAGGGCAGGAGTTGATACTTGTATCAAATAGGAGATTATATGAATTGGTAGACTGTTAAATACTTCAGGCATGGAACTGAAGCAAACTATGATGCAGGACACACCATCAAAAATGAGGTCTGAACATGACTTGATGTTCAAGTTTGAACATTCAACTAAGAGCAGTTAGCAAAGGGAATGCAAGAACTAAATATGAGCATTCAAAATATGACTGATCAAATTAGAGAGTGCATAAGAACAATGATTAGAGAGTGAAGACTGAACATTCCTAAAGGATTATCCCATTGCAAGACACGATCAAATGGATGGATGTTGTGATTGCTACTACAATAATGTAGGACAAAACAGGATGTACTATAGCTGCACATGAAGATGCAGAACAGAACCTCTAAATTTACTGATACATAAAAGGGAACTAAAACATATAGATATAATGAAAGGATTGAACTAATAAAGCAATGAAACATATCTGGAATGACCAACATATGTTAAACAAGAACTGAACCTATGAACTAATGCTAAAGCAAGAAGGAAAGGTCTGATACCTCATGAAGAGGATAGATACATAAACATATACATAAAATTAATAATGATGGGCTCGGAAGTGAACCTGGAGGGCGATCGTACGACCTTGGCAGAGGCGGCTAGGGTTCCTCTCCCGCGGCCACCGGATCCCCTCGCCGGCGGGGGGAGGAAGACCGAAAAGAAGGGGGGTGTGGCATCTGCCACCGGATTATAATTTAGTGATATTTTTTATTTTTATTTGAATAGTTTATATTTAATTTTCTAGGATTATAGGAGTTATGACTAAGTCCATAGGTGATTTAGGACCATCTTGTAGTCACATGATTTCTAGATAGGGTTTATATGCATTTTATGGCTATAATATATTTTATTATAATTTTTAAACATTTTTAGATATTTATTTATTGAAGATATATTTATTTCATTGACTTTCGTGAATCACTATAAGATCATTTGGGACTATTTTGAGACAAGTTATTTTTGTTTAGGTTCTAGGAGGTTAGAAATATTTTATAAATTTTTTAGAATTTTTCTGAAATTTTTAGGAATTTATTTGTAGTTATTTGGAGTTAATTTGATTTTTAAAACAGTTTCTGAAATTAATTAAACAGTCAGCGCACAGTCAGCGCTTTGGGGCCACGCGTCAGCCGCTTGGGCCGACCGAGCGGGGCCCACCTGTCAGTCAGCTTTGTGCTGACTGTGCTTTTAATTTTGGAGCCGCGGCTCCTTAGCCGACCCCATGTTGGCTTGGCCCAAGCAGGACGGCCATCCGACCGTTCACTCTTATGAGCGGGACGCACGGATGGTAACCACATGTCCCTAGCCGCCCACCGACCCCCTGAGGCGCTGCCCTCTATATATATATTATATTTGCGGGTTTTTCCAGAAACCCTAGTTCTTTTTGTTGGACAACTTTGTGGTGTTGATCCCGGTGATTCCTCGACTTCCCGAGGTGATTCCCGCCAACCCCGGCCTCCTTTTAGCGCGTCATTTTTTTTGTTGGATTTGTATCGAGGTAACTTGCTGAATATGTAATTTATTTTCATAATTTCTGAACCTAAATTTCTGGAAAATTCGTAGAGTGTCGGTTGTCCGAAACTTGATATGTTTTGGTGTTTTCGATATTTCGGGAGAACCAGAAATCAAAATCACTAACCGTTTGAAGTTTCAGAAAGCTAACACAGAGCTCTACGACATATATTTTTTCCATAAAATATTTTGTTCATTTAATATTTTAGTTTTTCTGTTGAACACAAAATTGATCGGCTGATCACCGTTTTGGTCACGATTAGCCATAACAACGATATCTTTTGACCAAAACATGATTATGTGGCACGGTCGATTCCAGCGCACTCGTGGTGCTGAAATCTACCAAGATGCACTTTCAAAATCTAGAGTTCATAATATTTGACTAAAAAGTCAATGACACGTCTCGATTTGCGTGCCATGGTTTCCAAAATTGAGAAACACGACTTTAGATGGCCAAACTTGCATGTTTAGATTATATTCAGATTATTGTTATGTTTAATTAGGTTTTTAAGTGAATTATTCTCGAATTAATTATTATTAGATTAGTAACCCAACTAGCCACTATTTAGAACTAGAATATTAGAATTAATTTGTGGTTCTCGTGCACGGTTCGTAGTACGATATGTGTTATAGGTTGACAGCTTCTAGATCGGCATTTCCTTCATCCTCTACTTGTGGCTACAGTTTGTGTAAGGATTCAGGCAAGTATAGTATTGCATTTATGTTTTAGTTCATTATAATGTTTACTCTATAGTTTTCTTGTTTGATATCCCGTTGAGTCATTGCTTGATATTCCATTGAGACACGATTGTGACACTATAGTTGTCGTATCCTTCTTAGTGTATCAATGACCGTTATTGATTGTTAGAGAGTCAGGAGGGGAAATACTCTGTAAATACGTGAACAAACCCAATTACCATTACCGAATGATAGTTAAGTCATACACACCCACGTATGAGTTAGCCGTACCAATTACTGAATGATAGCTATCGTATGATGTGCCGTATTAGCCCATCCTTTTACGTATTAGAAGGTATTTCATACACACATAGTGGTTCCTATCTTTTCCTTTATCTAGTCTATTATCCTGTTAAGTTCACACCTTGCCAGTTCATATCTTGTTAGATCACGTCTTGCTAGTTTACTTTTTGCCATTTTATATCTCATTAGTTCATACCTTGCTAGTGCTAGTTCATATCCTGATAGTTCTTGTCTTGCTAGTTCTTTATATATTCTTTACTTTTATGACTTCTCGTTTGTTCTAATTTATTTTGGACTAACAACATTAATTGCAATATGGTTGTACTCTGCTCCTTTCCTGACTGGATCATTGTTATAGGTGAGGACGAGTATCTCTAGCACTTCATGTTATGGACCAACAGTGGGTAGTGCTAACGTTTTTGGTATCGGGACTCAGGAGCCATGGTTGATATCTGGAGGGATCTAGATTTACTTTTATGCATGTCTTAGTTTATTTCTTAGATGGATCAGATTTGTTCATGGATGGACGATATTTTATTGTTTTGGATTTCAGTCTCTTTGTCATTTGATTTGGATATTATTATTTCATTATCAATCGTACTCTTGTTTCCTTGGTTTATGTCACTGTTGAGTACGATTTGTATTTGTGTTCTATTGTATCTGTAGAGGATGTTATTGTGTGTATTAGACAGCGTTCTACTGTCGATACCGCGGCGTAGGCTGGGCTTGGACATAAACTCGTACTCGGTTACCCGGGAGCGGGTCATGACAAGTTTTTATGGTGGCCCATGCATGTCCGTTTTCGTAAAGACTGCAAACTCGTAGTAGTACTTAAGTTAGTCGTACTACTGCGGGCCTGCGAATATGATTAGATTTTAAGGACATCCTCCACATGTTTGAATATTGATCTCCACCTTTAATTTTAACCTTTCTTGATTTGCTACCTGCTTGAATCTTTTTGCCGTTTAACGCTTTTATTTTATTGCAGCTAATGGATTCTCAAGGCAGAAACCCCGCTCACTTGAACACCCCAGCAAATGTTGGCGGGCCTTCCACGAATGGAACTCTTTCGACTCACGGAGGCTGCTTCACCTACTTAGGCGAGACTCCCCAACCGCAGGCTACGAGATTTTGCTATGATGACATTCTACCACCTCCCCAGTTCCCTTTAAGGACTCCGCCACTAGCACAGTTTTCTCCACCAGCACCCTTCCACCAGTCTGTACCCTTCCACCAGCCAGCACCCCTTCCGCATCCAGCACCAGTTCTGCCTCCAGCACCTGCGCTGGACAACGCCACGCTTCTTGGGATCTTCTAGCAGCTTATTACTTCCCAGATGCGGTAGGTTGACGTATTCCATGATACATTGAGAAAGGCCTTTCAGACCAGGGATGCTCCCCCGCTGCGCCCTGGTACTTCCAAGAATTTTATGGACCTCAGGCCCAGGGAATTCAAAGGAACGGAAGGGATACTCTACGCCGACGACTGGTTGGAGAACGTGGACCGCAACCTCCGGAGGGCCTGAATCCTCGAAGACAAGAAGGTCGAAAATGCTAGCATGCAACTCTACGACATCGCCCGCACGTGGTATAGAGACGAGCCCCGATTCACCGTACCAGATGTGACCTGGGAGGAGTTCAAGGAGCTGTTCAAAATGAAGTTCTATCCTGAAGCAGCCCGAGAAGAGTTGGAGAACGAGTTCGAGAGCCTGGAGCAGGGCAACCTCTCTGTCGATGAGTACACCGCCGAGTTCTTCCGTCTCAGCCGCTTCGCAGATGCCATGACCCCTGCAGCCAAAGCCAAGAAGTTCAGGAAGGGACATTCATATGAAATTCATATAGCCATCGCCACCAGCCAGGCCACAACTTACGAGAGGATCTTGAAGGTCGCACAGGCGGTAGAAACAGAATTGAAGCGTAAGCAAAAGAGAGATAGAGACGCAAATGGAGGACTTAATAACCAATTGAGATCGGTAAAATATCCCAATATTCCGGAGGAGACTTTACCCCAGCACTATCACCTGCAGCCTCGTTCCCTACAACAGCAAAATCAGATCCAGCCGATTATTACATGCTCCTACTATCGGAGGCCAGGTCATCATTTTGATCACTGTCGCAAAAGGTTACGATAATGCTTATCGTGCGGATCAGCTACGCACCAAGTGAAAGAATGTCCAACATTATTTATTCGTCGAGGCCAAACACCTACTCAGTGAGGACAAGGAGGACTGTAGCAGTAAGGACAAGATCAAGCATTTGTAGCGGTGACCCGACCTGAAGGTATATGTAGTTAACTAAGTTCCTTAAAGTTCCATAGTTATAGTTAGCATGTATGCTTGGTTAATCCTAGATTAGTAATCTTAGATTTTTTTACCTTTCCATGATATAGGCTAGGAATTATTTTAGAGTTTGCCTGTAGAAGTTATTTAGTATGACCTGTTTATTTTTGAGGACAAAAATATTTTTAAGGGGGATAGTATGTGGCATCTGCCACCCGATTATAATTTAGTGATATTTTTTTATTTTTATTTGAATAGTTTATATTTAATTTTTTAGGATCATAGGAGTTGTGACTAAGCCCATAGGTGATTTAGGACCATCTTGTGGTCACATGATTTCTAGATAGGGTTTATATGCATTTTATAGCTATAATATATTTTATTATGATTTTTAAACATTTTTAGATATTTATTTATTGAAGATATATTTATTTCATTGACTTTCGTGAATTACTATAAGATCATTTAGGACTATTTTGAGACAAGTTATTTTTGTTTAGGTTCTAGGAGGTTAGAAATATTTTTTATATTTTTTTAGAATTTTTCTGGAATTTTTAGGAATTTATTTGAAGTTATTTGGAGTTAATTTGATTTTTAAAACAGTTTCTGAAATTAATTAAACAGTCAGCGCTTTGGGGCCACGAGTCAGCCGCTTGGGCCGACCGAGCGGGGCCCGCCTGTCAGTCAGCTTTGTGCTGATTGTGCTCTTAATTTTGGAGCCGTGGCTCCTTAGCCGACCCCATGTTGGCTTGGCCCAAGCAGCACGGCCATCCGGTCGTTCACTCTTATAAGCCGGACGCACGGATGGTCGCCACGTGTCCCTAGCCGCCCACCGACCCCTTGAGCCGCTGCCCTCTCTATATATATTATATTTGCGGGTTTTTCCAGAAACCCTAGTTCTTTTTGTTGGCCGACTTTGTGGTGTTGATCCCGGTGATTCTCCAACTTCCCGAGGTGATTTCTGCCAACCTCGACCTCCTTTTAGTGCGCCATTTTTTGTTGGATTCTTATCGAGGTAAACTTGCTGAATATGTAATTTATTTTGTAATTTCTGAACCTAAATTTCTGAAAAATTCGTAGAGTGTCGGTTGTCCGAAACTTGATACGTTTCGGTGTTTTCGAGATTTCGGGAGAACCAGAAATCAAAATCACAAACCGTTTGAAGTTTCGGAAAGCTAACACAGAGATCTACGACGTATATTTTTCCCAAAAATTATTTCGTTCATTTAGTATTTTAGTTTTTCTGTTGAACTCAGAATTGATCAGTTGATCACCGTTTTGGTCACGATTAGCCATAACGGCGATATCTTTTAACCAAAGCGTAATTTTGTGGCACGGTCGATTCCAGCACACTCGTGGCACTGAAATCTACCAAGGTGCACTTTCAAAATCTAGAGTTCACAACATTTGACTAAAAAGTCAATGGCACGTCTCGATTTGCGTGTCATAGTTTCCAAAATTGAGAAATACGACTTTTGATGGCCAAACTTGCATGTTTAGATTATATTCAGATTATTATTAGGTTAAATTAGATTTTTAAGTGAATTATTCTAGAATTAATTATTATTAGATTAGTAACCCAACTAGCCACTATTTTGAACTAGAACATTAGAATTGATTTATGATTTTCCTGTACGGTTCGTGGTGCGACATGTGTTATAGGTTGACAGCTTCTAGATCGGCATTTTCTTCATCCTCTACTTGTGGCTACAGTTTGTGCAAGGATTCATGCAAGTACAGTGTTGTATTTATGTTTTAGTTTATTATAATGTTTACTCTATAGTTTTCTTGTTTGATATCCTGTTGAGTCATTGCTTGATATTCCATTGAGACACGATTGTGACACTATAGTTATCGTATCCTTCTTAGTGTATAATTGACCGTTATTGATTGTTAGAGAGTCGGAAGGGGAAATACTCGGTAAATACGTGAACAAACCTAATTACCATTACCGAATGATAGCTAAGTCATACACACCCACGTATGAGTTAGTCGTACCAATTACTGAATGATAGCCATCGTATGATGTGCTGTATTAGCCCATCCATTCATATATTAGAAGGTATTTCATACACACATAGTGGTTTCTATCTTTTCCTTTATCTAGTCTATTATCCTGTTATGTTCACATCTTGCCAGTTCATATCTTGTTAGATCACGTCTTGCTAGTTTACTTTTTGCCACTTTATATCTCGTTAGTTCATATCTTGCTAGTACTAGTTCATATCCTGATAGTTCTTGTCTTGCTAGTTCTTTATATATTCTTTACCTTTATGACTTCTCGCTTGTTCTAACTTATTTTGGACTAACAACATTAATTGTAATATGGTTGTACTTTGCTCCTTTCCAGACTGGATCGTTGTTATAGGTGAGGACGAGTATCTCTAGAACTTCATGTTATGGACGAGCAGTGGGTAGTGCTGACGTTGTTGGTACCGAGACTCAGGAGCCATGGTTGATCTCTGGAGGGATCTAGATTTACCTTTATGTATGTCTTAGTTTATTTCTTAGATGGATCTGATTTGTTCATGGATGGACGATATTTTATTGTTCTAGATTATAGTCTCTTTGTCATTTGATTTGGATATTATTTCATTATCTATCGTACTCTTGTTTCCTTGGTTTGTGTCACTGCTGAGTACGATTTGTATTTGTGTTCTATTATATCTGTGGAGGATGTTATTGTGTGTACTAGACAGCATTCTACCGCCGATACCGCGGTGTAGGCTGGGCTTGGACACGAACTCGTACTCGGTTATCCGGGAGTGGGTCGTGACAGGGGGGCAGGCAGCCCCCATAGGTCGGCGGCGGAGGCCCAAAAGGCGGTGAGGAGGGGACGGGATCGCTGGTGGAGGGGTCGGACGGACCCTCCAAAACTATTGCAAGTAGCGGCGCTCCCCCTAGCGGTGGTGGTGGGGTGGGAGTGCCGGTTGGGTGGGTCGAGCGGACCCCCTCGGGCGGCCGGAACTGTTACAAGCTATGGACCTCCCCCTGGTGGTGGTAGGGGGGCGGGAGTGCCGGTGGGAGGGTCGGGCGGACCCCCTTAGGCGGTGGCTGCGGTGACCCCCCAGTCGGTGGGTGTTGGGGTCGGTTCCGGGGGGGTCGGGTGAACCCCACCAGGCGGTCGTGACTGGATCGTCGACGGTAGATCCAACAAGGGGATCGGACGGGGTTCGGATCCCTTGGGGTGTTTCTAACGCCCCGAATTTTGAATTCAAAGCAGGATCTGGATCCAAAGGGGGCCAACTAGAGGGAGGAGGATGGACGACGGTTACGCGTCGTCGCGTAGCAAAGACCGACGGAAAGGCAGGAGGAGGACAGGGCCGTGTTAGGGATCTCTACCCTGCTGTTAGACAATAAGGCGGGTCAGAGGCACGACCATCGGCCCTGTGGCGTCTGCTGGGAGGTCGATGGGCTGGCGGCCCAATGCGACCGCGACGGATAAGGAGAAGAGCAAGGTGGTGGATCTCGGCGATCAGAGGTCTGGGTCTCCCCTCCGGAGGTTATCCCCAGGCAACAGGAGACGACTACACGGCCAGTTGGACGGTCCTGGACAGATATTTATAAACATGTGGGTCCGAAAACCCCCATATCGATGGAGTACGTGCCACCGATCAAGGCAGAAAAGGGTTTTCAGGCCTCGTTCCCTGCGAAGGAGATAGAGAAGGTGACCGCCTACTGGAAGAATACTCTGGTTTTGTAAGTCCTAGGCAACAAGCCTTTCTATGGACAGATCCGGGATTATGTGGCACGAGTCTGGCAGCCTAAGGGCAGTATGGAGTTCTTTTCTCGCGAGAATGGCTTCTACTATGTGAAGCTTGGGCTTACGGAGGATGTCGCAAGGATCCTACAAGGCTGTCCCTGGACGTTCGACGGTAGGCTAATCATTCTGAAGGAATGGACCCCAGAACTTAGATGTGAGAGGGAAGTCCTGAATGCCATCCCTGTATAGATTTGCTTTCCTGAGTTCCCTTTTTGGTTCTGGATTATCTTATTACTGATGCATCTGGCGAGCTTGGTGGGCACCCCGATCAAGGCGGATGAAGCTACTGCCTTCCGTTCGAGGTTGATGTATGCAAGGATTTTTGTGGAGATTCGGGCTGGAGGGAAGTTACATGAGATGGTGGAATATGAAATTCTTTCTGGAATGGTGCTAACCCAGAAGGTGGAATACGAATGGATCCCACCTACCTGTTCCCGATACGCTTGTTTTGGACATCTGGCCAGTGCTTGTTCGTCAGTAGGCCCCCCGATGGAGCCAAATATTCTCTTTAGTGAGGCTCCAGATTCACCCTGTGACATGGAATCCAGAGATGACAGTGGAGAGGAGGTCTTGGCGGGAGGGACTACTACCCCAGTGAGTGATGGTGCAATGAACCTCACGGTTTCTACTCAGCTAGCTACCACGAGCGGAGCATTGATCACCTACCCGGGGCAGAGGGGTATGATTACCAGAGGCATGGTGGCGTTAGAAAGAGAGGAGCGTGGGGGTGGCAGATCGACTGAGGGGCATGTTTACTGCAGGAAGCGACAGGCTGTGGGTTCGCTGAGTGACGGTCTCTCTAGGGAGGGGGGGGCAACCTTCGGTCAGGGAGGAGGCGGTGTGTGTTGACAACCCTGCCTGGGCGATGGTGCTTTCTCAGGTCGCTCCCCAGCAGGCCATTCCGACTGGGATGGAGGAGGATCTAGTAGCGTCGGATACGGTACATTTTCCAGGTTCCAATCCGGGTGTTTCCAAGGGGATTCATCCTCTCATTAATTAATGGCTATCATCGCCTGGAATGTGAGAGGGCATGTTCGCTTGGGAGGTGGAGAGAGATTTGTAGGGTTCTTTACAGAGAGAAGTGTGACATCTCTGTACTGTTAGAATCTAAGATCAAAGGCAAAAAGACCCTTGCTCGGCGGACCACACCTCATTGGGTCTAACTACACAACCTGGCTTTCTGTGACATGGCCAGGATTTGGGTCAGATGGAACTTGAAGAGCTGGGACGGGAACTTGATCTTGATGATGGAGCAGTTGATCGTTATCTCTTTCTCAAACAAGGGTGGTTTTTGGTTCTTGCTGGGGACGGTTTACGGCCACAACGACAGGAGGAGACGGGAGTCCCTGTGGAGCGACATCTCTAGAGTTATCGTCGCTACTGAGTCGTCGTCGTTTCCGCTTCTGCTGATCGAAGACTTCAATGTCCTTTTGCATCAAGGGGAGAAGGTGGGCGGCTGCCCAGTTCTAGACTCTATCCTATGTGATTTCCAGCAATGTCTCCTCCAGGCGGGCCTACAGGGATTATCGCGCACCGGCTTCATTTGGACTTGGCATAACAAAGCGATCCGGAACAGGGTTGCTTGACAACTTGATAGAGCCCTGGGTAACGGGGAATTATTCCGACATTTCCCTAATTCTTTGGCTGAGGGCCTGGCCGCTGGGACGAGCGATCACTCCCCTATCAGAGTAGGCTTCACTACTCGGTCCACGGGAAAGTCCCGCCCATTCCGGTACAAAACTGTTGGTATCTCTCGGAGGGCTATCTGGAGGCCGTCTCAGAGGGGCTTACTAGCTGTCAGGAGGGGACGACCCAGTTTCGTATGGTGCGCCGACTCAAGGCTACGTAAAAGGCTCTACAGAGTTGGGTGAAGGGGTTGCCTAAGTCAACCTTAGAAGATAAGAAGATGGAGCTGCAGGCTATCCAGCAGGACATGCAATCTGACATGCTTAATGGTGACTTGGCGGCGAGAAAGAAGGAACTGGTCGGAGAAGTCAACATTTTGCGGCTACAAAAGGAGATTAGCATGGCTCAGCGTGCCAAATGTTTCTGGCTCAAGGACGGCGACCGTTGTTCCAAGTTCTTCTATGATGTCATTCGGACCAGACAACATAGGAATCATATCTTCCAGCTTCTTGATGTGGATGGCAACCTTATGGGGAGCCGACTGAGATCCAGGGTGAGGTTGTCAGGTACTACTCTGAGTTATATTTTCAGACTAACTACCTGTCTGTGTTCCCAGAGATTGTTACGAAGAGATTGGTGACTCCGTATGGGAATAGTATTCTTCTTGCCCCTGTTACTTTGGAGGAGGTGGAAGCTATTGTCAAGTTGGCGGATCCTAACAAGGCTCCCGGACCGGATGGTTTTAGCAGTGGGTTCTACAAACACCATTGGGACACTCTGAAGTATCAGGTCTTGGAGGTGGTGCAGGAATTCTTCACCAAAGGAAAGCTGTTGAAAGAGCTGAACCACACTTTCCTGACCTTGGTGCCAAAGAAGGAGGGGAGCGACAGCATTAGCAGATTTCAGACCTATTGCATGCTGTAATTATCTTTATAAGATAATTACGCACCTTATGTGTCGGCGGATGGAGGGGATCATGCAGGACTTGGTATCTCCGAATCAGGCTGTGTTCATCAAGGGGAGGTCGATCGCTGAGCACAACCTCCTGGCTCATGAGATGGTGAGGGGCTTTAGGAAACCCGGAGGGGAGAAAGCATGTGTGAAACTGGACCCGAGGAAGGCGTATGACATGGTCAATCGGGTCTTCCTCTGTTATCTGATGACCGCCATACGTTTTGAGGACCACTGGGTTGCATTGATCTGGGAGTGTATTACATCCCCCACTTTCTTTGTCCTCATGCAGGGCATTCTTTATGGGTACTTACAGAGCAATCGTGGGCTTAGGCAAGGTGACCCCCTGTCCCCTTACCTGTTTATGCTTGTCATGGAATACTTCACATGTCTGATGGACCTGGCAGTGCACCGTGGGAGGCTGGTCCCATTATTTCGGAGGGTGGATCCCCTAGTTACCCACCTAATATATGCAGATGATCTCTTGGTGTTCATCCAGCCATCGACGGAGGGTATACAGACGCTTGCGGAGATTATGGGAGAGTTGAATTCCCTCTCAAGCCTTCAGATGAACAGGAAAAAGAGCAGGGTATACTTCAGCTCCCTATGTCCCCAGAAGGAGGAGCAGGCCGATGTGCTGGGAATCGAGAAGAGTGATCTTCCGGTGCGATATTTAGGAGTGCCTCTCACAGTCAACTATATGCGGGATCAGGACTGCCATAGTCTGGTGGAGTACATCCAGAGGAGAGTAAAAGGTTGGCAAGCAGCCAGATTGTCATTAGGAGGACGCATCGAGCTGGTCAGATCGGTAATTTCGGCTGTGGTGAATTTCTGGCTGTAATCCATCCTCCTCCCTGTTGCCACTGTTAGGAAAGTGGAGCAGATCTGTGCAAATTTTATTTAGAGGGGGGTATGCATGCGATCTCCTGGGAGCATCTCTGTCGGCCTAGGAAGGAGGGAGGTGTGGGGCTCAGGCCGTTGCTGGAGATTAGGGAGGCCTCCACGCTTAAGCTGGCATGGAGATTCATCATCGGGGGGTCTCTCTGGGCTGACTGGATGTACAGCAGATACATGAAGCAGGGGCAACTTTTGGACGTGTGCTACTGACAACAATCACTCAGTCACTTTCAAAACTGTCTTGAGATACATGGGGGTTCTCAAATCTGCAATCCGGAAGGTCATAAAGGATTGGTCTGGAACGGACCTCTGGTGGGATCCTTGGATAGATCGGCTTTCACTATTGGACATCAGGGGAGCCCCGATACATCAGGAGGACAGGCATGGTCTGACGTGTAGTCGTATCATTCACGATGGGGAGTGGAGGATGGAGTCTTATCGGTTTACCGAGGAGCTGGGTGGGATCATTACTATTATTGCCTTTGATCCAGACTTGCCTGCTGATCGGTGGATTTGGGAGCCGACAGAAGCAACTTCAAGAACTGGGGAGTTCCAATTCCGGAGCTGCTACAACCTCATCCGGCGCACCTTTCCTCAGAATTTTGACTACGAGTTCGTATGGTGCAAGGGTCTGGACAGGAAGATATAGCTTTGTGTCTACAAGCTTCTATTGGGCCGTCTTTTGACTAGGGATCGTCTGAGTTCGTTTGGAGTACCGATTCCAGATCCCAAATATGTACTTTGCAGTCTGGAGAATGAATCTATAGGGCATTTTCTTCGAGTGTGCCCTGGCATGGCAGATCTGGTCTGAGCAGAGTAGAGCGTTGGGTGGGTGCGACTCCGGGAAGAGAATTGGGAACATCATCACTGTGCTCCGGGATAGTAGGGGTCGAGGGCAGGACTGGTTTCGAACCGCCAAAGTTCGACTGTCGGCCTCAGTTTGGCATATATGGCAGGAAGGAAACCGTCGATATTTGAGAGGCTGGTCTCCCTCCGGTAGGCATTCTCTATAACATAGAGTTTGATATAAATGCTATGGAGAATTGATGAGTGGGAGTCCCACTTTGATTGTATGTTGTAAGATTATTGCATTACTTTTGGAATAAAATTTATTATTTCCAAATATATATATATATATTATATATATATATATATATATATATATATATATATATATATACACACACACACCATGTATATGTATAAATACATGTGCTTAATACTAACTAAACCAATAAAAAAGGGGCAGGACAGTAGTCCAAAGCAGAACAAGGATATATATATATATATAATATATATATATATATATATATATAATATATTATATTATATATATATATATTAATCCCAAAGTAGGAAACACAAGGTTGGATATGATGTGAAGGACTGAGCCACATATTTTCCCTCTCTACTGGACTGAACAAAAGATAAAATAGGACATCTAAATTATTCTGGTACATATGATATGTATCAGAGGTGAAATGGAAGGTGCAATAAAATATATGACAACAGTATATGCAAAAAAATGAAATGCAGTTGGCTCATCTATATGCAGGTCAGTATTTGGTATAAGTATGTGCTAAGGCGATTACAGGTAAGTGAATGCATCATATGATGCAGTGGGTAAATGCATTGCAAGGGATATGCAAATTCTTAGGCTAAATGTAGTATGCTACGTGAAGTACAAACATTCAAAGTGTAGTCAGGGTGTGAGTGAAGTATTACAGTGATGAAATATGAATGCATAGATGAGTGAATGCAATGGTTATGAATACAGTGATGCATTTGGTCATGTGCAGGCATCTAAACGTACATGCAGTGTACCAATTACAGTAAATATGCAATGAAGGGGGCAGTGGTTCAATTTGAAATGCAGGAATGCATTGAATGAGAGTGCAGTATGTTAAATGGTGTCATTTGAAATACATGACAATACAATGTGCAGTGAAGAATTAGGTTGCAGTGTACAAGTATGTGTTAAGACAAAATATGCAGGGGATCTTATATTGACAGATGTATGCAGTGTTCTCGAATGTAGTGGATAAGGAAATATGGTATGAAATGGTTATTTGATACATGCTAAAGGTAGTGGTATATACATTCAAATGTGCACAGCAGAGCACACAATGAAGCAGCGCATGAAGGACTTGTAATGGTTCAATGCAGTGATATGTGTGTATGCACTCTTGTTTATGTGTGTTCAGAGCAATAAGGATAGTGCTCAGATGCTAGGCTAAGCTAATTAGATGATTAGATAAACAACATGCTACAGACCCAAGAAATAGCTCTACACAGCAGGGCAACAAAAACAGTGAACACAGGCCAACCCGAACCTCCCTGTGGCAATTTTAACCCAACAAAACACTACCAGATCATATGACACAGTGCACACACTACATAGCCTATTATCAACAATATTATAAAATTACATTTGTATTTAAAGCACAAAAAGTCCTAGGAGACATTTCACTAAATACTTGACGTGCGCATCCGACACTCTTGCGATACGCAACTCAAATGGATCCAAAATTGTCCCAAACTCTTCTAATGGTATGCAGACTCTATATAAATGCATCTATGAAGAGAAATCTGAAATTAGAATGGGTTTAGAGCTTCTTACCACTTGAGAGATAGATTCTCAAGGAAAACTTCTAAATCTAGATCTCCACCAAGCTCCAATGGTTAAATTGCTCCAAATGCTCCCAAGCTAGGTAATAAAGGATTCATTTCTCCAAGGAGAAGAGATTGTAATTCGTTTGGAGGAATTTGGACTAAATTTGGATGTTAGAGACAATTTAGGGAAGAACACAATTAGGGTTAGGGTTCTTGATGAAAGGGGAAGAAGATGAGAATGTGTTGCTATAAATGGCATATGTAAGCTATGGTGGTCGGCCACATGAGGTTTCTAGGGTTTCATTACGTAAAAAAATTGGCTAAGGGCTTCTCTTATTGTCATTCTAAGGCTTTTTAAGAAAAGGCCCAAAAGTGGATAATTAACTAAGTCAATTATTGGCCTCTATACGCTATTCTAGACTAATTAGAGTCCAACTAACAAGTCTAAGTCTACTAACTAAGTCTCTATAATCATGGTTAGCCTCTAGTCAAGGTTTTTCTAAGGTTTCACTAGCTAATGATACAATCACAATTTATTAATTAAAATATTAACTAAATAATCAATTTTTACAATTTATGTCACTAACATTATTTAATCCATTAAATATTAACTAAATGATCAATTTTAGAAAAAGTTCAAAAATACCCTCATTTTAGAAAAGTGGTAGTTACATTATTGGAGCAACCCCACCCCCATATGAATATTCTCTCTACTCTCTCTCCTCATTACATTCATCCATTTCTTTCAACCAACCCATATGTAAGTACATCTTGCACTAATGGTGAGACCAATATTGCTAATTTTATTTCTTTAATTTCTTCTAATGTTATGTATTCTTACATTCTCTACAAGTGTAGTTCTTGGTGATTTGGGTTTTAATGGTTGGATTAGATCTAAAGTGTCAAAATTAGTTTGATTTTGAGGGAATGATCTAGTAAAACTTATTATTTTCAAAAACTAGTAGTCCATTGTCGTAGAAAATTTGATTTCATGTAGTTTTAGCTTTTATTTTGCATGATTTTGAGTTCTAGAGAGCAACTTAAGGCCATAACAAGTTTTTAGTTCTTCCATGGCCAAACTTGCTAGTTGGGACGATGACATGTATGCGTACAAGGGCCCATGCAGCAGAAATGCCAAATGGTGTCTAGAAGCTTGCTGCATATTCCCTTGACAACATATGTATTATGCGCTTAAGTTTCTATACACACAGGGGTTATGCGCTTGCTTGTCCTGTCATGCACGTGATTTGCTATGTGCCTAGCCTGACTATGCATCAGGGGGCCATGTGCTTATCTGGTCCGTACGTCAAGGTGCCATACGCCAAGTCGCCATGCGAAAGACCTGCCATAGTCACATTTGGCTCATGCGGCTGACCTGTCATGCGCTATTTGCCATGCAACCAGTTGGTCATGTGCCAGGGTGCCAGGCGCTAGGGATGCCATGCGCTAGACTTTCTTATTCTGTTGTGCTTATGGAAGAAGAGCCTGCATTATCCACATGCCTAGATGTATTCATGCGCCTAATTTCTCTCTAGACCTGAGTTGCTAATACGCCTAGCCTGTCTATGCGCCTGAGATTTTCATGCGGCTAGTGCCAAAAGACTTCTATGATTACTTGATTTGGTTATTTCCTTGACTTGACCATGTTTCTGACCCAATTATATGTCCCCATGCTAGTACCTTTGTTACGATCCGCACCCGGTATAAGGACACGAGTGCATGACAGCGCCCAGCCTACGTCGCAGCATTGGCAGTAGAATGCTGTCTGGGTACAACTAAATTTACTAACAATATAAATATCATAACCTGTCGAGATAGTCATCTCCAAATGAAGGACAAGTAATGACAGTTATATCCATACTCAATCATAATACTCTAAAAAAATAAATGGTACGAAAAGATAAAAACAACATGATATAAAATATTCAGAAAGGTCTAACAAAAAATAATAGAAGTCCAGATAGTCTAAGAGCCAACAATCTCAAGTACAAGTCTAAAACAATAACAGGCCATGAGTCATTAACTAGAGACAAAATCCAGTACAAATCTAGCCTAATGAGTCGCTAAATAAGGTTTATCTTCTGGAACTAGACCCTCCTGAATCAGAGTCTTCCGTTTTATACCTACTACATCTGGAGGGCCATAATAAGTAGGGCAACCATCATCAGTATCGTCTAAAAAATATATCCAGTCAGGATTGGAACGAGATACATTTCTAATAATAGTTCCAATAATATGATAAAGACTATGTAGCAGTAAATAGAGAGAATATACAAGATAAAATGACATGTACATAAACATAGTAAGACATAAGTAAAACTGTAAATAGGTGTAAGAGCAAGAGAACATGATATAATTATGTACAAGAATCAAGAACAATACTATCTATGTGAGTGAGCACTAGTTTCAACATGTGATCAGCTTAGGAACTTGATACAAGAGTTTATGGTCTGGTTAATTATACGTACGGTGTATGATTAATACTATTCAAGGTTCAAGATTTGATACAAGGAGAGTATTGATCACATATCTACGCTAATACTCTCCGCCCCGACTAGTATAGTTGATTCAACCGTGGCACGTTACCACATGGCATTCTCTGAGAAGGTTACGAGCCTTCGCAGGAATCGGTGTCCATACAATGCATAAGAACAACAACAAGGCTTGCACAAGATGAACTAAGATATACAAGGAATAATATCTCATGATGGGATCCAGATAATACTAATCCGTATAACCAATGTGTCAAAAAATTAAGGATATTTATGCTAAATACAAGAAACATAGAAGATATCATAAAATAAATTTTTTTCAGAGAATGTACTCGCCTGAGATCCGGTATGGAATATCAACAGTATCCGATACGGTACCTCGAAGACCTAAATATGGAATATCAATATTAATTTGTGTTTTGGAATCATAAACATGCTATTCTAAGTCGATTCTAGGTCTCTAAGTCATTTCTAGGTCAAACTAGTCAAACTTGGTCAACTAGCTATTCCTAGTTTGTACGAGTCCATCTATAGGATATTGGGTCTATACCCTTTGTATCTAGACCATACGAGCTATTTCCCATTGTATCTACCTATACTATGTGCCTTAGGCTCATTTAACAATATCCTAACATTATCTATTCATACCACCACATATACATACCCTATCTCAAGGTGCATATCTTGATACCATGTACCCTCCTACACATCACCTATCCAGCTACCAATATCCACATCCAATCTATGCATCCTTACCTATTTCTATATATACGTAAATTTACCCAATACCCAAACTCCCAAACTAAATACCTATACACCTAGGGTATACACCTTCACAAATAAATGTATACCCACCCTTCCTATCAGAAGCACACACACAATTACCTACTCTCTAGACACAGAAACCCTTTTTCATGACTGCTACGTTCAAACCCCTACCCTCTAATAAACCCACAACCAACCTACTAGTCTACTATTGTATTTGTTGAGTATGCAAGTACACACTAACTAATCCCTGTATTCACTAATTTACACAGCAGGGCAATTTGTCATCCTACCTTGCTGTTAGTTTACTCTTCAACAACTTCTATTTTAGTTGTTCACCTAACTGCTACCACTTAGCCCCATGCTCTGTTGCACTGCCTGCTATGCTACAGCCCCTATTGTACACTCCTTACACATATACATATACTTTCTACACTCCACTCATATAATTTCTTGCACCACACCCCCCTCTAACTCACAACTGCACTCAAGACAAATATTCCTTTGACAGCCCCTAATAGATAGCCATGCACCAAGGCTACTCAATACAAATGGACATTTAACACACATTCCAACTAACTGATACACCACACTGTTGTTACCTTAAACCTCCCTCTTTGTTACTGTAGCAACAACAGAGCAACACTTTATTGCTTTAAATCCCTGCACTAGAACTTCCATTATAATTTGTACATCTAAGTATCCCATACTCCCAGGGGCGGAACCAGGATTTTAAAGTTGGATGGGCTAGCTAATAGTTACTATAAAGTTCTAAAAATGTATGCCAAAAATCGATAAAATTTTCTTTGTAAATTCGACGATTCAAAACAGGTGTGCCCCGGCTTCCCGCAGAAGCCGCACGGAGTAGTTTGCCTCTGGTCCTGTCCCTGGTGGAACTGGGGCACCCTAAACTGTACCCGGTAACCCTCTCTACTGCTGCCATCGCCAGCTGGTGGGAGTTCTCCATGCTCTGCCGTAACACCTCTGTTTGGCGGTACTATGCCTCGGCCTGGGCCCTCTGGGTATGCAACATCTGCTGTAGGAGGGCCATCATCTGCTGTGCATCAGTCGGTAGTGGAGGTGGCGGTGGAAGAGTCTTAGGAATGACTATAGACGGTCCCGCTGCTGGAGGTAGAAGACCTCCTAGAAATATCGCTGCTACTCCCGCATGAAGGACAGGAACTGGGTGGCAACTCTCTCGACTGCTACTCCCGTAGCAGGAGGTTGAGGTCCTACCGGATCGGGCCTCTCCGGAACAGCACTATGTCTTGCTGTCTGAGATCGGGTAATCGCCATCCTGAGGATAGATTGAAACAATGAGTCAATATGGCACATGATAAGGAGTATCAAGGAAGGACAATTGAATTCAATACAACAAGAGTTGTATGGTAATCAAAAGATCAGAATTTTCCTAAAATGTGATTGAGTAACTCCTATCATATCCTAGATCCTATGTCCTAGTCGCAGGCTCGTAATTAGTACTCTAAGTCGAGCACCATTACGAGATCGCACTAATTGCGACACTGACCGTAGACAATAAAGTTAAAAAGAAAGATACATTCATCGTAAATACAGATAACAAGTACCTAATTTGTCATTTTCTACGTCATGAACTTCAACGGAAGAAGGGTCTTCCATCAACTTTATTTGAAGGATGTTACTCATCATCGTCATTAGAAGGAAGTTGCTCAATCACTTCTCTAGATGTAGTCCCCTTAGGCATATCCCCTTTTAAAAAATTTATTGTAGTGTGCCTTATAGAACAAAAGCATAGTTTTTTGTGGCTTGGATGCTCGACTCATTTTGAAAAATACTTGATTATCTAGATAAGCCAAAGAAAATCATATATCATAAATAAACAAGACTATTTCAAGAAACCAACAAATAAATATACAAAAACTAGTTATAGTCTTTCTAGAAAGAAGACTAACTTTTAATCAAAATATATAAAAAATGATGTTCAACTGTTCAAAGTAGAAGACTCCAACATCCCATCCATGTAATTCACTACATCAAAGATTAGAGACAACCATTAACAGAAAAGCAATTCCATAATTTACTACAAAAATCTACGGCCAAAATAAGTGCCTTTCATGAATGCAAAATTGTTCAAATCCTATGCATTTCTCAAATGCTAACAAGCCCATTCAAGTAATCAAATTATGGAGAAAGTTCATATATTTCCATACTCAAAATTAAGAAGAAAAAAATTATAAGAATGAAATACCCACCTCTCACTTCTCCATACCCACAGTAGCAGAAGAAAGACGGCTCCCTTTTGACACAAACCACAACTTCAACAGACACCTGATGCCGGCCCTAACACAAACAGGGAGATGGGGGCTTATTGTATGTAATTTATAATATTACCCATACTATGGTAAAAAAAATCCGAAAATGACCCCGGGCTATAGCCCGGGTGGGCTTGGGCCTAGTTCCGCCCTTGTATACTCTCCCCCACACACAAACACACATATGCAATACTCAAATGCAACCAGTCCTACAATCTACCTATCCCCTACACTCACAGGTTGAACCCTCTTTCCTATTTCTAATGATCTCCCATTATCTAAAGGCCATTGCTGCTGTTTCTATTCCATGCTGCTATAACCCTCATTATCGAAAACCTAAAATGTTGTCCTGCTCCTAACGGGCTTCACCTGAACCCAACTACACTCACTAACTACCAACTGCTGTTAGAGCCTTCATTACCTACCAACTGCTGCAATAAACCCAACAAATATTATGCACACGAGACACAAGTGTGACTAATGTGACTACTAGCACCTTTGCCATATACACTCACTCCACCTGAATCTACCTATACTGCATGTACATGCCAACAACCCCCGACTACCCTTTCCTAATACTACTGTCAAGTAGCTTATGCTGCTGCATACTAAGTCTTATTTTCCCCGTTGCCTTTACTAATCCACTATTGCAAGCCCTCTCTTCTTGCTGTACAACCTGCAGCAGTGAGTCTACACCGGTACCCCCTTGCCACTAATCCCTCACTCACTCTATCCCATCTGATGTTACTTCTCCAATACACTGCCCACATCCCCATCACCTACTTACTGCTGCTACTGCCACTGATTTTATTAGATCCCCCAACTCAAACCCCTTACATTACCTATACAGGTGTACTCCACGGCTGCCCCCAATTTCTTTCCTACAGCTTCTCATATCCTGCCTGCACCAAGCCTCACTGCCATCTTCAAATCTTGACCTGTGCACACATATACACAGGTGGTTAGCCTCCTCTTCCTATTGCTCTACTGCCTCATAGGTACTGCTGCTAATTCCTATTGTAAACAGAGGCCTACCACTACTATGGCCTGCTTGTGCACTAATGCAGGACATGACTCAAATCAAATACCAATTCCCTATGTACAAGTCCCCCCAACCCCTGCACCAGTCATGCCTACTACCACTGATACAAAAACCCCTAAATCCTATACCGATACTCTACTATTGTTGTTGCTATTTACCTGTTTCACTAACCCCCTCCCCTACCATCTGCTACTTCCTATTACCTGTCCTGTCATGGCATTACTCTGATACAACAGTCCCTAACACCCTTCTTTCTAATAGCTGCTGTCTAAATTCCAACCTGTGCACTCACAATCCTATCACTACACTTATACACTCCATATATAACTGTGTACTTATAGGTACACACACATAACCACATCCCACATATATGTATACTGATACACATTTATACTATAACATTTATCAATCTAGGATTTAGGTAATTATTAGGATACCTATACATCACTGATACCCTATTACATGCACACTCTTACTCTAACCTCACAAACCCCATCTATACCCATGTGCACATATGCAAAATACACATATCTATCTATTTATATTACATATCCACATGTATGTTCTAGGCCACTATCAAACTTGACACACACCACTCTATCCACACACACACAATTTATAGTATATATAGGACACACTCACACTCATATATATACAATGTATAGAAGCACACATGCACATATGTAATATATACATAGGCAAATATATAAGCCGTACACACATGTATACTCAAATTTAACCGTGTATTTCACGAGATATCATGACACAACGCCATGTATCCTATTTAGGACACGCACCCCAAATCCTGACCCAAAAAAGGATACAAAAATCTTTATGGGGACACGTATCGAACACTTGGTGCACAAGTTAACGATATGCCTAAGATACTCTATCAAATCTTGTCCGAATCCTACCAAATTTTATAGGCAAGCCTAAAATATATACTAGAACATAATGAGGACATTTCTAAGCTAGTGTCAAGTGTCATGTGTAATAGAGTATATGCACCACATGTATAGGAGTCCAAAAAATCCAAATTGATATGTGTCCTACCGTATCCAATTGTGGATACAAATCTAGACACAAAACCAAATCTATACTAAATAGACCTAACAAATCTAATGACAAAGACTTGGTGCACCATTCTCGGATTTTCTCCAAAAATGGCACAAAACTTATTGTAAAAGTCTCTAAATGGGTCAAATGAAGCTCAACCTTCTCCCCATGGGTAGCCCTAAGGCATGAGTGGTTCCTAAATGACTAACTACACTATTTAGAATCAATTACAAGGGTTTAAATTTAGATTTTACCTATTGGGAGATGGATTCCCAATGCAAAGCCAAAAGGGACACAAATGGACACAACCTTCAAGAGTGGACACCTCCTTCAAGCTCCACTCCTTCCAATGCTTCCTCCTTACTAGTCCAAACTCTAGCCTCCTTGGGATGACACTAGGAATTGGTTGAATAAATTTGGGAATGGTGGAGTTTGATTCTTCTTCTCAAATGGAGAGAAAATGAAGATGAAACAAGTTAGGGTTTGTGGAGATAATAAATGAACTCAAAGAGGGGTTTTATAGGGTATATGACCAGCCATGTTTTTCAACCTAAATGTAATAAATGTCTAATAGTCCTTATAATGAGTCATGAAGATTTATTTTAGGAAGGAGTTTAATTAAGGAAGGTCCTACTAACTAAAAGAAAGATTTTTCTTACTAAGTTCTCTCTAATTAGTGGGTGTACCAAGACTAGCTAATAGGTTCACTAATGGTGTCATGACAAGTCTAGTTGGGTCCATCTAAGTTCACTAACAACTAGTCTAACTAGTAGCTAACAACTAGCAACTAACCACATCATGTATTTAATTATATGCGATAATACCAACATAGAAAATAAGAAATAGAATCATCACAATTAATATGAAATATAATAATTAAATTGGTACAAGATAGAAAAAGACAAAAATATCTCTATTCTGGAAATATGGTAGTTACACCTTTCTACGTTTGTACTGAGGTACAATTTATGTGTGCACTGTGGTGCCATTCTAGGTGCTATATGATTTCTACTCATTATATGTCAGTACATACATTTCCAGCACAGTATAGCAAATGGTCAGTAACTTGGATGTGGTATGATAATTGTTGCTTGATGCATTACTAAGGATGAATCTAGATGTGAGACTCTATGAGTCGAGGAGGATTCATACTTAGGGTACATGTACTAAGGTACAACATTTAGGATAATGACCACGTAACCACGATATATGATTCCAAGACACATATAGGGCTAAACTAAACAAATTAAATTGGTAGAGGCATTAGGAGGTAATAGAATCCCGCAATCGTATAATATCAGCCACCTCCCAGACATCAGTCATGGCGTCTAGCTGCCACAGATATAGTTTAACATCCTCAATTAGTAGATGGCGATATCTGACTACTAGTGTTATGTGTTATATATTCCATACGGTAGCCTCGTGAGCGACTAGTGTGTATTCATTGTGCTAAGCGTTATTATTGGATTGGTTAGCCATGTTAGGACTGACACGATATAAGGATTCCAATATATATATATATATATATATATATATATATATATATATTACCAGAACCCCGAATTTATTCATGTATAGGCATAAAATGCCGAAGCTATTACAAGTAAGCGCAAAACTGCCGAATGGAAAAGAAAATAGCAAAGAAAGCAGGAGGGAGCAAAGAACGGCTCGCTTCCTCAAAACTAGTCAGATAGATAGGGAGTTCCAGAATCCACCCTGGCATGTTTGCAGAATCTGCTAATTTTTTGGATCTGTGTGAGGACCTCTCTGATCAGTTGGTTAGTGTTATATTGGCGTCCTTCGTATCTGAATTTGTTACGATTCTTCCACAGGACCCAAATACAGGCGGCCGCGACGATCTGGTGGTCGTGCAATTCTTTTCCCCATCTGTCTAGAAGATCATTGCAGCCCCTTCTACCTGGTCCTGTCTGCACCTGTGCGAGAAGAAGGTCCACATGTGACCGACTAGGTCTTCCGAATACAGAACGTGTTCGGCGGTCTCCGATTGGTGCTCTGAGTAGCAGTGATACCCAGAGGCTAAGCTGAAGTCGATGGTGGTGAGCACGTTGTCCGTGGGGAGCTTCCTACAGAATGCTCTCCAAATTAGAAACGACTATTTTTTGGGGATACAGGACTTCCAAAAAGGGGCGATGATGGCGGGTGGCACTCCGTTGCCGCGAGCCGCTCTCCTCGCTGAAGCAAGCGTGATGGCTTCGTCGTTGTGGGGGCCCATTTTATGGCATCGGGGGTGCTCGTGACCTTTAGACCGGAAGCGGCGAGGCCCGAGGCCGCCTCCTCATCTAACCACTCCCTGACCCTGTCCTATTGCCAGCCATTCTCGCTGATCCACATGTCTCAGATAGCATTATTGGTGGGGGCATGTATGGTCTGTGTTAGGGGGCGTCCCCGAGCCAACGCTCGTGAAAGAGGGACGATCCGTCGGAGCCTAGCTGAAGGCAGATGAGAGGCTCGACGAGGAGTCGTCCATGAAGGATGCGACGCTAGGACGCAGAAGATCTATTGTTGGAGTCTAAGGCTGAAGGATGTAAGTGCCGAAAATATCTACTTTCATGAACCGGGCCCATATAAAGTTGGTCGTGCAATGCTTCCACTACAACTTCATGAAAAAAATGTCAACGATTTGCGACAATCTGCTGAATCCCAATCCTCCCTCCTCTGTCGGGCTTGCCATGGTGTCCCAATTGGCCCAGTGGTGCTTGTCTTTGCCGTCGCTGTGGCCCCAACAAAATGTTGAGAAGAGGGTCTCTATGGAGGTAAGCACCTTCTTAGGGGGATATTTGCCATTGATTATAAAAGAACTGAACAGTTTTATGGAAAGACTGGACTTTTACTTCACAACACAAACTCGCTCGTACAAAGAAAGCCTAGGGATGAACACCTAGGTACAACAATCTAAGTACAATTGTTTAGTTTTTTTGGGGGGTGACGGTAGAGGCTCGGAGAGTGACGGCAACTCTGCCTTACTCCTTGGACGATCGGACGTAGCCTTGGCTCTGATGAAGAAATGCTCTCGGGATGTGTGGGGAGATTTTTCTGTGCGCCGCCGCTTTTCTTCTCTACGTGTGTCCACTCTTCTCTGTCTCCAGGCTCTGGGTGTTTTGTAAGGGAATGGCACCTTACTATTTATAGGGCTTTGGGATAAGTTGTGTGTATTAGTTGCTCCTTAAAAAGTGGCGGTTAAGGATTTGGTGAAGATTAGCCTTGATCTTATTGGTTGAAAATTAATCTGGGCCGTCAATATTGATTGTGAAAAATCTGGGCAGTTAATGTTGATTGCACCTAATCTGCATGGGCAATTAATATTGATTGAAACAAATCTGTATGGGCAGTTAATGTTGATTGCAACAAATCTGCATCATATAATTTGTTGATATTAGCAAATCCGAGTGAATAAATCTTGGTCAATCTTCTGCCACGTGTCCCAACTGCCTGTTATATTGATTACCATGAATCTGGATTATTACGATTTGATCAACTCCTGCCACGTCCTAATTGCAGCGAGCTGCATGGAGGACTGTCATAGTTTGGCCGCATGAGTGTGGCCTTGTGTCCGAGCCGCATAAGGGTGGCCTTATCTGAACCGCATGGAAGTCCCTTAATTCGAGCCGCATGAGGGTGACCCCCGTGATCCAAGCCGTATGGGAGTATCGGCTGCATGGGGGTAGCACCCAACCGAACCCTATAAGGGTGGCCACGTGTCAGAGCCGCATGGGCGTAGCTTCCCAAAATCGGAACCGTATGAGGGTGGCTCCCACGATCCGAGCCGTATGGGAGTAGCATCCGCATGGGAGTGGCAGCCGCATGAAGGATGGTAGCCGCATAGGGAGCTTCGGAATTGGTGGATCATGCCAGCT
>JANAVB010039219.1:6848957-6940817 GCA_029216955.1 Iris pallida | reverse complement strand
CCATAAACTCTCCCAAAGGTACTCGCCACCATGATCTGATCGTAATGACTTGATATATTTTCCATGACATTTCTCTCCGTTTCAGCCTTGTACTCTTTGAATTTCTCAAAGCACTCAGACTTACGGTGCATCAAATAAATGCATCCATACCTTGATAATCATCAATAATGATAAATATTCAAAGCAACCTCTAGCTTGGATAGTCATGGGTCCGCACAAATCAGAATGAACCAATTCTAACACATCTTTGGCCCTATACCCCTTTGCCGTAAAAGACCTTTTGGTCATTTTACCTTCCAAGCAGGATTCAAAGACTGGTAGTGCCTCCCCTTCCAATGAACTCAAAGGTCCATCTTCAACTAGTCTTTGAATCATTCTTAGGTTAATATGCCCCAATCGCATCTGCCAAAGATTATTTGGTTCATACAATAAGGTTCTTTTCTCTTATTTAAGTTAGATGACTATTATTCATTTCTATAAGTTGCATTATGGGCGAAATAGGATTAATGACATACAGATTATCAACCAATGCACCAGAACAGATAAAATGTTTATTCTTTCTAATAACAATATTGTCATTAAAATAAACTGAATATCCATCCTTAACTAACATAGAAACAGAAAGTAAATTCCTTTTAAGTAAAGGTGCATAAAGACAATCTCAATGTTAAAGACTTATTTCTACCAAAAAATAAAGTAACATCTCCTAATGCAACGACCGCTACTTTTGTAGCATCACCCATGAACAAGCATATCTCTCTATCACTGAGTCGTCTGGTTTCCTGGAACCCCTGTAATGTATTACAGACATGATTAGTGGCTCCTGTATCTACACACCAGTTGCCGGTAGATAACACCGCTAAACATATTTCAACTATTAGTAAATGAGATATACCTTCTTTGTTCCCTTGTTTGAGAAGTGGACAATCAGTCTTCCAATGTCCTGACCCTTTGCACTTGAAACATTTGTCTTTCGGCTTTTTCACCACGCCTTGAGATCCCATGCCCTTTTTTGCTGAGTTTGTCTGTTTTTGAATGTTATTCTTCTTTTACCGCCTTTTGGCTTAGAAGTAGAAGCCTTTTCAGAAACAAAAATGACCACTCTGCCTAAAGAGAGATTCTGTATCCTGTAGTTCTTTTGTAAGTTCTGCCAAACTATACAACCTTTTGTTCATGTTGTAATTAAGGCAGAAATTGTCAAAACTTTTAGGCAGAGTCCCGAGAATGATATCGACCTGGGATTTTCTATTGATTTTAGCTCCAAGGATCTCTATCTCATTCAGATGACCCATCATCTTGAGAACATGATCCCTTACTGGTGTACCCTCAGCATTTTTGTATTTATCAAACGCTTCATAGCAAACTGCCTAGCTGCTCTACTCTGATGTCCGAAGAGTTCCTTGAGGTTATACATCATGTCATAAGCCGTGGCGATGGCCTGATGCTGATGTTGCAGTACATTTGACAAGGATGCCATAATGTAACATCGCGCCATCTCATCTGTCTTTTTCCACTTCTTATAAGCCTCTTTGACATCTTCATCAGAGTTAGCATCAGGCTTAGGTGGGCATTCCTCAATAAGTACATATTTGTACTCCTCACAGTCAAGACAATGTCCAGATTACGTTTCCAGTCAATATAATTAGGTCCAGTAAGTTTGTTTTCTTTAAGAATCACCATAAGTGGACTGAAAGAACCTATTTTTGAAATCCTGAGAATCACATAAATAATTATGTAGGACAAAAACTTTTTGAATTAATTAAATAGAAATTTACCAACACATTGAACATCATGAATTTAGCATGCCACGATAGTGTGGACGTATACAAATTCAACTTTGTTCAAGTAGGTACTACCTATTAATTTTACTATCATGTCAATATAACTTTATGACAAATAAAATTAATATATTGGTCTTGCTCTGGTCATACAATAATAGCAGTGACTCCGATGGAGAGGATAACATTATTTGTATCTAAGTGTATACCATTACTTAATACTAAGTCCATTACCTTGTAATAAGTTCCTTCAGATGGAGAAGTGAACACATACTAGGTAACTTTCTACGATTATCTCTAAGGAAGTTTGTACTGGTGATCCATAATTATACTCATCCGATATAGAGTAAGGTACTAAAGCCAATGCGTAAGTATAATTACATCACCTACAAACCAGTAATGGAGACCATAGGATTTATACTAAATAAATATTCTCTCCCACTTAGTTATTTAATAATAAAGGTTTTTCTACTAGTTGATATTATGTCCATGTTGTCCATTATTAATGTAGGCTTATTTTTTCAAAAAAAAACATCCATATAATAATAAACATGCATAATCAAAAAAAGTAAAATGATAACAAATAAGAGAAAAATATCCAACTATTATGCTCATCTTTCCTGCTCCGTCCTCAACTATCCGAATCCAATATCTGGCTGCCTCTGGACTGCTTAAAAACCAGCATCTCATCCGGCGTCAGAAACAACCACCACCGCCATCATGATTAATCAAAAATAATTAAAATTACATCAATCCTATGCCCTCCGAAGGAGTTCACACATAATCTAGATTTGAAAAATTTAAATAATAAGCACGATTAACCCTGGTTATTTTAATTACATCCACAGCAACAACAACATCCACGACATGTTCGTAGTTTAAACAACACAATAAAAACATGCATTGGACCATAATAGGTGGATCTAAGATGCCTGCAAAACCGAGTTAGAACAGATCTACATCTACTGAATATTACACAGCGTTGGTTTTATTGGACAACATGGACGTGTCAATCAATACGCAGATCCAAAGTGGCTTTGATACCAATTGATGGAACTGGAGATTCTCAGGACCCTTACTTTGGTGTGCGTATTGATCGAAAGAAAGTTAAACAGATTTAATATGTGTTCTAACCCTTCATAGGCAGAAACTAGGGTTCATAAATTATACCTGCGACGGGAAGAAGACAAGTAGTTCCTGGCAATTTCGAGCGGACGACCCCAAGATCTTCTGCACGTATTCTTCCTCGAGTTGGACGTCATAGGCGACAATCTCCCAACCTTTTCTTCTTCTTGGCACTCCTCTCTCTCTCCTTACGTGAATCACGAATTTAGAGAAAGCTTCAGATTTCTGATCAGTAATTTGGCGGCCAAAGAATAGAGGATATATATAGACTACGACAGGGACCATGAGAAATTAGAGTTAGGCTTCCTAATGGATCTGGATATCCCGTGTTCAGCCCGAACACACAATCCAGGCCCATTAACAATAGCTCGGTCCACTAATGAGCTATTGTTACACTACCTCCCTAATCCCAAATTATGTTTGTGGGCTCCTTTTATTATATGCTCGTTTGGCTCCCCATGTTAAGATATCGAATGTCCGTCGATCAAATTAAGTTTTTGACAACTATATTGATTCGACATCTTTTATCCTTAAGTAGTACCGCTCAACTTTATTTGTCATGTCAGATAAATCTACCTGCAGGGTTTACATGACAATCCTTATGAGCTCCTTAAGGGGACATCATCAACCCGATGTATCGGGAATGAATTCCATTTATAATCATCATACATACAATGTTATTACCCAATTCATAGAGGTTGTTGACCCATAATGTCTCACTCTTTCATGAGTCAAAGTAATACACACTGCATATACATGTCTGTTATTATATTCAAATTAAGAGCACAAGCATCCATAATAACAGAGGTATTTGTTCACTTATGTTGTTAGTACAATAAGAACAATCTCAAGTGGTCCTGTTCAATACACACAAAATATACTAGTGTAAACCTATAGTTAAGATAGACTAATACCATATTATACTACAACCTTTCTAATAGAATGTCCAAGTCCATCTAGGTTGTGAACTATTTATACTCCATAGGAAACTGATAATAATATCTTCTGTGTGACACCACACCATATTATCTACAATATAGAATGTTAGACATTTGCATTAACACTTGCAACAAATACAATATGCAAATATTTGCCCATATGATTCTCATTAAAATTTAGGAAATAAGGTTACTACAAAAGTGATGCTTTTAGTATATAACCCTAACAAAAGAAGAGCGTATAGGAATTCTTCTTTATCGAAAAACTTTTTAACTTGTTACAACTTGAAATCGATTATAAAATTGTTGTAATACAAAATTTGGAGCCAAGTCAAGATTCTAGAAGGTAGGGTGATAAAAGCTGAATCAACATGCTATTCCTCTACTATGTTGACGATTTGACAAAGCTTTTGGGAACTGGGAGGTCTAAGGGAGCAAGAGCAGTCGCAATCAAGTGGTTAGAATATGTGGATTCCCTTGTCACCTGACAACTATTTCATCCCAAACAATCATACTATATCCCAAATCGTAACCATCAAATTCTCTGTCGTTATCCATATTGTGCTTCGTGCCGCTACTCTCAAAACATGGGACAACTATAACTCGCCATACATACATGGGAAACTTAGTTCTATGACAAACTAGCCCAAGCGATATTCCTCAATCATGCAGAATCTAAAACATAACCAAGTCGGTCACTCATCATCTCATATTCGAAACCTAGAGTTACCCCTTAACCAAATCCTGATAATTCTCAGGACTTCAAGTTCAAATTCCTACAAATCTTTCAAACCTGACTACATTAATGCCTTAATCACAATCACATGCGTTGATACTCAATTCTCGCTAACTAGTTTTACTATCTTCCGAAGTTATCGTTTGACTCACCTACGTTTTACCTTCCGAAACTTTCTAAATATTTTAAACAATCAATCGACATCTGAATCTCTTATTATGAACATCTCGAATATTCTCTTTCAAATACTATCTCAATCGATATTATCGTCTCAAATTCGACCAAGTAAATTTTTTTTTTTTTTGCTTTTATTCCATCCTCAAAAAGACTTCATCAAAACACAAATTCATATTCCATCAAAACTTTCTTTATACTAGAAATCTGATCCAACATATTCAATTCATTTGCTCAACCAACAATAATTCTATCGATCAATCCTTACGATATCAACATTAATGACCCAAGTATCCAGTCTATGTAAACACCATGTTTCCTCAAACTAGATCAATCAAAATCTAAATTCATTCCGCTTCAGTGATCGCACATCCATTAATATTTCCTTAGAACATACGATTCAGAATCATATGTCAACTCGTCATCAATTTTTAATATATTTTTACTTGAGCAACACAAATGAGGCAAACCATCAATATGCAATTGATCTAAATCTTCGATACCATTATGTTCTTTAATCATAAGCCATCTACCCATCAAACATCAATATCCAATATCATAATCCAATCCAATCCTATCAATCATCAAACTCTCAAGAACACTTCTTCCAGTTTCAAGCCTCAACTCTACAAACTAGCTACACCAGCTCAATAATCTACATAGACGACTCTCACTAAGGTCACCGCACCAATTATATCTCTTAACACAAGAATATCTGCCTAATCGCTAGGCGAACTCACATGCCAAAGTCAAAGTTCATGATAACCACTTCCATGCAACTAATATAAAAATGCTCACCCTAATTCTAAGGTCAAACTAATATAGTCAGTAATATAGGATTTCCTACCGAAGCTCATCTCACTCTGATTTCTAAACATCAAGTATAGATTTTTTCTATTTGCATCTGCAATATCCAATTCAAGGGGCCCGGGGTCTGTTCAGCAAAGCCATTCTTAGGGTAATTTTATTCACGATCATCCTCTGTCATAACAAGGTTCCACGATATCAATCTAACAATTCTCAAAATCAAAATCGTAATTTCATTCCATAGATACACCAATCCAAACTCATATACCTCGACCATAAACTCAAAAAGTCATAACCATCGATCACAAGTCACAATGTCATTCTAAAATTCAAGATACAATCTCAATCATAATTTCATCAACTATAACTTATCTCAAATCCCAATCCTACTAGCCCTCAATCTGTGTATCTATCTCATCGAAAAATCGCAAGCTCATCTACTAAATTTTTTTTGAGTCATAACAATACTCGTAGCAATGATCGTACAAATCTAATTCAACCGAATCATGGTCGACTCGTTCATCCTCCAAATCTGTCAACATTATCATCCTACCGAGTCAGACTAACATCCATTCAGGCATACTCCATGATTATCTAATCAAATCATCCAAACATTTGATACCATCAAATTCTCAAAATATAAAATTTTCAAACAATAACATTTGACACAATCTTCGTTCGTCGAATCAGAGTATCCGTGATTTATCGCATATCTATCTTTGCTATGCCTCAATACAATCAGTGACGTACATAACCAGAAGATCTTTCTTTTGCCATGAATTCTAAGTCGTATAATCAATGTTATCATCCGAACTAAATATATCATCAGCTAGCTATCTCCCGAACTAGTTACATGATCAGCTCGTCCAAACTCAAATCACATTTGTTTATCTTAGGCATAGAGTAATATATATATTCTTCGTATTAGTCTATACTAACAATAAAGCCTCGATACAGTATCCATTCATCTAATTCTAAGATTGGTCAGCTATACTCTAACTCGAGTCATCTAGCGATACTGTCTCAAATCCTTATAGTCATTCTCGTATCTTCAACTCCAAATTTTTCATGCATTCTGTCTTTTAATCAAACTGCTTTCCTCATTCAAATTTGAAACTTAATTCTATTCAGTTCTATGCCAACATTTTGTAAATGTTCTGTCACTCCACTTTTCACAAAATTTAGGGATTTTATGATTTTCAAGTTCATGATTTTTATTTAAATATAATAATAAGTATTATGATTTTAGTTGATCTCAAAATGCATTTTTTGAAAAACCGTGGTTTTGTTTCATTTTGGGCCTGAAAGTTTGGGCCAGCTTATCATGGCAATTACCACTCGATTTTGGTCTATTAATATTGGGCTTTTGACCATAGCTAATATTGTATAAACCCCATACTGTGACCTAACCGTTAGATTTGAAATTCATCAATCAGACTAAGGAAGAGAGAGAGAGCAGTCTCCTCTGAGATTCCTTCCCAACTTCTCTAACAACCTTGTGCAAATTTTCGAATGGAAATTGGTTCTTACCGCCAATTGTTGCTTCCTTTTCAAGCCATGTTTTAACTATCTATTTAATGGGCAGTAGATCCCTAATTTCCTAATTGTGCTCAAATCAATTCTTCTCTTCCCTAAATTTTTGCAAAAGAGCTCGAGGAGGAGACTCATAGCGATGGTGATGATGCTGCGGCATTGATATTCCTCTTTCGAAGATCAATTCGTGCAAAGAAATTCTAGCAATTGCTTCAGTGTAAATTCTCCTTGATCATCAGTCGGTGGTTCCTTTCGATCCAGTGTTGGTAAAATGGTAAAAATCCTTACTCAATTTTAATCGAAGTGATTGATTGATTCAACTGTTCTTCCTTGGGGATCAGGATCTGCAGATCGAGGCATCATTGATCGATTGATCGATTCCTTGTCTCCATCACCAACAATTGAGGTGAGTTCTTATCAATTCTCGAAGGAGTAATCAGCCATTTGATTGATCTACCTCCTAAATTTTTGATGATCTAAAATTGAGTTGTTCAAATCTTGCTTGTAGGACACTTGACTCTGTTCTGAGTGTTCCTTGACATTTAGCTTTATTTTTGGTCAATCCAAACAATCAAACAAGGTGAAGATCCCTATCCAAGAGTTTTAATTCATTTGGTTGGATTCTCGATTCTGTTCTAAAAAATTATTGGTATTGAATTGATAGATCGAGGTTGAATTTGAGTTGCTCTGACTTGATAAATCACTCTCATCGATCTGTCATTTGGTAAGTAATTCCAGATTTTCTCTCAAACTTAGATTATGAATTTATTTCTATTTTGCTTTAACTCATGGAGTTGTGCTGTATATTTTATTCATTGGTGGGATGATCGATTTGAGTGTCAGAAATTTGGATGATGAGGATTTGAACACCAGTATAGCAAGTTGCAGACACCCCCTTAGACCCTGATTTGATCTCGTAGAGGTAACTCTCTGATCTTTAAATTTTTAGCAGTAATCTGATGATATAGCATATGCTTGAGTTATTTTGGAGTAGGTATGGTTGTGTGGAAATTCTCCTAAATCGGGAATTGATATAGGTTGATAGTTGGTTTATTATGAATCAAACATAATTGTCCATTTGGCTAGGATTGATGTTCAGAATTGTCCATATTGTCCATTTGGCTAGGGTTGATGTTCAGAATTTTGGACAAAGAAATAGGAATATGATTAGATCGGTTCATGGTTAAGATTAATCTAAGAGAAAGTCGTTCATAGACGTAATTCTTAATAAGAAATAATATATATTTATTTAGAAATTATTTATAAAGTATTTAGAAATTATCAATCTGTTTAGAAACTAATAATAATATTTTGTCAGGATAACGTAGATAGTCTTTTCTTTGAAGGTATTTTTAAAGAACATATATATATATATATATATATATATATATATATATATATATATATATATATATATATATATATATATATAGGGTCTATGAGCTCAATATAATAATTATTTAGGCTCACAAACAAATTATAGGTAGAATCCAAGAAGATTATTATCTCTCCTAAATATCCTTTTTGTTAAAACTTTGAAGCCCAATGAAAAATATGTATATTCATAACAAGTCCAATCTAAGTTATAAATAAGCCAACTGTACATAATCAACCCAACTAAATTTGTTAAAACTTTAAATCGGTACTTACTATAAGTCTAAAATAAAATAAAATAAACAAAATTGAACCCAACAGCCCAAAAAATCCTAAATCCTTTATATATCACAATACCCTTCACTGGCTTAAAGCCCCACCATTTTAGGCTCACCCATTAGGCCTAAACCCGTATTCCCTAGTAGCAGCTTTTGTTTTTACTACTAAAAACCAAATATGGAGAGAGAAAGGATTAGAAAAGTGAGAAAGGGGGAAGAAGAAACATGAGGAGTAGCAGAGCGAGATTCTCACCGACGGCGGCTCTGAAAGGAAGACTTCGTCGGGCTGGTCGGGTGGCATGACTTGGCAGCGATGTGCAGGTCGGCGGTGCACCGGTGCTCGGCTCGCGGGAGCGAATGAAGCACGAGAATAGTCGCATGTGCTGGCAGCGCACGAGGAAGATGACAGCTTCGCTGGACATCCTAGGCGACATGAAGGGCTTGGCACAGCGAGGACGCTGTGGCTCAGTCGGCGACCGCGCGAGGAGAGTGGTTGGATGGAGGCGGTCGACTACTTCGGAGAGGCGTGGTGGTGATTGGATTTCTTTGGTGGTGGTGGTGTATGTGGCCATAGTGGTCATGGTGGATGAATGAGATAGGGGTCGGTCGAGATGTGCCAGAGGTCAGAAAGGCGCTGGAGATGGCAGCGGTCCCGATACATGATCTCGGTGGTGGCGAGAAGGTGGACGATGGTGGTACTGATGGTTGTCTTGTTGGACTCAACGGACACGGACACGGACACGGACACACGGGTCCGGACACGTTTGATTACTGTAATATATGTGGTGAATACACAGACACAATCGGACATGGATACTCTGGCACCACTTCTGTGTACTGGCTTTGTTGGTGGTGATGGCGTCTGTGATTGGTTTTGGCAATCGGTGGAGGTGAAGATGGCTTGGGAAGGCCGAATTTGGCCGGGAGCGAAGAAGATGGAGGCAGGGTGCTGGAAATCTAGCCTGGGAAGATGTTACATATATTGTTTTTTGGTTTAGGAGATAGGGATAGGATAGGAATAAACTGATTGTGTACATCTCTTCATGCATACGTGTATATATATATATTATATATATTATATATATAATATATATATATATTTTATATATATATATATATATCTATATATATATATATATATTTTATATAATATAGATATATATATATATATTTTATATATATATATATATATATATATATTTTATATATATATATATATATATATATATATATATATATATATATATTTTATATATATATACACGTATGCATGAAGAGATGTATATATTATATATAATATATATATATATATATATATATATATATATATATATATATAATATATATATATATATATATACACGTATGCATATATATATACATGCATAAATATATATATATATATATATTATATATATATATATATATATATATATATATATATATATATATATATATATATATTTAATATATACATCTCTTCATGCATACGTGTGTATATATATATAATATATATATATATATATATATTATATATATATATATATATATAGGCTAACAGAGAGCGAAGATTGACATACACCTGGATGGATTACTATATGTGATTAGAGGATAGTCTTAGTCACATAGCGTTGACGATTTAGTATTTAAGTAGGATTTAAATGGAAACTTGAGATATGAATTAATATTATATTGGGAGGGTAACCGAGAGATAGAAACGGCTGAACATGTACGGCTGCATATATATATATATATATATATATATAATATATTATATATATATTATATATATATATATTATATATATATATGTAATATTATTACATTATATGTAATATATATATAATAATATATATATATATTATATATATATATATATATATATATATATATATATATATATAATATATATATATATTTTTGTAGGCTATTGGCCCCCCGGCCCAGCCTACCCGCCCCCCCCCCGGCCGAGTTCCCCAAACCCCAACAACCCCCCGCCCGCGGGGTCTCGAACCCGGCCCTACCCGTACACAAGCATGGGTGTACCCATCACACCACACATGCTTGTATATATATATATATATATATATATTATATATATATATATATATATATATATATATAATATATGTAATATATATGTAATATATATGTAGGAAGCGGATCAAAAGCCCCCCTTAGAAAAGCCCCTAAAAATCTCCCTCACTCTAATCCGTAATTTAATGTTAATATTAATGTTAATATTAACATTAAATACTAAAATTAACATTAAACTTAACATTAAAATTAATATTAACATTAGCATTAGTATTAACATTAATATTAATATTAATATAAAAAAATAAAAAATAATAATATTAACATTAACATTAATATTAACATTAATATTAACATTAACATTAACATTAACATGAATATTAACATTAATCTTAACATTAATATTACGAATTAGAGTGAGGGAGGTTTTAGGGGGTTTTCTAAGGGGAGCTTTTGATCCGCGCCATATATATATATATAAATTTGTCATTCGAAAGAAATAAGGAAACATTCTCTTAAAAGTTTGAGCTTCCTAAGTAAACTTCTAACTGGATAAGGACCAAGATTCTCATAGATTCTTCCCTTAATTTATATTAACTAAATAATTTAGAAAAACTAATTTAATTTAATCTTAATCCAATACATGATCATACTAATAATTTGAAATAATATTTAGTATTATCAATAATCCGAATCTTAATCAATGATTTAGTACTACAATAATATTCTTTAAAATATTTGATGTCATCAATTAATTCCAAATCTCTATATTTCAGAATATATGGGTAAAACCTTTTATTCAACAATAAATTTGATTTTTGAAACTATTTTAGAAAACCAACTTTGAAGACTAAAAATAGTAGCAACCTATTTTATAATTCCATAATTTGAGAACAAGTATTTTTATAAAAATTTAAATTATATTTTCAAGCTATAAATTTTAAAATACTTTTTGAAAAGCAAAATAATAGCAAATTATCTTCTACAAAATATTTGACAAAAATTACTTTTAAACACAATAATTAAAATAAGGTAATAAAATAAAAAAATTCTGAAATTTCGGGAAGAGGGGTTACAAATCTACCTACCTTAGAAATAAATTCGTCCTCGAATTTAAGGACTGCTAGGATAGACGGAACTTGGTCGATCGGTGAATATATAGAAAAAATTTATAATAAAACAACAAAAAAAAAAATTAAACCACGGATGAAAAGGAAAGGAAGAGATTTTAATAAGAACGTTAATCAACTAGGGTGGAAATAGGCATGGCTTGGTGTTGGGACCTTAGGTTATGTTCTTGAATCCTATAAATGCTCTAAAATGTTTTCAAATAGTTCGACACTCAAAGCTAACAATAACCTCAAGGACAATTCATCAATGGAATACTCTATCCACCCTAGAGAGCTTTTTTTTTTGAAATCTCGAAGGGCACGATTAATCATGATTAGAAATATAATCAAGGAATGATATGATCAAAACTGAGTTAGATTGTCACTGAAATCGAATTTTAAGAAAGATACCACGTGGCACGATTAAGGTATAGTTCAAAGGGTCTAGTCACAATGGTCAAAATATAATTGAAATATGATTAATTATACAAGAAAGTCGTTATGCACGATCAATTATTGGCACGGTCAATAAGTTGAGGAAAATGTTTGGCATAGTTATAAAGTCAAGACCTAGGTATGACTATAATTCTAGTGAGTTGGAATTAACATATACTAAATGGTTACTAGGAGGGAACTAATAGGATGGTAATAGAGAGGCTACAAGACTTATCGAGAGGACATAGAAAAAAATAGGATACACAATCAAATTGAAATGAGGGTGGAATAATCGTATGCCAATAAAAGGTGTAGCCACTATGGTATTCAAAAACCGTACGTATATCTAAAGTTGTTTCACCGAGAATCTATGTGTACATCTGACTGCAGTAACCCTTGGTTTCATGACTCAAATATGATGGTATCGAATACTCTATTAGCTCTACCAATATTAACATACAACTCAAAGTCAGAATAGGAAAATTAGGACATAGTTTTAGTATCATTCTACGACTTATATAACTCGAAATTACTTCAACTTTGGGATCATGCCACGCTAGTGCGCTGCTAGCTGCAGTGAACCCGCAGTCTCGGTAATTCAAGTCAATGGCGACAGTGCGCTGCTGTCTTACCATAATGAGTCACCGAAAACTACTTCCACTATCACACAATTTTGAAGGAGGTTCTAGAATTTCAATGAGTCGGTCATGATAGAAAATATAAGTATCTGTTCTCGAAGTATAATATCAGTTTTTGAAATTCAGACGATTGATTAGGAAGGAAATGACCGAAGACAAGGGAGATATAAATTTTAATTTCTATTTCTCTAGTATTCAAGATCAAGGAAATATGTATAAAGCATTATGTCTACCTACTATGAATATATTTTACACCAGTATATATGTATAGCCTAAATAAATTCCCAAAATATCAATCTAAGAGAAGATTACCCTATTTCCAAGTAAAATATAAATTTAAATATCAATAATACATATATTATATTAAATATACAATTTATAGAAATTATTCACGAGACTAAAAATGGACTACCAATATAGATATATATGCACACCTATATATCTACATAAAAGTCGTGGTTGCTCTACATGACTACCAGGACTTGGGTTGCGTTCGGGCTAGTTTAGAACAACCGGGTCTTCTAAAAGCCGTATTATTATTAAATAACTAATTAAATTATTTATAGAGGTCAAGTCACAACTTTGTCTTATTTTTCTAGCTCGGACACACTTATGGCTCGATCTTTCCGACCATAACTAATATACTAGTCAAAGCACGCTACTTGCACTATCCGTGCCATCACTTCTAGTCATATGGTGCTCCAAAATTTAACTATAACTAAGACATTCTATAATAATAATTAATTAAATTAAATATTTATAAATTCCAAAATTCTCATCTTAATTCAAATAAAATAAATAAAAAATAATATTTCCAAAATTTTGGAAAGATGTTACGAATCTGTCCTCCTTAGAAATATCGTTGAATAAAAATACGATAGTGCATCCTTCTATGAAAGTCATCTAGTAGGATTTAGAATTCAATGAGACCTATATAGCAACCTTAACTACCCAACTGTCAACTTAAATTAGGGATTCATAGTCCTAACTATTCTCCTAAAATTGCCTTACTCCTAGTTGTGAATGAGCATTTCCTAGTCGCAGGCTCGCAGTAGTACGACTAATATGGTACTACCACGAGTTTGCACAATTTACAAAAACTGACCTGCATGGGCCACCACAAAATTTGTCACGACCCGCACCCCGCTTTTTGGGATATGAGTGCGTGTCCAAGCCAGCCGCTGCAGAGTCGGCGTAGAACGCTGTCAAGCCCGTAATAAATAAATGTTCAAAATAAACTTATTTGCTCATTACATTTCTAATAGATTATAACATTTACAAGAATTATATTCAAAGAAAATACAATGTTCTTACATATTTGAAATGACTACAATACAGCTATCTAATCTCTAGGTTTCTGCCTACTAGTACACTCGTATCTCCTCGTGCTAAGTTAAGCCACAGCTAACCTGAAAAATGTTGGTTTCCAGTCAGGAATGGAACAAGCACACAAACCGACAACAATACGAAAATACAATAGAATTCACAAGACATGAATATAACATATGTGAAATAAAACAAGAAAGTAACTGATGTCATGGCATATCTAGAAAGCAAGTAGGTAACTCCACAACAAGGTGTATCAACTGGAGATATATGTAACTAGGATGTTATGGCAAGTGGTGAAGAAAACAAATAAAAGACAACTATCTATGTGTTTTAAAATATCTTATTCGACATGTGAACGACTAAGGGGTAAATCCGGAACCCTACACGTGTCGTGTGCAGCTGCTATATTTGAAGAATAGATATTTTGGGGATGTTTCTAGGTAGTCAACATAGTCTACTAAGATATTTCTTCGCCCAGCTAGTACTCATGGAATCCAGTCGCAAGCATGGTAATCATGTAAAAGACAGTCACAAAGTATAAACAAATCCATGATACTAATCCGTGTGACAACGTGTCATCAAGCAAGAGAGCATATGTATAAACATGAAATGGAAACTACTATAAATCAAAAGCAATCAGAAAGTGCATTTGCCTGAGGTTCTTAGCTGGTGAAATCGAAAGTACGGTTGAGTCCAGAATTGTCCATTTGGCTAGGATTGATGTTCAGAATTTTGGACAAAGAAATAGGTATATGATTAGATCAGTTCATGGTTAAGATTAATCTAAGAGAAAGTCAGTTTATAGACATAATTCTTAATAAGAAAATAATATATATTTATTTAGAAATTATTTATAAAGTATTTGGAAATTATCAATCTTTTTAGAAACTAATATAATATTTTGTCCGGAGAATGTAGATAGTCTTTCTTTGAAGGTATTTTTAAAGAACATATATATATGGGGTCTATGAGCTCAATATAATAATTATTTAGGCTCACAAACAAATTATAGGTAGAATCCAAGAAGATTATTATCTCTCCTAAATATCCATTTTGTTAAAACTTTGAAGCCCAATAAAAATATGTATATTCATAACAAGTCCAATCTAAGTTATAAATAAGCCCATTGTACATAATCAGCCTATCTAAATTTGTTAAAACTTTAAATCAGTACTTACTATAAGTCTAAAATAAAAATAATAATAAACAAAATTGAACCCAACAGCCCAAAAATCCCAAATCCTTTATATATCATAATACCCTTCTTAACTGACTTAAAGCCCCACCATTTTGGGATCACCCATAAGGCCCAAACCCCTATTCCCTAGTAGCAGCTTTTGCTTTTACTACAAATAGCAGAGCGAGATTCTCACGACGGTGGCTCTGAAAGGAAGACTTCGTCAGACTGTCGGGTAGCGTGACTTGGCGGCGATGCGCAGGTCAGGCGACGCATCGGTGCTCGGCTCGCGGGAGCAGACGAAGCACGGGGAATAGTCGCTTGTGCTGGCGGCAGCACGAAGAAGACGACAGCTTCGCCAGAGACCCTGGATGACGCGAAGGGCTTTGCAACGGCGAGGACGCTGTGGCTCAGTCGGCGGCTGCGTGAGAAGAGTGGTTGGATGGAGGCGGTCGACTAATTCGGAGAGGTGGTGGTGATTGGATTTCTGTGGTGGCGGTGGTGTATATGGCCATTGTGGTCATGGTGGATGACTGAGATAGGGGTCGGTCGAGACGTGCCAGAGGTTGAGAAGGCGTTAGAGATGGCAGCGGTCCCGGTGCATAATCTCGTGGTGGCGAGAAGGTGAACGATGGTGGTACTGATGGTTGTCTTGTTGGACGCAACGAACACGAACACACGGGTCCGGACACATTTGATTACTATAATATATGTGGTGAATACACAGACACAATCGAACACGGATAGTCTGGCACCACTTCTGTGTACTGGCTTTGTTGGTGGTGATGGCATCTGTGATTGGTTTTGGCAATCTGTGGAGGTGAAGATGGCTTAGGAAGGCCAGATTTGGCCAGAATGAAGAAGATGGAGGCAGGGTGCTGTAAATCTAGCATGGAAAGATGTTGCATATATTGTGGTTTTGGTTTAGGAGATAGGGATAGGGATAGGAATAAACTGATTGTGTACATCTCTTCATGCATACGTGTATATATATATATATATAGGTAGGCTAATAGAGAGCGAAGATTGACATATACTAGATGGATTACTATATGTGATTAGAGGATAGTCTTGGTCACATAGCATTGACAATTTAGTAGTTATGTAGGATTTAAATATGGAAACTTGAGATATGAATTAATCTTATATTAGGAGGGTAACCGAGAGATAGAAACAGCTGAACATATACGGCTGCATATATATTATATATATATATATATATATATATATATATATATATATATATATATATTATGTATATATATATATTTGTCATTCGAAAGAAACAAGGAAACGTTCTCTTAAATGATTGAGCTTCCTAAGTAAACTTCTAACTGGATAAGGACCAAGATTCTCATAGATCCTTCCCTTAATTTATATTAACTAAATAATTTAGAAAAACTAATTTAATTTAATCTTAATCCAATACATGATCATACTAATAATTTGAAATAATATTTAGTATTATCAATAATCCGAATCTTAATCAATGATTTAGTACCACAATAATATTCTTTGAAATATTTGATGTCATCAATTAATTCCAAATCTCTATATTTCAGAATATATGGGTAAAACCTTTTATTCAACAATAATTTTGATTTTTAAAATCTATTTTAGAAAACCAACTTTGAAAGACCAAAAATAGTAGCAACCTATTTTATAATTCCATAATTGAGAACAAGTATTTTTATAAAAATTTAAATTATATTTTCAAGCTATAAATTTTAAAATACTTTTTGAAATGCAAATAATACAAATTATCTTCTACAAAATATTTGACGAAAAACACAATAATTAAAATAAGGTAATAAAATAAAAATAATTCTGAAATTCCGGGAAGAGGGTTACAGGCTGATACATGGGAAGACCTAAGATGTACCACTAGTACTAAAAGAAGCTAGTATTCTAAGAAAACAAGGACTAGCATTCACTAAAACTTGGACTCAACTTACAAAGTGGAAAATGGGCAATGCTCTAAGAAGAGGACTAAACATACATCTGAAATGAACAAAACACAAGGTGAATGGGCAGTATACTTAGCCAAGAGTCCTAGGACTGATCAACCACCATTTTGGGTCTGTCATGAAAGTAGGGACAGAACTAAAGTATTAACTGAACTAAATGTGGGCTATTAAAGTTATTGTCTGATACACTCCAATTAGGAATAGCTGAACACATAAACACCAAGAACTTGCTACAACAGGGCAGGAGTTGATACTTGTATCAAATAGGAGATTATATGAATTGGTAGACTGTTAAATACTTCAGGCATGGAACTGAAGCAAACTATGATGCAGGACACACCATCAAGAAAATGAGGTCTGAACATGACTTGATGTTCAAGTTTGAACATTCAACTAAGAGCAGTTAGCAAAGGGAATGCAAGAACTAAATATGAGCATTCAAAATATGACTGATCAAATTAGAGAGTGCATAAGAACAATGATTAGAGAGTGAAGACTGAACATTCCTAAAGGATTATCCCATTGCAAGACACGATCAAATGGATGGATGTTGTGATTGCTACTACAATAATGTAGGACAAAACAGGATGTACTATAGCTGCACATGAAGATGCAGAACAGAACCTCTAAATTTACTGATACATAAAAGGGAACTAAAACATATAGATATAATGAAAGGATTGAACTAATAAGCAATGAAACATATCTGGAATGACCAACATATGTTAAACAAGAACTGAACCTATGAACTAATGCTAAAGCAAGAAGGAAAGGTCTGATACCTCATGAAGAGGATAGATACATAAACATATACATAAAATTAATAATGATGGGCTCGGAAGTGAACCTGGAGGGCGATCGTACGACCTTGGCAGAGGCGGCTAGGGTTCCTCTCCCGCGGCCACCGGATCCCCTCGCCGCGGGGGGAGGAAGACCGAAAAGAAGAGGGGGTGTGGCATCTGCCACCGGATTATAATTTAGTGATATTTTTATTTTTATTTGAATAGTTTATATTTAATTTTCTAGGATTATAGGAGTTATGACTAAGTCCATAGGTGATTTAGGACCATCTTGTAGTCACATGATTTCTAGATAGGGTTTATATGCATTTTATGGCTATAATATATTTTATTATAATTTTTAAACATTTTTAGATATTTATTTATTGAAGATATATTTATTTCATTGACTTTCGTGAATCACTATAAGATCATTAGGGACTATTTTGAGACAAGTTATTTTTGTTTAGGTTCTAGGAGGTTAGAAATATTTTATAAATTTTTAGAATTTTCTGAAATTTTTAGGAATTTATTTGTAGTTATTTGGAGTTAATTTGATTTTTAAAACAGTTTCTGAAATTAATTAAACAGTCAGCGCACAGTCAGCGCTTTGGGGCCACGCGTCAGCCGCTTGGGCCGACCGAGCGGGGCCCACCTGTCAGTCAGCTTTGTGCTGACTGTGCTTTTAATTTTGGAGCCGCGGCTCCTTAGCCGACCCCATGTTGGCTTGGCCCAAGCAGGACGGCCATCCGACCGTTCACTCTTATGAGCGGGACGCACGGATGGTAACCACATGTCCCTAGCCGCCCACCGACCCCCTGAGGCGCTGCCCTCTATATATATATTATATTTGCGGGTTTTTCCAGAAACCCTAGTTCTTTTGTTGGACAACTTTGTGGTGTTGATCCCGGTGATTCCTCGACTTCCCGAGGTGATTCCCGCCAACCCCGGCCTCCTTTTAGTGCGTCATTTTTTTTTGTTGGATTTGTATCGAGGTAACTTGCTGAATATGTAATTTATTTTCATAATTTCTGAACCTAAATTTCTGGAAAATTCGTAGAGTGTCGGTTGTCCGAAACTTGATATGTTTTGGTGTTTTCGATATTTCGGGAGAACCAGAAATCAAAATCACTAACCGTTTGAAGTTTCAGAAAGCTAACACAGAGCTCTACGACATATATTTTTCCATAAAATATTTTGTTCATTTAATATTTTAGTTTTTCTGTTGAACACAAAATTGATCGGCTGATCACCGTTTTGGTCACGATTAGCCATAACAACGATATCTTTTGACCAAAACATGATTATGTGGCACGGTCGATTCCAGCGCACTCGTGGTGCTGAAATCTACCAAGATGCACTTTCAAAATCTAGAGTTCATAATATTTGACTAAAAAGTCAATGACACGTCTCGATTTGCGTGCCATGGTTTCCAAAATTGAGAAACACGACTTTAGATGGCCAAACTTGCATGTTTAGATTATATTCAGATTATTGTTATGTTTAATTAGGTTTTTAAGTGAATTATTCTCGAATTAATTATTATTAGATTAGTAACCCAACTAGCCACTATTTAGAACTAGAATATTAGAATTAATTTGTGGTTTCGTGCACGGTTCGTAGTACGATATGTGTTATAGGTTGACAGTTTCTAGATCGGTATTTCCTTCATCCTCTACTTGTGGCTACAGTTTGTGTAAGGATTCAGGCAAGTATAGTATTGCATTTATGTTTTAGTTCATTATAATGTTTACTCTATAGTTTTCTTGTTTGATATCCCGTTGAGTCATTGCTTGATATTCCATTGAGACACGATTGTGACACTATAGTTGTCGTATCCTTCTTAGTGTATCAATGACCGTTATTGATTGTTAGAGAGTCAGGAGGGGAAATACTCTGTAAATACGTGAACAAACCCAATTACCATTACCGAATGATAGTTAAGTCATACACACCCACGTATGAGTTAGCCGTACCAATTACTGAATGATAGCTATCGTATGATGTGCCGTATTAGCCCATCCTTTTACGTATTAGAAGGTATTTCATACACACATAGTGGTTCCTATCTTTTCCTTTATCTAGTCTATTATCCTGTTAAGTTCACACCTTGCCAGTTCATATCTTGTTAGATCACGTCTTGCTAGTTTACTTTTTGCCATTTTATATCTCATTAGTTCATACCTTGCTAGTGCTAGTTCATATCCTGATAGTTCTTGTCTTGCTAGTTCTTTATATATTCTTTACTTTTATGACTTCTCGTTTGTTCTAATTTATTTTGGACTAACAACATTAATTGCAATATGGTTGTACTCTGCTCCTTTCCTGACTGGATCATTGTTATAGGTGAGGACGAGTATCTCTAGCACTTCATGTTATGGACCAACAGTGGGTAGTGACTGACGTTTTTGGTATCGGGACTCAGGAGCCATGGTTGATATCTGGAGGGATCTAGATTTACTTTTATGCATGTCTTAGTTTATTTCTTAGATGGATCAGATTTGTTCATGGATGGACGATATTTTATTGTTTTGGATTTCAGTCTCTTTGTCATTTGATTTGGATATTATTATTTCATTATCAATCGTACTCTTGTTTCCTTGGTTTATGTCACTGTTGAGTACGATTTGTATTTGTGTTCTATTGTATCTAGTAGAGGATGTTATTGTGTGTATTAGACAGCGTTCTACTGTCGATACCGCGGCGTAGGCTGGGCTTGGACATGAACTCGTACTCGGTTACCCGGGAGCGGGTCATGACAAGTTTTTATGGTGGTCCATGCATGTCCGTTTTCGTAAAGACTGCAAACTCGTAGTAGTACTTAAGTTAGTCGTACTACTGCGGGCCTGCGAATATGATTAGATTTTAAGGACATCCTCCACATGTTTGAATATTGATCTCCACCTTTAACTTTAACCTTTCTTGATTTGCTACCTGCTTGAATCTTTTTGCCGTTTAACGCTTTTATTTTATTGCAGCTAATGGATTCTCAAGGCAGAAACCCCGCTCACTTGAACACCCCAGCAAATGTTGGCGGGCCTTCCACGAATGGAACTCTTCGACTCACGGAGGCTGCTTCACCTACTTAGGCGAGACTCCCCAACCGCAGGCTACGAGATTTTGCCATGATGACATTCTACCACCTCCCCAGTTCCCTTTAAGGACTCCGCTACTAGCACAGTTTTCTCCACCAGCACCCTTCCACCAGTCTGTACCCTTCCACCAGCCAGCACCCCCTTCCGCATCCAGCACCAGTTCTGCCTCCAGCACCTGCGCTGGACAACGCCACGCTTCTTGGGATCTTCTAGCAGCTTATTACTTCCCAGATGCGGTAGGTTGGACGTATTCCATGATACATTGAGAAAGGCCTTTCAGACCAGGGATGCTCCCCCGCTGCGCCCTGGTACTTCCAAGAATTTTATGGACCTCAGGCCCAGGGAATTCAAAGGAACGGAAGGGATACTCTACGCCGACGACTGGTTGGAGAACGTGGATCGCAACCTCCGGAGGGCCTGAATCCTCGAAGACAAGAAGGTCGAAAATGCTAGCATGCAACTCTACGACATCGCCCGCACGTGGTATAGAGACGAGCCCCGATTCACCGTACCAGATGTGACCTGGGAGGAGTTCAAGGAGCTGTTCAAAATGAAGTTCTATCCTGAAGCAGCCCGAGAAGAGTTGGAGAACGAGTTCGAGAGCCTGGAGCAGGGCAACCTCTCTGTCGATGAGTACACCGCCGAGTTCTTCCGTCTCAGCCGCTTCGCAGATGCCATGACCCCTGCAGCCAAAGCCAAGAAGTTCAGGAAGGGACATTCATATGAAATTCATATAGCCATCGCCACCAGCCAGGCCACAACTTACGAGAGGATCTTGAAGGTCGCACAGGCGGTAGAAACAGAATTGAAGCGTAAGCAAAAGAGAGATAGAGACGCAAATGGAGGACTTAATAACCAATTGAGATCGGTAAAATATCCCAATATTCCGGAGGAGACTTTACCCCAGCACTATCACCTGCAGCCTCGTTCCCTACAACAGCAAAATCAGATCCAGCCGATTATTACATGCTCCTACTATCGGAGGCCAGGTCATCATTTTGATCACTGTCGCAAAAGGTTACGATAATGCTTATCGTGCGGATCAGCTACGCACCAAGTGAAAGAATGTCCAACATTATTTATTCGTCGAGGCCAAACACCTACTCAGTGAGGACAAGGAGGACTGTAGCAGTAAGGACAAGATCAAGCATTTGTAGCGGTGACCCGACCTGAAGGTATATGTAGTTAACTAAGTTCCTTAAAGTTCCATAGTTATAGTTAGCATGTATGCTTGGTTAATCCTAGATTAGTAATCTTAGATTTTTTACCTTTCCATGATATAGGCTAGGAATTATTTTAGAGTTTGCCTGTAGAAGTTATTTAGTATGACCTGTTTATTTTGAGGACAAAAATATTTTTAAGGGGGATAGTATGTGGCATCTGCCACCCGATTATAATTTAGTGATATTTTTTTATTTTTATTTGAATAGTTTATATTTAATTTTTTAGGATCATAGGAGTTGTGACTAAGCCCATAGGTGATTTAGGACCATCTTGTGGTCACATGATTTCTAGATAGGGTTTATATGCATTTTATAGCTATAATATATTTTATTATGATTTTTAAACATTTTTAGATATTTATTTATTGAAGATATATTTATTTCATTGACTTTCGTGAATTACTATAAGATCATTTAGGACTATTTTGAGACAAGTTACTTTTTGTTTAGGTTCTAGGAGGTTAGAAATATTTTTTATATTTTTTTAGAATTTTTCTGGAATTTTTAGGAATTTATTTGAAGTTATTTGGAGTTAATTTGATTTTTAAAACAGTTTCTGAAATTAATTAAACAGTCAGCGCTTTGGGGCCACGAGTCAGCCGCTTGGGCCGACCGAGCGGGGCCCGCCTGTCAGTCAGCTTTGTGCTGATTGTGCTCTTAATTTTGGAGCCGTGGCTCCTTAGCCGACCCCATGTTGGCTTGGCCCAAGCAGCACGGCCATCCGGTCGTTCACTCTTATAAGCCGGACGCACGGATGGTCGCCACGTGTCCCTAGCCGCCCACCGACCCCTTGAGCCGCTGCCCTCTATATATATATTATATTTGCGGGTTTTTCCAGAAACCCTAGTTCTTTTTGTTGGCCGACTTTGTGGTGTTGATCCCGGTGATTCTCCAACTTCCCGAGGTGATTTCTGCCAACCTCGACCTCCTTTTAGTGCGCCATTTTTTGTTGGATTCTTATCGAGGTAAACTTGCTGAATATGTAATTTATTTTTGTAATTTCTGAACCTAAATTTCTGAAAAATTCGTAGAGTGTCGGTTGTCCGAAACTTGATACGTTTCGGTGTTTTCGAGATTTCGGGAGAACCAGAAATCAAAATCACAAACCGTTTGAAGTTTCGGAAAGCTAACACAGAGATCTACGACGTATATTTTTCCCAAAAATTATTTCGTTCATTTAGTATTTTAGTTTTTCTGTTGAACTCAGAATTGATCAGTTGATCACCGTTTTGGTCACGATTAGCCATAACGGCGATATCTTTTAACCAAAGCGTAATTTTGTGGCACGGTCGATTCCAGCACACTCGTGGCACTGAAATCTACCAAGGTGCACTTTCAAAATCTAGAGTTCACAACATTTGACTAAAAAGTCAATGGCACGTCTCGATTTGCGTGTCATAGGTTTCCAAAATTGAGAAATACGACTTTTGATGGCCAAACTTGCATGTTTAGATTATATTCAGATTATTATTAGGTTAAATTAGATTTTTAAGTGAATTATTCTAGAATTAATTATTATTAGATTAGTAACCCAACTAGCCACTATTTAGAACTAGAACATTAGAATTGATTTATGATTTTCCTGTACGGTTCGTGGTGCGACATGTGTTATAGGTTGACAGCTTCTAGATCGGCATTTTCTTCATCCTCTACTTGTGGCTACAGTTTGTGCAAGGATTCATGCAAGTACAGTGTTGTATTTATGTTTTAGTTTATTATAATGTTTACTCTATAGTTTTCTTGTTTGATATCCTGTTGAGTCATTGCTTGATATTCCATTGAGACACGATTGTGACACTATAGTTATCGTATCCTTCTTAGTGTATAATTGACCGTTATTGATTGTTAGAGAGTCGGAAGGGGAAATACTCGGTAAATACGTGAACAAACCTAATTACCATTACCGAATGATAGCTAAGTCATACACACCCACGTATGAGTTAGTCGTACCAATTACTGAATGATAGCCATCGTATGATGTGCTGTATTAGCCCATCCATTCATATATTAGAAGGTATTTCATACACACATAGTGGTTTCTATCTTTTCCTTTATCTAGTCTATTATCCTGTTATGTTCACATCTTGCCAGTTCATATCTTGTTAGATCACGTCTTGCTAGTTTACTTTTTGCCACTTTATATCTCGTTAGTTCATATCTTGCTAGTACTAGTTCATATCCTGATAGTTCTTGTCTTGCTAGTTCTTTATATATTCTTTACCTTTATGACTTCTCGCTTGTTCTAACTTATTTTGGACTAACAACATTAATTGTAATATGGTTGTACTTTGCTCCTTTCCAGACTGGATCGTTGTTATAGGTGAGGACGAGTATCTCTAGAACTTCATGTTATGGACGAGCAGTGGGTAGTGCTGACGTTGTTGGTACCGAGACTCAGGAGCCATGGTTGATCTCTGGAGGGATCTAGATTTACCTTTATGTATGTCTTAGTTTATTTCTTAGATGGATCTGATTTGTTCATGGATGGACGATATTTTATTGTTCTAGATTATAGTCTCTTTGTCATTTGATTTGGATATTATTTCATTATCTATCGTACTCTTGTTTCCTTGGTTTGTGTCACTGCTGAGTACGATTTGTATTTGTGTTCTATTATATCTGTGGAGGATGTTATTGTGTGTACTAGACAGCATTCTACCGCCGATACCGCGGTGTAGGCTGGGCTTGGACACGAACTCGTACTCGGTTATCCGGGAGTGGGTCGTGACAGGGGGGCAGGCAGCCCCCATAGGTCGGCGGCGGAGGCCCAAAAGGCGGTGAGGAGGGGACGGGATCGCTGGTGGAGGGGTCGGACGGACCCTCCAAAACTATTGCAAGTAGCGGCGCTCCCCCTAGCGGTGGTGGTGGGGTGGGAGTGCCGGTTGGGTGGGTCGAGCGGACCCCCTCGGGCGGCCGGAACTGTTACAAGCTATGGACCTCCCCCTGGTGGTGGTAGGGGGGCGGGAGTGCCGGTGGGAGGGTCGGGCGGACCCCCTTAGGCGGTGGCTGCGGTGACCCCCCAGTCGGTGGGTGTTGGGGTCGGTTCCGGGGGGGTCGGGTGAACCCCACCAGGCGGTCGTGACTGGATCGTCGACGGTAGATCCAACAAGGGGATCGGACGGGGTTCGGATCCCTTGGGGTGTTTCTAACGCCCCGAATTTTGAATTCAAAGCAGGATCTGGATCCAAGGGGGCCAACTAGAGGGAGGAGGATGGACGACGGTTACGCGTCGTCGCGTAGCAAAGACCGACGGAAAGGCAGGAGGAGGACAGGGCCGTGTTAGGGATCTCTACCCTGCTGTTAGACAATAAGGCGGGTCAGAGGCACGACCATCGGCCCTGTGGCGTCTGCTGGGAGGTCGATGGGCTGGCGGCCCAATGCGACCGCGACGGATAAGGAGAAGAGCAAGGTGGTGGATCTCGGCGATCAGAGGTCTGGGTCTCCCCTCCGGAGGTTATCCCCAGGCAACAGGAGGACGACTACACGGCCAGTTGGACGGTCCTGGACAGATATTTATAAACATGTGGGTCCGAAAACCCCCATATCGATGGAGTACGTGCCACCGATCAAGGCAGAAAAGGGTTTTCAGGCCTCGTTCCCTGCGAAGGAGATAGAGAAGGTGACCGCCTACTGGAAGAATACTCTGGTTTTGTAAGTCCTAGGCAACAAGCCTTTCTATGGACAGATCCGGGATTATGTGGCACGAGTCTGGCAGCCTAAGGGCAGTATGGAGTTCTTTTCTCGCGAGAATGGCTTCTACTATGTGAAGCTTGGGCTTACGGAGGATGTCGCAAGGATCCTACAAGGCTGTCCCTGGACGTTCGACGGTAGGCTAATCATTCTGAAGGAATGGACCCCAGAACTTAGATGTGAGAGGGAAGTCCTGAATGCCATCCCTGTATAGATTTGCTTTCCTGAGTTCCCTTTTTGGTTCTGGATTATCTTATTACTGATGCATCTGGCGAGCTTGGTGGGCACCCCGATCAAGGCGGATGAAGCTACTGCCTTCCGTTCGAGGTTGATGTATGCAAGGATTTTTGTGGAGATTCGGGCTGGAGGGAAGTTACATGAGATGGTGGAATATGAAATTCTTTCTGGAATGGTGCTAACCCAGAAGGTGGAATACGAATGGATCCCACCTACCTGTTCCCGATACGCTTGTTTTGGACATCTGGCCAGTGCTTGTTCGTCAGTAGGCCCCCCGATGGAGCCAAATATTCTCTTTAGTGAGGCTCCAGATTCACCCTGTGACATGGAATCCAGAGATGACAGTGGAGAGGAGGTCTTGGCGGGAGGGACTACTACCCCAGTGAGTGATGGTGCAATGAACCTCACGGTTTCTACTCAGCTAGCTACCACGAGCGGAGCATTGATCACCTACCCGGGGCAGAGGGGTATGATTACCAGAGGCATGGTGGCGTTAGAAAGAGAGGAGCGTGGGGGTAGGCAGATCGACTGAGGGGCATGTTTACTGCAGGAAGCGACAGGCTGTGGGTTCGCTGAGTGACGGTCTCTCCTAGGGAGGGGGGGGCAACCTTCGGTCAGGGAGGAGGCGGTGTGTGTTGACAACCCTGCCTGGGCGATGGTGCTTTCTCAGGTCGCTCCCCAGCAGGCCATTCCGACTGGGATGGAGGAGGATCTAGTAGCGTCGGATACGGTACATTTTCCAGGTTCCAATCCGGGTGTTTCCAAGGGGATTCATCCTCTCATTAATTAATGGCTATCATCGCCTGGAATGTGAGAGGGCATGTTCGCTTGGGAGGTGGAGAGAGATTTGTAGGGTTCTTTACAGAGAGAAGTGTGACATCTCTGTACTGTTAGAATCTAAGATCAAAGGCAAAAAGACCCTTGCTCGGCGGACCACACCTCATTGGGTCTAACTACACAACCTGGCTTTCTGTGACATGGCCAGGATTTGGGTCAGATGGAACTTGAAGAGCTGGGACGGGAACTTGATCTTGATGATGGAGCAGTTGATCGTTATCTCTTTCTCAAACAAGGGTGGTTTTTGGTTCTTGCTGGGGACGGTTTACGGCCACAACGACAGGAGGAGACGGGAGTCCCTGTGGAGCGACATCTCTAGAGTTATCGTCGCTACTGAGTCGTCGTCGTTTCCGCTTCTGCTGATCGAAGACTTCAATGTCCTTTTGCATCAAGGGGAGAAGGTGGGCGGCTGCCCAGTTCTAGACTCTATCCTATGTGATTTCCAGCAATGTCTCCTCCAGGCGGGCCTACAGGGATTATCGCGCACCGGCTTCATTTGGACTTGGCATAACAAAGCGATCCGGAACAGGGTTGCTTGACAACTTGATAGAGCCCTGGGTAACGGGAATTATTCCGACATTTCCCTAATTCTTTGGCTGAGGGCCTGGCCGCTGGGACGAGCGATCACTCCCCTATCAGAGTAGGCTTCACTACTCGGTCCACGGGAAAGTCCCGCCCATTCCGGTACAAAAACTGTTGGTATCTCTCGGAGGGCTATCTGGAGGCCGTCTCAGAGGGGCTTACTAGCTGTCAGGAGGGGACGACCCAGTTTCGTATGGTGCGCCGACTCAAGGCTACGTAAAAGGCTCTACAGAGTTGGGTGAAGGGGTTGCCTAAGTCAACCTTAGAAGATAAGAAGATGGAGCTGCAGGCTATCCAGCAGGACATGCAATCTGACATGCTTAATGGTGACTTGGCGGCGAGAAAGAAGGAACTGGTCGGAGAAGTCAACATTTTGCGGCTACAAAAGGAGATTAGCATGGCTCAGCGTGCCAAATGTTTCTGGCTCAAGGACGGCGACCGTTGTTCCAAGTTCTTCTATGATGTCATTCGGACCAGACAACATAGGAATCATATCTTCCAGCTTCTTGATGTGGATGGCAACCTTATGGGGAGCCGACTGAGATCCAGGGTGAGGTTGTCAGGTACTACTCTGAGTTATATTTTCAGACTAACTACCTGTCTGTGTTCCCAGAGATTGTTACGAAGAGATTGGTGACTCCGTATGGGAATAGTATTCTTCTTGCCCCTGTTACTTTGGAGGAGGTGGAAAGCTATTGTCAAGTTGGCGGATCCTAACAAGGCTCCCGGACCGGATGGTTTTAGCAGTGGGTTCTACAAACACCATTGGGACACTCTGAAGTATCAGGTCTTGGAGGTGGTGCAGGAATTCTTCACCAAAGGAAAGCTGTTGAAAGAGCTGAACCACACTTTCCTGACCTTGGTGCCAAAGAAGGAGGGAGCGACAGCATTAGCAGATTTCAGACCTATTGCATGCTGTAATTATCTTTATAAGATAATTACGCACCTTATGTGTCGGCGGATGGAGGGGATCATGCAGGACTTGGTATCTCCGAATCAGGCTGTGTTCATCAAGGGGAGGTCGATCGCTGAGCACAACCTCCTGGCTCATGAGATGGTGAGGGGCTTTAGGAAACCCGGAGGGGAAGAAAGCATGTGTGAAACTGGACCCGAGGAAGGCGTATGACATGGTCAATCGGGTCTTCCTCTGTTATCTGATGACCGCCATACGTTTTGAGGACCACTGGGTTGCATTGATCTGGGAGTGTATTACATCCCCCACTTTCTTTGTCCTCATGCAGGGCATTCTTTATGGGTACTTACAGAGCAATCGTGGGCTTAGGCAAGGTGACCCCCTGTCCCCTTACCTGTTTATGCTTGTCATGGAATACTTCACATGTCTGATGGACCTGGCAGTGCACCGTGGGAGGCTGGTTCCCATTATTTCGGAGGGTGGATCCCCTAGTTACCCACCTAATATATGCAGATGATCTCTTGGTGTTCATCCAGCCATCGACGGAGGGTATACAGACGCTTGCGGAGATTATGGGAGAGTTGAATTCCCTCTCAAGCCTTCAGATGAACAGGAAAAAGAGCAGGGTATACTTCAGCTCCCTATGTCCCCAGAAGGAGGAGCAGGCCGATGTGCTGGGAATCGAGAAGAGTGATCTTCCGGTGCGATATTTAGGAGTGCCTCTCACAGTCAACTATATGCGGGATCAGGACTGCCATAGTCTGGTGGAGTACATCCAGAGGAGAGTAAAAGGTTGGCAAGCAGCCAGATTGTCATTAGGAGGACGCATCGAGCTGGTCAGATCGGTAATTTCGGCTGTGGTGAATTTCTGGCTGTAATCCATCCTCCTCCCTGTTGCCACTGTTAGGAAAGTGGAGCAGATCTGTGCAAATTTTATTTAGAGGGGGGTATGCATGCGATCTCCTGGGAGCATCTCTGTCGGCCTAGGAAGGAGGGAGGTGTGGGGCTCAGGCCGTTGCTGGAGATTAGGGAGGCCTCCACGCTTAAGCTGGCATGGAGATTCATCATCGGGGGGTCTCTCTGGGCTGACTGGATGTACAGCAGATACATGAAGCAGGGCAACTTTTGGACGTGTGCTACTGACAACAATCACTCAGTCACTTTCAAAACTGTCTTGAGATACATGGGGGTTCTCAAATCTGCAATCCGGAAGGTCATAAAGGATTGGTCTGGAACGGACCTCTGGTGGGATCCTTGGATAGATCGGCTTTCACTATTGGACATCAGGGGAGCCCCGATACATCAGGAGGACAGGCATGGTCTGACGTGTAGTCGTATCATTCACGATGGGGAGTGGAGGATGGAGTCTTATCGGTTTACCGAGGAGCTGGGTGGGATCATTACTATTATTGCCTTTGATCCAGACTTGCCTGCTGATCGGTGGATTTGGGAGCCGACAGAAGCAACTTCAAGAACTGGGGAGTTCCAATTCCGGAGCTGCTACAACCTCATCCGGCGCACCTTTCCTCAGAATTTTGACTACGAGTTCGTATGGTGCAAGGGTCTGGACAGGAAGATATAGCTTTGTGTCTACAAGCTTCTATTGGGCCGTCTTTTGACTAGGGATCGTCTGAGTTCGTTTGGAGTACCGATTCCAGATCCCAAATATGTACTTTGCAGTCTGGAGAATGAATCTATAGGGCACATTTTCTTCGAGTGTGCCCTGGCATGGCAGATCTGGTCTGAGCAGAGTAGAGCGTTGGGTGGGTGCGACTCCGGGAAGAGAATTGGGAACATCATCACTGTGCTCCGGGATAGTAGGGGTCGAGGGCAGGACTGGTTTCGAACCGCCAAAGTTCGACTGTCGGCCTCAGTTTGGCATATATGGCAGGAAGGAAACCGTCGAATATTTGAGAGGCTGGTCTCCCCTCCGGTAGGCATTCTCCATAACATAGAGTTTGATATAAATGCTATGGGGAATTGATGAGTGGGAGTCCCACTTTGATTGTATGTTGTAAGATTATTGCATTACTTTTGGAATAAAATTTATTACTTTTCCAAATATATATATATATATATATTATATATATATATATATATATATATATATATATATATATATATACACACACACACACCATGTATATGTATAAATACATGTGCTTAATACTAACTAAACCAATAAAAAAGGGGCAGGACAGTAGTCCAAAGCAGAACAAGGATATATATATATATATATATATATATATATATATATATATATATATATATATATATATATATATATATATATATATATATATATATATATATATATATATATATATATATATATATATATATATATATAATATCAATACATTAATCCCAAAGTAGGAAACACAAGGTTGGATATGATGTGAAGGACTGAGCCACATATTTTCCCTCTCTACTGGACTGAACAAAAGATGAAATAGGACATCTAAATTATTCTGGTACATATGATATGTATCAGAGGTGAAATGGAAGGTGCAATGAAATATATGACAACAGTATATGCAAAAGAAATGAAATGCAGTTGGCTCATCTATATGCAGGTCAGTATTTGGTATAAGCTAGTGATGTGCTAAGGCGATTACAGGTAAGTGAATGCATCATGTGATGCAGTGGGTAAATGCATTGCAAGGGATATGCAATATTCTTAGGCTAAATGTAGTATGCTACGTGAAGTACAGACATTCAAAGTGTAGTCAGGGTGTGAAGTGAAGTATTACAGTGATGAAATATGAATGCATAGATGAGTGAATGCAATGGTTATGAATACAGTGATGCATTTGGTCATGTTCAGGCATCTAAACGTACATGCAGTGTACCAATTACAGTAAATATGCAATGAAGGGGGCAGTGGTTCAATTTGAAATGCAGGAATGCATTGAATGAGAGTGCAGTATGTTAAATGGTGTCATTTGAAATACATGACAATACAATGTGCAGTGAAGAATTAGGTTGCAGTGTACAAGTATGTGTTAAGACAAAATATGCAGGGGATCTTATATTGACAGATGTATGCAGTGTTCTCGAATGTAGTGGATAAGGAAATATGGTATGAAATGGTTATTTGATACATGCTAAAGGTAGTGGTATATACATTCAAATGTGCACAGCAGAGCACACAATGAAGCAGCGCATGAAGGACTTGTAATGGTTCAATGCAGTGATATGTGTGTATGCACTCTTGTTTATGTGTGTTCAGAGCAATAAGGATAGTGCTCAGATGCTAGGCTAAGCTAATTAGATGATTAGAATATGAAACAACATGCTACAGACCCAAGAAATAGCTCTACACAGCAGGGCAACCAAAATAGTGAACACAGGCCAACCCGAACCTCCCTGTGGCAATTTTAACCCAACAAAACACTACCAGATCATATGACACAGTGCACACACAGTACATAGCCTATTATCAACAATATTATAAAATTACATTTGTATTTAAAGCACAAAAAGTCCTAGGAGACATTTCACTAAATACTTGACGTGCGCATCCGACACTCTTGCGATACGCAACTCAAATGGATCCAAAATTGTCCCAAACTCTTCTAATGGTATGCGGACTCTATATAAATGCATCTATGAAGAGAAATCTGAAATTAGAATGGGTTTAGAGCTTCTTACCACTTGAGAGATAGATTCTCAAGGAAAACTTCTAAATCTAGATCTCCACCAAGCTCCAATGGTTAAATTGCTCCAAATGCTCCCAAGCTAGGTAATAAAGGATTCATTTCTCCAAGGAGAAGAGATTGTAATTCGTTTGGAGGAATTTGGACTAAATTTGGATGTTAGAGACAATTTAGGGAAGAACACAAATTAGGGTTAGGGTTCTTGATGAAAGGGGAAGAAGATGAGAATGTGTTGCTATAAATGGCATATGTAAGCTATGGTGGCCGGCCACATGAGGTTTCTAGGGTTTCATTACGTAAAAAAATTGGCTAAGGGCTTCTCTTATTGTCATTCTAAGGCTTTTTGAGAAAAGGCCCAAAAGTGGATAATTAACTAAGTCAATTATTGGCCTCTATACGCTATTCTAGACTAATTAGAGTCCAACTAACAAGTCTAAGTCTACTAACTAAGTCTCTATAATCATGGTTAGCCTCTAGTCAAGGTTGTTCTAAGGTTTCACTAGCTAATGATACAATCACAATTTATTAATTAAAATATTAACTAAATAATCAATTTTTACAATTTATGTCACTAACATTATTTAATCCATTAAATATTAACTAAATGATCAATTTTAGAAAAAGTTCAAAAATACCCTCATTTTAGAAAAGTGGTAGTTACATTATTGGAGCAACCCCACCCCCATATGAATATTCTCTCTACTCTCTCTCCTCATTACATTCATCCATTTCTTTCAACCAACCCATATGTAAGTACATCTTGCACTAATGGTGAGACCAATATTGCTAATTTTATTTCTTTAATTTCTTCTAATGTTATGTATTCTTACATTCTCTACAAGTGTAGTTCTTGGTGATTTGGGTTTTAATGGTTGGATTAGATCTAAAGTGTCAAAATTAGTTTGATTTTGAGGGAATGATCTAGTAAAACTTATTATTTTCAAAAACTAGTAGTCCATTGTCGTAGAAAATTTGATTTCATGTACTTTTAGCTTTTATTTTGCATGATTTTGAGTTCTAGAGAGCAACTTAAGGCCATAACAAGTTTTTAGTTCTTCCATGGCCAAACTTGCTAGTTGGGACGATGACATGTATGCGTACAAGGGCCCATGCAGCAGAAATGCCAAATGGTGTCTAGAAGCTTGCTGCATATTCCCTTGACAACATATGTACTATGCGCATAAGTTTCTATACACACAGGGGTTATGCGCTTGCTTGTCCTGTCATGCACGTGATTTGCTATGTGCCTAGCCTGACTATGCATCAGGGGGCCATGTGCTTATCTGGTCCGTACGTCAAGGTGCCATACGCCAAGTCGCCATGCGAAAGACCTGCCATAGTCACATTTGGCTCATGCGGCTGACCCGTCATGCGCTATTTGCCATGCAACCAGTTGGTCATGTGCCAGGGTGCCATGCGCTAGGGATGCCATGCGCTAGACTTTCTTATTCTGTTGTGCTTATGGAAGAAGAGCCTGCATTATCCACATGCCTAGATGTATTCATGCGCCTAATTTCTCTCTAGACCTGAGTTGCTAATACGCCTAGCCTGTCTATGCGCCTGAGATTTTCATGCGGCTAGTGCCAAAAGACTTCTATGATTACTTGATTTGGTTATTTCCTTGACTTGACCATGTTTCTGACCCAATTATATGTCCACATGCTAGTACCTTTGTTACGATCCGCACCCGGTATAAGGACACGAGTGCATGACAGCGCCCAGCCTACGTCGCAGCATTGGCAGTAGAATGCTGTCTGGATACAACTAAATTTACTAACAATATAAATATCATAACCTGTCGAGATAGTCATCTCCAAATGAAGGACAAGTAATGACAGTTATATCCATACTCAATCACAATACTCTAAAAAAAATAAATGGTACGAAAAGATAAAAACAACATGATATAAAATATTCAGAAAGGTCTAACAAAAAATAATAGAAGTCCAGATAGTCTAAGAGCCAACAATCTCAAGTACAAGTCTAAAACAATAACAGGCCATGAGTCATTAACTAGAGACAAAATCCAGTACAAATCTAGCCTAATGAGTCGCTAAATAAGGTTTATCTTCTGGAACTAGACCCTCCTGAATCAGAGTCTTCCGTTTTATACCTACTACATCTGGAGGGCCATAATAAGTAGGGCAACCATCATCAGTATCGTCTAAAAAATATATCCAGTCAGGATTGGAACGAGATACATTTCTAATAATAGTTCCAATAATATGATAAAGACTATGTAGCAGTAAATAGAGAGAATATACAAGATAAAATGACATGTACATGAACATAGTAAGACATAAGTAAAACTGTAAATAGGTGTAAGAGCAAGAGAACATGATATAATTATGTACAAGAATCAAGAACAATACTATCTATGTGAGTGAGCACTAGTTTCAACATGTGATCAGCTTAGGAACTTGATACAAGAGTTTATGGTCTGGTTAATTATACGTGCGGTGTATGATTAATACTATTCAAGGTTCAAGATTTGATACAAGGAGAGTATTGATCACATATCTACGCTAATACTCTCCGCCCCGACTAGTATAGTTGATTCAACCGTGGCACGTTACTATATGGCATTCTCTGAGAAGGTTACGAGCCTTCGCAGGAATCGGTGTCCATACAATGCATAAGAACAACAACAAGGCTTGCACAAGATGCACTAAGATATACAAGGAATAATATCTCATGATGGGATCCAGATAATACTAATCCGTATAACCAATGTGTCAAAAAATTAAGGATATTTATGCTAAATACAAGAAACATAGAAGATATCATAAAATAAATTTTTTTCAGAGAATGTACTCGCCTGAGATCCGGTATGGAATATCAACAGTATCCGATACGGTACCTCGAAGACCTAAATATGGAATATCAATATTAATTTGTGTTTTGGAATCATAAACATGCTATTCTAAGTCGATTCTAGGTCTCTAAGTCATTTCTAGGTCAAACTAGTCAAACTTGGTCAACTAGCTATTCCTAGTTTGTACGAGTCCATCTATAGGATATTGGGTCTATACCCTTTGTATCTAGACCATACGAGCTATTTCCCATTGTATCTACCTATACTATGTGCCTTAGGCTCATTTAACAATATCCTAACATTATCTATTCATACCACCACATATACATACCCTATCTCAAGGTGCATATCTTGATACCATGTACCCTCCTACACATCACCTATCAAGCTACCAATATCCACATCCAATCTATGCATCCTTACCTATTTCTACATATACGTAAATTTACCCAATACCCAAACTCCCAAACTAAATACCTATACACCTAGGGTATACACCTTCACAAATAAATGTATACCCACCCTTCCTATTAGAAGCACACACACAATTACCTACTCTCTAGACACAGAAACCCTTTTTCATGACTGCTACGTTCAAACCCCTACCCTCTAATAAACCCACAACCAACCTACTAGTCTACTATTGTATTTGTTGAGTATGCAAGTACACACTAACTAATCCCTGTATTCACTAATTTACACAGCAGGGCAATTTGTCATCCTACCTTGCTGTTAGTTTACTCTTCAACAACTTCTATTTTAGTTGTTCACCTAACTGCTACCACTTAGCCCCATGCTCTGTTGCACTGCCTGCTATGCTACAGCCCCTATTGTACACTCCTTACACATATACATATACTTTCTACACTCCACTCATATAATTTCTTGCACCACACCCCCCTCTAACTCACAACTGCACTCAAGACATTAATACATTCCTTTGACAGCCCCTAATAGATAGCCATGCACCAAGGCTACTCAATACAAATGGACATTTAACACACATTCCAACTAACTGATACACCACACTGTTGTTACCTTAAACCTCCCTCTTTGTTACTGTAGCAACAACAGAGCAACACTTTATTGCTTTAAATCCCTGCACTAGAACTTCCATTATAATTTGTACATCTAAGTATCCCATACTCCCAGGGGCGGAACCAGGATTTTAAAGTTGGATGGGCTAGCTAATAGTTACTATAAAGTTCTAAAAATGTATGCCAAAAATCGATAAAATTTTCTTTGTAAATTCGACGATTCAAAACAGGTGTGCCCCGGCTTCCCGCAGAAGCCGCACGGAGTAGTTTGCCTCTGGTCCTGTCCCTGGTGCTGAACTGGGGCACCCTAAACTGTACCCGGTACAACCCTCTCTACTGCTGCCATCGCCAGCTGGTGGGAGTTCTCCATGCTCTGCCGTAACACCTCTGTTTGGCGGTACTATGCCTCGGCCTGGGCCCTCTGGGTATGCAACATCTGCTGTAGGAGGGCCATCATCTGCTGTGCATCAGTCGGTAGTGGAGGTGGCGGTGGAAGAGTCTTAGGAATGACTATAGACGGTCCCGCTGCTGGAGGTAGAAGACCTCCTGGAAATATCGCTGCTACTCCCGCATGAAGGACAGGAACTGAGGTGGCAACTCTCTCGACTGCTACTCCCGTAGCAGGAGGTTGAGGTCCTACCGGATCGGGCCTCTCCGGAACAGCACTATGTCTTGCTGCCTGAGATCGGGTAATCGCCATCCTGAGGATAGATTGAAACAATGAGTCAATATGGCACATGATAAGGAGTATCAAGGAAGGACAATTGAATTCAATACAACAAGAGTTGTCATGGTAATCAAAAGATCAGAATTTTCCTAAAATGTGATTGAGTAACTCCTATCATATCCTAGATCCTATGTCCTAGTCGCAGGCTCGTAATTAGTACTCTAAGTCGAGCACCATTACGAGATCGCACTAATTGCGACACTGACCGTAGACAATAAAGTTAAAAAGAAAGATACATTCATCGTAAATACAGATAACAAGTACCTAATTTGTCATTTTCTACGTCATGAACTTCAACGGAAGAAGGATGTCTTCCATCAACTTTATTTGAAGGATGTTACTCATCATCGTCATTAGAAGGAAGTTGCTCAATCACTTCTCTAGATGTAGTCCCCTTAGGCATATCCCCTTTTAAAAAATTTATTATAGTGTGCCTTATAGAACAAAAGCATAGTTTTTTGTGGCTTGGATGCTCGACTCATTTTGAAAAATACTTGATTATCTAGATAAGCCAAAGAAAATCATATATCATAAATAAACAAGACTATTTCAAGAAACCAACAAATAAATATACAAAAACTAGTTATAGTCTTTCTAGAAAGAAGACTAACTTTTAATCAAAATATATAAAAAATGATGTTCAACTGTTCAAAGTAGAAGACTCCAACATCCCATCCATGTAATTCACTACATCAAAGATTAGAGACAACCATTAACAGAAAAGCAATTCCATAATTTACTACAAAAATCTACGGCCAAAACAAGTGCCTTTCATGATTTAATGCAAAATTGTTCAAATCCTATGCATTTCTCAAATGCTAACAAGCCCATTCAAGTAATCAAATTATGGAGAAAGTTCATATATTTCCATACTCAAAATTAAGAAGAAAAAAATTATAAGAATGAAATACCCACCTCTCCACTTCTCCATACCCACAGTAGCAGAAGAAAGACGGCTCCCTTTTGACACAAACCACAACTTCAACAGACACCTGATGCCGGCCCTAACACAAACAGGGAGATGGGGGCTTATTGTATGTAATTTATAATATTACCCATACTATGGTAAAAAAAATCCGAAAATGACCCCGGGCTATAGCCCGGGTGGGCTTGGGCCTAGTTCCGCCCTTGTATACTCTCCCCCACACACAAACACACACATATGCAATACTCAAATGCAACCAGTCCTACAATCTACCTATCCCCTACACTCACAGGTTGAACCCTCTTTCCTATTTCTACTAATGATCTCCCATTATCTAAAGGCCATTACTGCTGTTTCTATTCCATGCTGCTATAACCCTCATTATCGAAAACCTAAAATGTTGTCCTGCTCCTAACATGGGCTTCACCTGAACCCAACTACACTCAATAACTACCAACTGCTGTTAGAGCCTTCATTACCTACCAACTGCTGCAATAAACCCAACAAATATTATGCACACGAGACACAAGTGTGACTAATGTGACTAATAGCACCTTTGCCATATACACTCACTCCACCTGAATCTACCTATACTGCATGTACATGCCAACAACCCCCGACTACCCTTTCCTAATACTACTGTCAAGTAGCTTATGCTGCTGCATACTAAGTCTTATTTTCCCCGTTGCCTTTACTAATCCACTATTGCAAGCCCTCTCTTCTTGCTGTACAACCTGCAGCAGTGAGTCTACACCGGTACCCCCTTGCCACTAATCCCTCACTCACTCTATCCCATCTGATGTTACTTCTCCAATACACTGCCCACATCCCCATCACCTACTTACTGCTGCTACTGCCACTGATTTTTATTAGATCCCCCAACTCAAACCCCTTACATTACCTATACAGGTGTACTCCACGGCTGCCCCCAATTTCTTTCCTACAGCTTCTCATATCCTGCCTGCACCAAGCCTCACTGCCATCTTCAAATCTTGACCTATGCACACATATGCACAGGTGGTTAGCCTCCTCTTCCTATTGCTCTACTGCCTCATAGGTACTGCTGCTAATTCCTATTGTAAACAGAGGCCTACCACTACTATGGCCTGCTTGTGCACTAATGCAGGACATGACTCAAATCAAATACCAATTCCCTATGTACAAGTCCCCCCCAACCCCTGCACCAGTCATGCCTACTACCACTGATACAAAAACCCCTAAATCCTATACCGATACTCTACTATTGTTGTTGCTATTTACCTGTTTCACTAACCCCCTCCCCTACCATCTGCTACTTCCTATTACCTGTCCTGTCATGGCATTACTCTGATACAACAGTCCCTAACACCCTTCTTTCTAATAGCTGCTGTCTAAATTCCAACCTGTGCACTCACAATCCTATCACTACACTTATACACTCCATATATATAACTGTGTACTTATAGGTACACACACATAACCACATCCCACATATATGTATACTGATACACATTTATACTATATACATTTATCAATCTAGGATTTAGGTAATTATTAGGATACCTATACATCACTGATACCCTATTACATGCACACTCTTACTCTAACCTCACAAACCCCATCTATACCCATATGCACATATGCAAAATACACATATCTATCTATTTATATATACATATCCACATGTATGTTCTAGGCCACTATCAAACTTGACACACACCACTCTATAGTCCATACACACACAATTTACAGTATATATATAGGACACACTCACACTCATATATATACAATGTATAGAAGCACACATGCACATATGTATATATATACATAGGCAAATATATAAGCCGTACACACATGTATACTCAAATTTAACCGTGTATTTCACGAGATATCATGACACAACGCCATGTATCCTATTTAGGACACGCACCCCAAATCCTGACCCAAAAAAGGATACAAAAATCTTTATGGGGACACGTATCGAACACTTGGTGCACAAGTTAACGATATGCCTAAGATACTCTATCAAATCTTGTCCGAATCCTACCAAATTTTATAGGCAAGCCTAAAATATATATACTAGAACATAATGAGGACATTTCTAAGCTAGTGTCAAGTGTCATGTGTAATAGAGTATATGCACCACATGTATAGGAGTCCAAAAAATCCTAAATTGATTATGTGTCCTACCGTATCCAATTGTGGATACAAATCTAGACACACAAAACCAAATCTATACTAAATAGACCTAACAAATCTAATGACAAAGACTTGGTGCACCATTCTCGGATTTTCTCCAAAAATGGCACAAAACTTATTGTAAAAGTCTCTAAATGGGTCAAATGAAGCTCAACCTTCTCCCCATGGGTAGCCCTAAGGCATGAGTGGTTCCTAAATGACTAACTACACTATTTAGAATCAATTACAAGGGTTTAAATTTAGATTTTACCTATTGGGAGATGGATTCCCAATGCAAAGCCAAAAGGGACACAAATGGACACAACCTTCAAGAGTGGACACCTCCTTCAAGCTCCACTCCTTCCAATGCTTCCTCCTTACTAGTCCAAACTCTAGCCTCCTTGGGATGACACTAGGAATTGGTTGAATAAATTTGGGAATGGTGGAGTTTGATTCTTCTTCTCAAATGGAGAGAAAATGAAGATGAAACAAGTTAGGGTTTGTGGAGATAATAAATGAACTCAAAGAGGGGTTTTATAGGGTATATGACCAGCCATGTTTTTCAACCTAAATGTAATATAAATGTCTAATAGTCCTTATAATGAGTCATGAAGATTTATTTTAGGAAGGAGTTTAATTAAGGAAGGTCCTACTAACTAAAAGAAAGATTTTTCTTACTAAGTTCTCTCTAATTAGTGGGTGTACCAAGACTAGCTAATAGGTTCACTAATGGTGTCATGACAAGTCTAGTTGGGTCCATCTAAGTTCACTAACAACTAGTCTAACTAGTAGCTAACAACTAGCAACTAACCACATCATGTATTTAATTATATGCGACAATACCAACATAGAAAATAAGAAATAGAATCATCACAATTAATATGAAATATAATAATTAAATTGGTACAAGATAGAAAAAGACAAAAATATCTCTATTCTGGAAATATGGTAGTTACACCTTTCTACGTTTGTACTGAGGTACAATTTATGTGTGCACTGTGGTGCCATTCTAGGTGCTATATGATTTCTACTCATTATATGTCAGTACATACATTTCCAGCACAGTTATAGCAAATGGTCAGTAACTTGGATGTGGTATGATAATTGTTGCTTGATGCATTACACTAAGGATGAATCTAGATGTGAGACTCTATGAGTCGAGGAGGATTCATACTTAGGGTACATGTACTAAGGTACAACATTTAGGATAATGACCACGTAACCACGATATATGATTCCAAGACACATATAGGGCTAAACTAAACAAATTAAATTGGTAGAGGCATTAGGAGGTAATAGAATCCCGCAATCGTATAATATCAGCCACCTCCCAGACATCAGTCATGGCGTCTAGCTGCCACAGATATAGTTTAACATCCTCAATTAGTAGATGGCGATATCTGACTACTAGTGTTATGTGTTATATATTCCATACGGTAGCCTCGTGAGCGACTAGTGTGTATTCATTGTGCTAAGCGTTATTATTGGATTGGTTAGCCATGTTAGGACTGACACGATATAAGGATTCCAATATATATATATATATATATATATATATATATATATATATATATTACCAGAACCCCGAATTTATTCATGTATAGGCATAAAATGCCGAAGCTATTACAAGTAAGCGCAAAACTGTCGAATGGAAAAGAAAATAGCAAAGAAAAGCAGGAGGGAGCAAAGAACGGCTCGCTTCCTCAAAACTAGTCAGATAGATAGGGAGTTCCAGAATCCCTTCCTGGCATGTTTGCAGAATCTGCTAATTTTTTGGATCTGTGTGAGGACCTCTCTGATCAGTTGGTTAGTGTTATATTGGCGTCCTTCGTATCTGAATTTGTTACGATTCTTCCACAGGACCCAAATACAGGCGGCCGCGACGATCTGGTGGTCGTGCAATTCTTTTCCCCATCTGTCTAGAAGATCATTGCAGCCTCCTTCTACCTGGTCCTGTCTGCACCTGTGCGAGAAGAAGGTCCACACGTGACCGACTAGGTCTTCCGAATACAGAACGTGTTCGGCGGTCTCCGATTGGTGCTCTGAGTAGCAGTGATACCCAGAGGCTAAGCTGAAGCCGATGGTGGTGAGCACATTGTCCGTGGGGAGCTTCCTACAGAATGCTCTCCAAATTAGAAACGACTATTTTTTGGGGATACAGGACTTCCAAAAAGGGGCGATGATGGCGGGTGGCACTCCGTTGCCGCGAGCCGCTCTCCTCGCTGAAGCAAGCGTGATGGCTTCGTCGATTGTGGGGGCCCATTTTATGGCATCGGGGGTGCTCGTGACCTTTAGACCGGAAGCGGCGAGGCCCGAGGCCGCCTCCTCATCTAACCACTCCCTGACCCTGTCCTATTGCCAGCCATTCTCGCTGATCCACAGGTCTCAGATAGCATTATTGGTGGGGGCATGTATGGTCTGTGTTAGGGGGCGTCCCCGAGCCAACGCTCGTGAAAGAGGGACGATCCGTCGGAGCCTAGCTGAAGGCAGATGAGAGGCTCGACGAGGAGTCGTCCACGAAGGATGCGACGCTAGGACGCAGAAGATCTATTGTTGGAGTCTAAGGCTGAAGGATGTAAGTGCCGAAAATATCTTGCTTTCATGAACCGGGCCCATATAAAGTTGGTCGTGCAATGCTTCCACTACAACTTCATGAAAAAAATGTCAACGATTTGCGACAATCGGCTGAATCCCAATCCTCCCTCCTCTGTCGGGCTTGCCATGGTGTCCCAATTGGCCCAGTGGTGCTTGTCTTTGCCGTCGCTGTGGCCCCAACAAAATGTTGAGAAGAGGGTCTCTATGGAGGTAAGCACCTTCTTAGGGGGATGTTTGCCATTGATTATAAAAGAACTGAATAGTTTTATGGAAAGACTGGACTTTTACTTCACAACACAAACTCGCTCGTACAAAGAAAGCCTAGGGATGAACACCTAGGTACAACAATCTAAGTACAATTGTTTAGTTTTTTTGGGGGGTGACGGTAGAGGCTCGGGAGAGTGACGGCAACTCTGTCTTACTCCTTGGACGATCGGACGTAGCCTTGGCTCTGATGAAGAAATGCTCTCGGGATGTGTGGGGAGATTTTTCTGTGCGCCGCCGCTTTTCTTCTCTACGTGTGTCCACTCTTCTCTTTCTCCAGGCTCTGGGTGTTTTGTAAGGGAATGGCACCTTGCTATTTATAGGGCTTTGGGATAAGTATTGTGTGTATTAATTGCTCCTTAAAAAGTAGGCGGTTAAGGATTTGGTGAAGATTAGCCTTGATCTTATTGGTTGAAAATTAATCTGGGCCGTCAATATTGATTGTGAAAAATCTGGGCAGTTAATGTTGATTGTACCTAATCTGCATGGGCAATTAATATTGATTGAAACAAATCTGTATGGGCAGTTAATGTTGATTGCAACAAATCTGCATCATAATAATTTGTTGATATTAGCAAATCCGAGTGAATAAATCTTGGTCAATCTTCTGCCACGTGTCCCAACTGCCTGTTATATTGATTGCCATGAATCTGGATTATTAGGATTTGATCAACTCCTGCCACGTGTCCTAATTGCAGCGAGCTGCATGGAGGACTGTCATAGTTAGGCCGCATGAGTGTGGCATTGTGTCCGAGCCGCATAAGGGTGGCCTTATCTGAACCGCATGGAAGTCCCTTAATTCGAGCCGCATGAGGGTGACCCCCGTGATCCAAGCCGTATGGGAGTATCAGCTGCATGGGGGTAGCACCCAACCGAACCCCATAAGGGTGGCCACGTGTCAGAGCCGCATGGGCGTAGCTTCCCAAAATCGGAACCGTATAAGGGTGGCTCCCACGATCCGAGCCGTATGGGAGTAGCATCCGCATGGGAGTGGCAGCCGCATGAAGGATGGTAGCCGCATAGGGAGCTTCAGAATTGGTGGATCATGCCAGCTATATAAAGATTTTCTTCGTTTTCCTAGGAGCGCGCAATTATGTCAGAGTCATCATTGCAACTTTATGTCAGAGTTGTCAATTCGCCTTTATGTCAGAGCTGTCGTGTTACGTCAAAACATTAAATAAGGCCGCTGCTTGATGGCCATCTGTAGAGGCGAACCTCATAGGGCCACATGGCTTTTACCCGAGCCGTATGGAGCTATTGGAGATTTCCGAGACGCATGAGGCTCTGAAGGACTTTTGAGCCGCATGAAGCTCTAAAGGACTCTTGAGCCGCATGAAGCTTTAAGAGATTCTTTGAACCGCATGAGACTCCCTCTATTTTGGGCCGTATAGACTTTTCTGTTCTTTTCTATACTTCTACAAGACCTCCTTTAAAGTTTTTAATTTGTAAAATTGAAATACTTTGAATAAGAAGCACGACTATATCCACATAAGCTCTTCTAGCCTCATAGGATGTTCTGGCCGCATGGACTTCCTAACCGCATGGACTTTCTAGCCGCATGGACTGTCTGGCCACATGGACTGCCTGGCCGCATGGACTTTCTAGCCGTATGGACTTTCCAGCCGCATGGACTTCCTAGCCGCATTGACTTTTCTAGCCGCATGGACTGTTCTGGCCGCATGTTGTCCTCTCTGCCACGTGTGTGTCTCATTTAATTGTCCTTGATTTGGTTTGGATTTTAAGCCGCCTTTTGGGGTGAATCCCAAGAGTCGGTTTATTAAATACCCAGATTTGCCTCGATGACCGAAGAGTCAATTTTGTTCTTTAGGCGGCATACGGATCGAAGCGTCCGTCGGTCTATGAGCCTCCTGTCCGCCTATAAATAAGAGTAACTTTTAGGAAAAACTCTTTTGCCCTAGCTGTCGTCTTCTTCTTCGATCATCGATGGCCCCTAAGACTTCCAAGGCTGCGGTGAAGGGTAAGGGGGTAGCTTCTACGTCGGCTGCGGCGCCTGAAGTTCATCCCGATGTTCACCCCGCCATTGTTGGTAAGGATTTTTGGGAAAAGTTGCAAGAACTCAGAACCTAACCATCATGGCTCTGTCACATATTTTATGCGCAGGCCTTCTTCGTCTTTATTGAACTTGTTCAAATTGTATGTGCCGTATGTACATCCCATGTCCGAGCCGCATAGGGTTATACCCCATGTCCGTGCCGCATGAGAGTCGTATAATGGCTGCATAAGCACTTTGCAAACTAACCCGCATAAGGACCCGTCGAACAGAACCGCATAAGTCCCTCTGAACTGAGCCGCATGAAGCCCTATCAAATAGGACCGCATAAGCCCCCCCTTTGAACTGTGCTGCATAAGGCCCCGCTAAGCAGAACTGCATAAGCTTATCTGGACTGGGCCGCATAAAGCTCCGCTAAGCAGAACCGCATAAGTTTATCTGAACTGGGCCGCATAAGGCCCGGCTAAGTAGAACCGCATAAGCTCCATCAAAACAATGTCGCATAAGGCCCCGCTAAGCAGAACCGCATAAGCTCCATCAAAACAGTACCGCATGAAGCTGCGCTAACCCGAGCCGCATAAGCTCATCTGAACTGGACCGCATGAGGGTGCGCTAGGCCGAGCCGCATAAGCTCACCCGAACTGGGCTGTATAAAGCCCTGCCAATATAGAGCCGTATAAGCCCCGAAACACTAAGTTGGCCATCTTCTAACTTTGTTTCTTTTGTCCTTTTTTAGTGAATCTGCCAGTCAATCCAGCGGGAGAACCCCTGGTGGGTTCGGCCCAATCTGCTATGGGTGTGCGATTTGACCACTTAGTCCAGTATTTGGCGAACCAGCTTCCCACAAATGAGCCTTTGGAGAGGCTGAATGCTATCAGGAACCAGCCCTTCTACTTTCTCTGCGCCATGATGAACTCGGGGCAATTGGAGGGAAAATACCTGATGTCGACGTTCCTCTTTGAGGATGCCTTGACTGTGAAGAACCCCTGAGTGCGGGATATATCCGAGAGTTGGAACTTTACTCTTGATGGGATGGCGATCCATATCCCTCCGAAGGAGCGTCATTTTCCTCTGACATGGTTCAACATGTTACCGATGGACAGAAAGATGGTGGACTCCTTGACTCCAAACAGGTCGAGGATGATTGTGGATAACATCCATTATAACAGGAATTTGGGGTCAGCATATACGGGTTGGGAACTGGTCAGTCGGTATATGATGGGACTGGCCTCGGGTACCTTCATAAATGTATCGGGTCCCAATTTTACGTTCTCTCAAGCTGACACCTTTTTGAACCAGCTTGCTCGGAAGGGGTCCTATCCTGTCGGCCGGTTGGCACTACAGAACTGGATAAACCCTATCCCTGCGTGGGCCAACTTAACCATGTGGATTCTATAGAAGTATGAGACTCTCCTGTATGAGATCGGCCTCTACTATGCCATTCGGGGCATCGGGGCACCTGTCATGGTCGGCCCATAAATAAGCCGTTGTTCATGGCTCTCCTGGAAATGTACAACCGGCGGACGGGAACCTTCTTCACGCCCGTAGGGGAGCTGGGACTCGCTCTCCACGAGATGTATGTTATTTCCAAGTTGCCCTGGGGGGAAAAAGTCTTTGAAGTGTACACCCCTACGAACGAAGAGTTCGAGGATTTGGATCGGCGGTTTTCGGGCTTCGTTGCGGTATACCGAGAATTGTTATGTCACCACAGTACTTGTCACCAGATGTCCATCAAGAAGGATGGTAGCTCGGAAGGGAGCTTTCCTCACACCACGTCCTGGGTCACATATCTTTTTATACTAGGTGCCTCAGGCCGGGTTTCTTCTCGAGATCCGTAAACCTAGGAGGAGGTACAGAAAATGGCGTCGACTGCCAAAAGATCGAGGGCCACGGGCGACACATTTGGGAGTCAAACTGACTCCTTTAGTTATTTTTATCATGGTACTCAGCGGCTGTCAGAGAAGGCACTCTTGGCCGGATTCCTGATGGTGTGGTTACGGAACTGCGTGGTCTCAGGAGGGGCGGGTTCCATTGATAGGATCAGCCGCCACTTTATCCTCCCTGCCGTAAAGCTGGTCTTTGGGATTAGACTGGCCCTTCTTCTGGCCATGGTGTGCAGCATACACCATGTCCTTTACGCCTTCTCGTCCAAGGTCATCGCCCGTAATACGGCGATAGATTTTGAGCATATAGAGCTGTCCTACCATTATCTGATGGGGTGGCTGTTAATGCACTGCTGATCTTTGATGAGACCTGGAGCAGAGGACGGCGTCACGGCTGAAGATGCTTTCATTTTCTAATATCACCATCAGCCTTGGGAGTGCAGCATAATGCCAGCATGTCGGAGGGCGCTGGCGAGAGTGGACGAATACGACTTTTTTGTGTCTGTTCCTCGTTTTACTGCTGAAGAAGTGAGGGGCGTACACATTGACGGTATCGGACCTCATCACCTCTTGCCTGAGAAGATGCTCCTTTGGTTGCAAAATATCCGTCCAGCACACCTAGTATACCGTAACCGCAACAATGTCTACCTGGAGCCCTATTTGCCCAGCAGGTTCTCCCGTCAGTTCGGGTATAGCCAGCTATTCTTTGACAGTCCCAGCTCTTGCCTAGGATTTGTAGGCAGCGTCCTCGACGGTATCAGGGCCTAGCATTATTATGACGCGGTTCATAGCCGAACCAGCTTCTCGGTTCCTGAGGCTGAGGCGCCAGGAGAGATTTTGTATATGGCGGCCCTATACCATGTTACGGCGAGCAAGCCTCCCGTTAATTTTGACCCGAGTACTAGCTTTATTGCCGGTACTGGCTTGGCGGAGAAGCCCAAAGGGTCTAAGACGAGGAAAAAGAGGGCGAACACGGTCCCTGTGCCAGACTCGGAGTCCACCATTGCAGACGAAAAGGATGATGAACACGATGGCGATAACTCTCTCCCTCCTGCAGAAGAGGTGGTGGCAGATCAACCGCCTGTTACGCCAGATGAGGTGGTGGCGGATCAGCCGCCCGTTGCGTCTGATGAAGTGGTGGTGGATCAGCTGCCTGTTGCGCCCGGCCTTTCGTCTAATCGAGGCAGACGTGAGTCTATCGGCGGCATAACCTACTCAGTAAAATCGGCTGCGGTTAGGTCTCGCCGGCTGCTTATTAAGGAGAGAGGCGAGGATATGGGCGCTATTTCGGAGGTAAATTGAATCACAACCCTCTCTTTCTTTAGCTTCTCCTGAACTATTTTCTAATTTTTTTTCTCTGTAGGCGTCAGAAGAGTCGGATTCTCGAGAGCCGGCCGCTCTTTCTGAAGTCAATTCGGCCCTGACCACTTTGATTAGTGACATGTGTGCCGAGATTATTTCTGTCGGGGTTCTCTCGGCAGTGGCTGAGGGGTCTAACGTTGCTGAGGTCTCGACCCAGGGCGACGGGGGCTCCGCTGAACCCGTCCCCGAGACTACTGAATTTCAGCAGGGTGACGCTGATCCAGTCGTATCTCCTTCCGGGGCGGCTGGGGCAAAGGAGCCAGCTGAATTCGGCTTGAAGGTTGCTGGTGAGGGGACTGCGGCGGCTGTGAGCGAACCTCAGCCTCCACAACCCTCTTCTGGTAAGATAAGCCAAATCTTGACTAGTGAGGAGGCCTATTTTCTCTATCATCACATCCTTCGGGTTAGGCAGATTGATGGTTGTTCTGGACATCCAGGTCCTGTCCCTTCTCTGCTCATGATGGACATTGTCAGGGTAGGCTTTGCCAGAGGGGATCTGGGGGAAGGGAGTGTGCCCCCTCCCCTTCTAACTTATATTAAGAGACCTCCCGCTGGATCGAGTTCGGGAGATCAGATAGCGGCATAGCCGGGGCAGGGAGCAATGGTCCCTGCGTCTTTCTCTGCTCATGTGGCTTCTGGGGTCGAACTTTCCGCCTTGTTGAGTATCCCGGTTCTTCGGGCTCGGAGGAGGAGTTAGCTGCTATCCACGCATCTTTTCGGTCGAAATTTATTTCTCTGGTGGTAGGGGTGGCAAGTTCTGATGTGTCTCCTTCGATACTACCATCTACACTTTTCTTGATGTCGTCCTCTGCAGAAGTTCTGGATGAGGCGTCACAGGATGTGGTTGACAGTTTTTACCGCCATCTGAAGAGAGGGGTCGAAGCTGATGTGGAGAGAGGTATCTCTTTTGCCCTGGCCCGTCAATGCATTCGGGGCCAGATTGAAATCCTTAGAACCCTTTCCGGTGGGACAGGGATGGTTGAGCTACTGGAGCCCAAATTGCTAGAGGCAGATTAGCTTGTGGCCCAGTTTCAAGTACTGTGGCAAGTTTATCTGTCTTCAACGATAGATCAGAAGCGGGCCTTCCTCACCACTGTCCTGGAGAAGATAAGGGCCGTACGAGCTGCGTCTGAGCCGGTTATTACGAGGGACCTCGATGATCTGTCTCTCCAATATGATCAGTTGAGCCGCAGGAGTGAGGATTGCATGGCTCGAGAAGCGGCTGCCTCTCGCAGAATAATTGATACAAGGGAGCAGATCCTCGAGCTCCAAAGGAAGCTGGCCTTCTTGGAGTCTGAACTCGAGGCTTCCCGCGTGGATAAAGAGCTGATCGTTTAGTAGGCCAAAAAGGTTACCCGAGCTTCTGCTAGCCTGGAGCGTGCTCTGAAGAGACTCGAAGGTGGCTGGCAGACCCATGCGCATCTAGAGGATACAGAGCGACTGAACCAAGAGGCCGAGCGTCGGACTAAGCTGCAAGTTGAGCGGTCGACTGCCGTGCTGAGGGATCGCCTCAGAGAATTATGTATAGCTGAACCATAGTCGGCCCCCTTTTTTTTTTCTTTCTTTGTCATTTTTCTTTGTTTTGATAGGGACGTGGTCCCCTGCCATCTAGTACTTTTTCTTTTCAATAAATGATTATATTTTCATCATCCATCATCTATTGTACTTGTATTGTATCTTTGGTATTTGTCATGTTCGTCTCACTTGGGGACTATTTATGGGACTATTACCCTTGGCATACCTCGGTTTTAGGTACGGATAATAATTTTGATTAGGGATACCTAGAACGATCCCACGGTAAGGTGACCATGGAAGTTCTTGGTATCGAGCAAAAGAGTGCCATGGGGCAGCTGGGCCCCAGAGGTATGATGAGAAAGGAGCTGTATGTACTAGAGGACTTAGTACAAGATTTGTGGTCACAGAGGACATTTGTGGTCAACTGAAGACATTTGTGGTCAACAGAGGACATTTTTGGTCAACTGAAGACATTTATGGTCAACAGAGGACATTGTGGGCCTATTATCCTTGGCGTACCCTGGTTTTGGATACGGATAATAAGTCGAGAGAGGACCAACATACTTACTCAGAGGTAATGAGGACGTGGTAAATATGAGGGTTTCTTCGATGGAATCTTTCTACTCAGAGGTAATGAGGACGTGGCAGGAGTGGACACCATGAAGGGGTACATAGAACAACTCAGAGGTAATATGGACGTGGAAGTTCTACATGAGGGGTGGTTTGTTTTTGATAGAAGTGAAACAAATCAGAGGTAACATCGACGTTGTTGTTTCGGGAAATTTGTGGAACCGTTACCCTTTTTATGTACTGAAAGTGCGGGTAGTGGATCATGAGGAAGGGGCTCCAGAGTGTAAGTTCAACGGTACCTGCAGGTACATAACTCAACAATCTGGGAGATTTGGAGTCAGAATGTAAGTTCAGCGGTACCAGCGGGTACATAACTCAACAATCTGGAAGATTTGGAGTTAGAGTGTAGGTTCAGTGGTACCAGAGGGTACATAACTCAACAATCTGGAAGATTTGGAGTCAGAGTGTAGGTTCATCGGTACCAGAGGGTACATAACTCAACAATCTGAGAGATTTAGAGTCAGAATGTAAGTTCAGCGGTACCAAAGGGTACATAACTCAATATCCTGAGAGATTTGGAGTCAGAATATAAGTTCAGCGGTACCAGAGGGTACATAACTCAACAATCTGAAAGATTTGGAGGATGTTATTTCAGACATAGTACTTCTTCAGGAACTTGTCGTTGATAGGCAACATGAGCAAGTCTCTTTTTGTTTTGTGAGGCAATAAGCACCATTGGAGAATACATCCTCGATGACAAATAGGCCTTTCCACTTTGGCTAGAATTTGCCGGCAATTTTGTGAGTCATAACCATCGGCCTCCGAACTGCCAGAACGAGATTGCCCACTTGGAATGTTCTAATTTTAACCTTTTTGTTAAAAGCTCCCGAGATATGTACTTGGTACAGTTCGATTCGTTGTTGAGCTAACAGGCGCTTCTCATCTAGAGCCTCTAACTCTTGTAACCGGCGGTGGTGATTATCATCCGTCGTCAATCGATAGGTAAGGGCAACACGGAGTGAGGGAATTTGAGTCTCTAATGGGAGAACTGCCTCACTCCCATATACCAAGGAGAATGGTGTATTCACAGTAGCTGTCCGGACTGTAGTACGGTATGTCCATAAGCATTCGCCAAGCTTCTTATTCCAGTCGCGTTTGTTTGAAAATACGAATTTCTTGAGCAGCTTGATTATAGTTTTATTGAATGCTTCTGCCAACCCATTTGCTGTCGAATTGTACAGCATTGAAGCCACATTCTGGATTCGGTGTTTGTCACAGAACCAATAGAAGGCGTGGCATGCGAACTGCGGACCGTTGTCGTGAATGATCCTTTGGGGTAGTCCAAAGCGATAGATGATGTGATGCTTGAGAAAGCTGATCATGTTTGAAGTCTTCACTTCTGCCAACGGAATAGCCTCTGCCCATTTGGAGAAGTAATCTGTGATTGCGAGTATGAAGCGAAGTCCTCGAAAAGAAGGCGGAGTGAATGGACCAATGATGTCCATTCTCCAGGCTTCGAATGGCCTGGATGCCACCGTCGGATGTAAAAACTCGGATGGCTGGTGGATGAAATCTGCGTAGACTTTACAGGCTTTGCACTTTCTTGTATAGTCTATCGCATCTACAACCATCGTGGGCCAGTAATAGCCCATTCGGCGAAGGCGGTCTTGCAATTTCGGGCCAGGCTGATGGGCCCACGGCTCTAACTCAAGAATTTTAGGAATGTCTTCATCTTCTTCATAGACGTCGGCAATGCCATATTGACAGACAAGACTTGCCTGAATACGTCCCCGATGCTGACATCCGAATCAGAAGTTGGTGATCCGGTTGAGTGTGAATGCCAATCGCATTCCTCATCTGAGCTTTCAGGGGTCGTTGCAGGTGTAACATAACCTAGCCCACATCTGGTCTTGATGTAGTAATCCCGTAGTTTCCTAGCCGGGACCGGCAACTGTAAGGATAGCCGCCGTCCAGTACCGTAGTTCAAGCCTGGTATAGTTTCCAGATCATACCCCTGTTTTTGCGTAAGGTACTTGGATCGGGAACTATATAGATAAAGGGGCAGTCTCCCAGTGTCGGGTTCGAGATCAACTTCTTTTACCCTGAAGGGTTGTGGATCATTCTTCCGGCCGAAGATGATTGGATGGTCCTCTCCTTCGACTATGAAGCAGGCGTCTGTTTCGATTAACAAAATGCCTTGGAGGAATTGGCTTTTGAAAACAAAAACAAGAAGAAAAGTACGAGAAGTACAAATTTGATTCTGGGAAAGTATTGCTATGGAAGTCTGATTCGTAAACGATCACTTTGTTCCTTGGACCATATGATGATGATGAAGATCACTGCTTGAAGTAGAACAATTTGGAAGAACTAATGTACCAGAAAGGTATCGACGCACTTGGGCACTGATGGCGAGGCCGAATGCTTTCCTGCTTTGCTTCACTTTGTTCTGGAAGAAAAGTTGAATAAGGATGCTCTAGAGAATCAAAATCTCGAAGCTCTGATCTCTGTATTCTCTCCTGTCTCTCCCTCTGTGTGTGTCTGTTGTATGAAAAAAAATGAGTCTATTTATAGACTGGGGCTTTCGTACGTAAAAGAGTATCAACATCTGTCTTTACGCTAACAACTGCCCTCCACGATTAGAATCATCCTCTGTATGTGCTGATACGTGTCCCATCATTTCAGTAAGAATAGGATACATGTACACACGTTCTTCTAAATAGGTGGCATGAAGACCACGTAGGCACACCACGTTCCAGACTGGCCAGAACGAATCGGGCGTAAAAAGATGAGCGTAAACTTGCTCTGTCATGGGTTTCCAGCGTAAAGCGATTATCGAATAACCTTGAGCGTAAAATAGCTCAAATAGACTTCACGCACACATTGTTTTTTATGAGCGTAAAGACTCATGTAAAACCCCGTGCGTAAAAGAAACCATTCAGTGAGCGTAAAGTAGCTCGATCTCTATAAACGACAACAATGGTCTTTGTATGAGACAAATTCTATTGAATTCTGTGGTAAATGCCATCATTGATATCTTCATGTCAAAGTCAGCTTTAAATGCGAGATTTGATGGCTTTTGTCCAGCGTGAAAGAGGCTGCTTCAGTACTTGGTGTAAAATCACCGGTGTAGACCCAAGCGTAAAAAGATCAATCTGCTTAGGCGTAATACAATTAGCCTTGTCTTGGGCGTAAAGAAATTCCCTGCTCTGTTAGGCGTAAAGCGGGCCACTTATGACTGAGATGACTCCCTCATTGAAACACTTTTTACGCTCCTACAAGACCCCTTCAAAGTTTTCAAATGTCCCAAAATTTGAAACACTTTGAACAGAAGCGTAAAAGTTGAGATTTGTTGAGCGCAAAATTCGGGATACGCAACAGTCGACCGCGTAAGAGCGGGGATATCCAACAGTCAGCGTAATGTTCAAGAGAGAAAAATAATATTGGTCAACACTTTAACCGCCACAATAAATTTTCTTCTTCGTAACTTTCAAATGTATCTTCATCTTCCCGAGTGAGCGGTTTCCAATGAGGAATGTGAAGAGTCATTTTAATTTGTATAAATAAGGACAAACTCTTTACTCTTAATATTCATCCTCATAGTTGATATGGCGCCAAAGAAAGAGCAATTGTGGAGGGTGCCTCGGTCGCCAGGCTTAACCTCGAGATAGAGAACGAGCGAGCGCAAAATCTTCTAAAGTGCTTTGGGCTGACCCCAGCAGTCTTCAGTCGTATTGATGGTAGTCCTTCAACTGCATACGGGGGACCGGGTGACGCAGAAGCATTCCTTTGTCTGATGCGTCGTTCTGGGATTCGCAGTATGCGTGAGTTGGGTGCATCCCTTTGTCAACCCAAAGAATAATAATATTCTGTGTACTGAGACTTTTATATGTAGGGATCCGCTTCCATCCTTTATAAATAAAATATTTGATGTTTTAACCCCATCTATGAACGCGCATTTGTTTATGAACTTCTGTTGACTGCTTCCGTGATTGTTGATTCCCAAGAAACAAACCAACACGTGGTGTCTATCTTATGGTTACAAGATCCTTTAAATAAGATCTTCTTCCGAAATAGACTCATCTTAATAACTTCTTCAGTCTTTATAAACAGCCGAGAATGTTTCATGTATTCTCGTACTCATCCTCCTGAAGATAGCTTTCTGCGATGTTGTTCTTCAAATAAGAGATGGCAGAGCTTTCCAACGTTGTTCCTTTGCATGGCCGATCATTAGGCGTAGATTCAACCATCATTAGAGCCAAACCTTTCGACTCAAATGGCATGTTTGACCGTAAGTAAATATCTGTCTTCGAATTTCTTATTTTTGAAAATAGCTATTTTACGAGCGTAAGGCCTTGCTGAAGTACTGGCGTAAAAGCCTTGTTTGAAGCATTGGCGTAAAAGCCGTGCTGAAGCACTGGCGTAAAAAGCCTTGTCATATCACTGGCGTAAAAGCCTTCGTGAAGTGCCGGCGTAAAAGACTTGCTGAAGCAAATGGCGCGAACCAAGACAAGAAGATATGGCCTTTATGAAGCACTGGCGTAAAAAACCTTGCTGAAACACCGGCATAAAAGCCTTGCCATCTGTCTTTAGTTAGCGTTCAATACGCATTTGATGACACTTTTTCTTCTTTGTTTTCTGCAGAAGCCTGGCTGAAGAGCTTTTTCAGAACTGGCATTGGTGACTTCGACGCTGTGGAGAGCGTTCTTCTGACATCAACATCAGGGAGCTCATACGCTTTTGACGCGCAAATCAAACAACTCATAACTCTTCGTGAGATAGAAGGGTCTTCCTCCGTTGGTAGGAAGAGCCTTTATACACGGAGAGTTGGACGGTGGAGTCAACTCTACCCCGAGGGATCGGGTAGTAGAGTTCCTTTCACGGCAGAACTAGGAATCGTATCCCAATGCTGGATACGTTCCTATCTCCTTTGAGGTGCTGCCCCTAATCCACCAGTTGTATTGGCAGCAACACGCCTTCAGGCTGCCCTACTCTGGGGTTCCTCTCGTCTGAGAGATAAGAGCAGAGTTTGTTTTCTGCTGTTCCGGTTACTACTGGGGCTCAGACAGTCAGGAACTGCCACCAACAACGAACCCGACGGAGAAGATCCAAAAAAGAAGATAGATCTCTATTAGGTTATTGTTGTGGTATAGAATGAAAATCCAAAATTTGTAATAGATTTCCATTATAAAGAAAAGTCTAAGAAATGTAATAGACTTTTATGATAGTATGGGAATGAAATGATGATTCTTCAATGATCAATGGTTTGTATCTATCTGGATGTAATATGGACATGATAGATAAATAAAATCTTATTTTCTGTTTTAGAGTATATGATGCTATCAGAGGTAATATGGACATAATAGCATATATGAACTCAAAAGAAAATTAGATTAATTTCTATGCAGAGGTCAAATGAAAAATGATAGATAAGAAAAGTAGGTAAATTCAGTATTTATCCAGAGGTTATGAAAACATGATAAATAATGAATCCCACTCTCTTTATAAATTGGTAGAAGATTTAAAATCCCTCTCTCATGAAAGAAGTCAGCTTAACCAAACCTTGGTAGCTGGGGGAATAAGAAGACAGATGGCATGAGCGCATATGGTGGATGAATCAACGTATTTCTCGGGAAAGGAAAAGGACGATTCATTCCCATCATTAAATGGATGAACCTAGAAGTATGAACGAATGGGTCTTTTCGGAAATGAGAAGTTGTTTTCAATTTCAGAGACCGGTTCATTAATAATCCTTTTCTATAAATAGACGAAAACTCTCTGTAACCTTTCCATTCCCATTTCTGCTCCTCAATTAAGAATGTCTTCTGAGGATGCACAGCAAGAGAATGAAGTTTCCATGAAGGTTGAGGATGTCGTGAGACACTCCCTGCTGAGCCAATAGTGACGGGTCCGACCGAAGTAGGCAACAGTTCTTCTACGCCCGAGCCTCCCCAAGACATTCTTGCTTTCCTGGTAGAGCCAGGGAAAACTCCTGAAGAAGAAGCACTGAGGATGGCCGTCTGTAAATTTTTTACGAGTTCAGGAAACAATGCCTTCTATGCATTGGCTGACTATGTATTCTATAAGGAAGGGAGTGGCCCTCGTCCTTAATCTTTTATTTTGAATAAAAGAAGTTTTATTTTTGTCCCGTCTTCTCTTTTTATACGTAGTATTTCTTGAGAAATTTGCCATTGATCGACAGCATGAGTAGATCTCCATTGGGTTTTGATAACCGGTAAGCACCATTAGAGAACACGGACTCAATCACATACGGGCCCTCCCATTTTGCTTGGAACTTCCCTTTGCTCTTGTGAGTCATCACCATTGGCCTTCGGACAGCCAACACAAGTTCGTCAATTTTGAATACCCTCTCTTTGACTTTACGATTGAAAGTTCGAGATATACGGGCTTGATATAGCTCAATATGCTGTTGTGCTTGAAGACGCTTCTCGTCCAATCCTTCAAGTTCTTGGAGGCGTAAGCGATCATTATTCTCTGTAGTTAGCTCATTAGCAATAGCGATTCGGAGAGAAGGGATCTGGATTTCCAATGGGAGGACAACTTCGTAACCATAAACCAGTGAAAATAGTGTAAAACCAGTAGGAGTCCGGACTGTTGTTCGGTATGCCCATAAATATTCTCCAAGCTTCTCATTCCAATCTCTTTTATTAGAAGAGACAAACTTTTTGAGAAGTTTGATGATCGTTTTGTTGAAGGCTTCAGCTAAACTATTAGCAGCCGGATTATAAGCCGTAGAAGCCAGATTTTGAATTCGGTTCTTGTCACAGAACCGATAAAATGCCTGACTGGCAAACTGTGGTCCATTGTCATGAATTATTCGTCGAGGAATCCCGAAACGATAAATGACGTGATGTTTAATGAAGCTGACTACATTAGATGTCTTTACTTCAACAAGTGGAACTGCTTCTGCCTACTTTGAAAAGTAATCGGTTATAGCCAGTATAAACCGATGTCCTTTGACAGAAGGGGGGTTAATAGGACCAATAATGTCCATACCCCAAGCTTCGAAAGGCCAAGAGGCTGCTGTAGGATGTAGAAATTCAGAAGGTTGATGAATAAAATCTGTGTGAATCTGGCATGCTTTACATCTTCTGGCATAGTCTACAGCATCTGCTATCATGGAGGGCCAATAATACCCCATTCTTCGAATACGATCTTGCAACTTTGGACCCGGTTGATGGGCACCACAGACACCATCATGAGCCTCACGCAGTATTTGTTTGGCTTCACTTTCTGAAAGACAACGCAGCAAGAGTCCGTCATATGAACGCCGATATAGCATATGCAAAGACGGATCATAATAGAATCGAAATGATCGTCTTTTAATTGATGCAGCTTCTTTAGGATCTTCAGGCAAAATTCCATGAACTGCATAATCAATGAATGGTGTTCTCCAATCTTTCTGCTGGGAACTTGCCTCTGTAACATAACTTTGTTCGATATGCAGATTATTCTTCACACAGAATAAATCTCGATCTAACAAAGTAATTATATTTTGCCTTCGGATCGGGACAGCCAAATTTGTAGCTAAGCTGGCAAGAGCATCAGCTTCTACATTCTGAGAACGTGGTACAAATTCAATGAAGAATCCTTTGAATGAAAGGACCAACTCGACTACCACTTGATGATAAGGGATGAGATCAGGATTTCTGACTTCATACGTCCCTCTAACTTGATTGACAATCAATTGTGAATCTCCATAAGCTTCTAGGAATCCGATATCCAATTGTTTTGCTACTTGGAGACCAATCAATAGAGCATTATATTCTGCTACGTTGTTAGAGCACGGCTCATTAAGAGAATAGGCACGGTATATAACTATTTTGTCAGGAGAAACCAGGATAATTCCTACCCCAGAGACAATATTGCCTTTAGGTCCCACTCGTGATGCTCCATCAAAATATAATTGCCATATGTTATTTTTTAAAGCCATGTTGCAATCCACTACTTCGTCTGGAATGTCTTCATATAACTTCGAAGTTTCGGGTACAGGATGAGCAGCTAAGAAATCAGCTAATGCTTGGCCCTTTACTGATTTTTGAGGCACATAGACCATGTCATAAGGAGTGAGCAACATCGCCCAGGTAGCTAACATGGAATTAAGAATGCTCGGTTTCCTCATCAATATCCGAATGAGATTTATTCTGGAGATGACATGAATAGTCTGTCCAGTGACATAGTGCCTTGTCTTTTGGACAGCAAAAACCAAAGCTAGACATTCCTTTTCTACAGGAGTATATCTGTGTTCAGCTCCTACCATCATTCTGCTCAGATAATATATTGCTTGTTCATGACCCATGTCGCTTTTTTATGCCAGAAGAGCGCCAAGTGAATGATCCAAGGCTCGAACGTACAGCAAAAATGGTCTTCCTATTACCGGAGGTACCAAGACAGGTGGGTTTGTAAGATATTGTTTAATGTCATTGAAGGAATTTTGACATGCTTCATCCCAGACAAAAGATACTCCTTTCTTTAATAGGAGGGAGAAAGGTTGACATCTCCCGGAAAGATTAGATATAAATCTTCTGATATAAGCAATACGACCCTGGAAGCCACGGAGCTCTTTCAGATTACGAGGAGGACGCATTTCAAGAATTGCTTTAACCTTATCAGGATCAACATGGATACCCTGAGAGGTAATGACAAATCCTAAAAACTTGCCACTGGAAACCCATAAGAAAGATTTAGTAGGGTTCATTTTCAATTGATGTTGGCACATCAATTCAAATACTATCTTCAAGTCTTGAATGTGATCATTCTTTGACCGACTTTTAACAACAATGTCATCTACGTAGCATTCAACTATTTTCCGTAGATGTTCTTGAAAGATATTGCTCATAGCCCGTTGATAGGTGGCACCGGCATTTTTAAGACCAAATGGCATAACCATATAGCAGAAAACCCCAAGAGGTGTTCGAAAAGATGTATGCTTCTCATCTTCTGGATGCATCTTGATCTGGTTGTATCCTGAGAATCCGTCCATGAAAGACATACGTTCAAAACCACATGTATTGTCTATCATAACATCAGTAATGGGAAGTGGAAATTCGTCCTTTGGACAACCTGTATTAAGATCTCGGTAATCTATACAAACTCGGACTTTTCCGTTCTTCTTCATAACAGGAACGATATTGGCCACCCAATCAGGGTGTTGTTCTTTACGAACGAAACCACAAGTGATCAGCTTTTTGACTTCTGCTTCAATTGCATCCATCATATCTGGTCTAAAGCGCCACTGCTGTTGTTTTACCGGTTTGATATTAGGTAAAATATTAGGTTTATGAGTAGCAACTTTAGGATCTAGTCCTGGCATATCCTCATAACTCCATGCAAAGATGTCAATATAATTTTGATAAGTTTTGTCAATTCTTTCCTTTCATTTTCAGAAAGATTCTTACTGATGAATATTGGTTTGGGCGTAATTCCATTTCCAACATCGATCTGGATAACCTCATCCTCTGTAGGTGGCTGTCGCTGTTCAAAACGAAGTTCCCATTGAGTATCCATCTGTTGAGCCCAAGGATCATTCTCAAATGGCTCTGATTCATTATCGGTTTGAACCATATTGACTAAGAATATCTGTCTGGATTCATCATATGAGGAATCTATGTTGTCTTTATATTGATGACTTTGATTATCAGAAGATAAAGTCATTTTCTCAATAAACTTGACAACCATATACTCGAAAAGGAAATCTTCATTGATATCAAAGAGATGAGCAATATTTATATCATTTATAGTCTGATTACTATGCTTCAGATTAGTCAACGGTGGACCATCATCCGTCTTCTGCATAGAATTGCCAATATTGACGATCAATGGTGATTCTAGATCGTTCGTACCAGCAAAAGTTTCTTCTTCAGGCTTAGGAGAAGAAAGTACCATATTATAGGATTTAGTCTTTCATCCTTTAGCCTTCTTCTTGCGAGGATGGTTACGAGAAATTTCAGAACCCAATCCAGCAGTAGAGTTCTGATTTTGAATTTGTAAAGGAAGACGGATTCCTTTATCATGGTTCAAACCTTCGGCCTTTTGAAAGTTGTAACCCATCTTCTTCATGATAATGACAGATTGCTGACTATACAAATGGATAGGCAGTGGACTTTGAACAGGTGTTTCAGCACAGGACGAGGAATGAATCTCTGCAACTATCGGAGAATGAAGTACAGATGTTTTGTAGTTAAGGGAGAAGAAGGATTCGGGAAACGAGGAGAAATCCCTGTTGGAGCCTTTTCATAAGCAGCAAAGGCTCGTTGTGCCCGGTATAAAGGAACACTATTCATGGCTAGCCACTGCTGATGAGTAAGCTTGAGCTTGGTAGGAGGAGCTAGACTTGGAGGACAGATGTTTAGTCCTTTCAGTCTATCTTCCAGAGGGAGGCCGTTCCATAGATGATCCAGATCATCAGGATCTGAATAATATGAGAAATCATGTTGCAAGTTTTGACTTTCTTGCCTTTCTTGGATTCTGAAGTTTTACCTTCATTTTCTAGTTCAGGCACTAAGTCAGGATGTACCCACATGATTTCACCATTCTTCAATGTGAGAGGCAGCAATCCTGTATTTTCTTCTCTGGCAGGCGGGATATTCACAATCTTCATCGTCGCCTTCGAAATTGGTATAATTCCATCTGGGACTTGCTGTGGGGGAGAATCCCCAAACTGAAGAGAAACCATATTGGTTGTCACCGTATGGTCATCATTGGTTAAGGTGATGGCGCTACCATTTATCAGCTCTTGGATCTTCTTTTTCAAGACATAGCAAGCACTGGTAGGATGATTAATGTATCTATGATAGATACAATACTTGGGATTGTCAGTCAAATTCACCTCATAGGCCTTTTTGGCTCTGGAATCTGAAGTTTACCACTTTTGACCAGACATTGGAATATCCCTGGGATATCGCTTTCGTCAAAGGAGTATTCTTCCTTTGGCTTGGAAGATTCTTGATTGCTTGATGTCGTCTTGCTCTTGGAAAGATTGACCATAAGAGTATCTTTTCCTTTCACATTACGATTGTCGGGATTATTGCCAGGATTATTTTTCTTTCCTTTATCTTCTGACGCGAAAATTATCCCATGTTCGCGAGCCAACCTACCATTGGTCTCGACAGAAACTGCTGCTATGATGAACGAAGCCCAATCTGTGAATTGGGAACCTGTGAAGACAGCGATGGATGGTCGCAGATTCATCTTGCACGTGTCAATCAACGCTGAATCTGGCATACCAGGAGGCATCTTTAGAGTAGCCTGTCGGAAGCGTTCAATGAATGTCCGAGTATCTTCTTTCTCCTTTTGTTTGATTTCTATCAAGGAGGACATGTTCATGTCCATACCTCCTTCATAGAAGCGGGAGAGGAACATTGCTTTGAATTCGTCAAAAGACGAAATAGAGTTATCAGGTAAGCTGCGATACCAGTCGTAAGCTGAACCTGTCAGACATCCGATGAACACTCGGATGAGAAGAGCATCATTATTCTGCAAGTGTACAGTCATAATATCAAAGTAATTGATATATTGACTGGGAGATGCTTTTCCATCGAACAAAACCATGGATTGTGGCTTGAACTTCGGTGGAAAGGGTACGTCATTCCAATGAGGAGGATAAGGTTGCTTAATCCCTAGCCTCTGGAGTTGATCTTTGTGCCTTAAAACTTCAAACTGTGCTTTAAGTTCACGCACTGCTTGAATGGCTTCACTGGTTTGAGGAAGCACATTTGACTGAGTAGTCGTTGGATCCACCATGACCCCCACTGGAGGTGGTACATCTTCTGGAATGATGGGATCCGGAGATACAGAATTTTGATTAGCAGCAGGCTCTTGAATGTTCAAAGGTATTTCAGCCCCTTGACTATCTTGAGTTTGTGCTGCTACTGGTGCCGGTGTCACTGCTGTTGGTTGAGCAGTTTGCTGATTCAAAATTATTTGATGCATGTTTTGCACCATGTTAAGCATATCCTTCAGTGATTGTTCAACAGCAGTGAGACGATGTTCTGTATTAGCAGATGACGTCTCTGGCTCATCTCCAACAGCGTAGGATTCAACCTCTCTTGAAGATACAGAAGGGTTTGTATAGAAGTACGAATCCACGCTATCGGTATCAGACTCAAAAGATTAAGTACCCCCAGCCTCTGAATCAGAAGTCTGCAATTGTCTTCGTCTTCTTGATCGAGTGTTCTGATATACTCCTTCAAAGGAATCAAGAAGCCTGTTGAACTGTTGTTGACTTGAAGTTTGGGACGTGTTCCGTCTTGGACGTCGTCCTCTGTTAGTATGAGATGCCATGTTGACTGACACATATGGCGGTTCATGTTCTTGGTCTTCAGCTTGATGTGGAGGTACATTGAAACTCAGTCGATCAAAAACTGATCGTCTTGAAGCCGAACAACAACAGTTGATCACAACCTGGTGGTATTCACAAAGATGTTTTTCTTGGGGGAATGTCACCGGAGATTGTCTATTCTTACGCTTTTGTATTAGCAATTCACGTAAGTCAGAAGGAGTGGATGAAGTATTCTTCTTTATTACATTGGGGATGGAAAAACGTTTAGTCCCTTGTGTATAAAGAAGATTACTGGCTGCATTCGCAGAACCAAATTGTACATTTCTACGCGCTTGGAATTGTGTGCGTAAATCTTGAGATTTAGCACACAGGACTCCATTTTCCTGGCGTGTGATTTGTAAATTTGGTACCTTGCGTAAAGCAGTATAAGAAGGTCGTTGGTGTAGAACGGAAGTTTTACCAACAATATTTTTACGCTGCACACGTTTAGATACATTCACATTTGACATGTGAGCATCATTATGAATTTCATCTACACTGTCATAGATAGGAGATTGATCTTTACGCATGGAACGTAAAATCTTGTTATCTACCACGTTACCAACGGGAGATTTTGTTTTACGCGAGGAACATAATTTATTTGGGCCTACCACGTCACCGACGGGAGGCTGATTCTTACACCCAGAAGCACAAGCTTTAGAGTCTGCCCTATTGCGAACGGGAGTCTCATTCTTATGAACTGAGCGTAAAATTTGGTTCTTACCCACTGAGCGTAAAACTTGATTTTTACGTGGTGGGTGTGAAACCTGGTTATCTTTACCGTTACAAACGGAAGACAAATCATCACACTTCGAGTGTAACCTTGAAGTAGGGACTGCCTCGTTATGAACGGGAGCCCCTACGACAGGAGTGGGAAGAACCACCTTGTCAACAGAAGCAGCAGAGAGATCAAAAATCACTTTGGATTTGGGAATCCAAACTTTTCGTGCTTTGCGAGACTTTTGAACATTGGAATGGCGAGAACCACCTCCAGTTCTGAGCATCTCTTCATAGCCAGTCTGGTCGAAGTGTACCACCAGAGTCTTCTTGGTCGAACCGACCGAAACATCATCATATTGAGCAATCGCCTCCTCGTCAGAGGAGAAGGTCGTCCCCAGCAGAGTCTCCATTTTTGTTTCGATTAACAAAATGCCTTAGAGGAATTGGCTTTTGAAAACAAAAACAAGAAGAAAAGTACGAGAAGTACAAATTTGATTCTGGGAAAGTATTGCTATGGAAGTCTGATTCGTAAACGATCACTTTGTTCCTTGGACCATATGATTATGATGAAGATCACTGCTTGAAGTAGAACAATTTGGAAGAACTAATGCACCAGAAAGGTATCGACGCACTTGGGCACTGATGGCGAGGCCGAATGCTTTCCTGCTTTGCTTCACTTTGTTCTGGAAGAAAAGTTGAAGAAGGATGCTCTAGAGAATCAAAATCTCGAAGCTCTGATCTCTGTATTCTCTCCTGTCTCTCCCTCTGTGTGTGTCTGTTGTATGAAAAAAAATGAGTCTATTTATAGACTGGGGCTTTCGTGCGTAAAAGAGTATCAACATCTGTCTTTACGCTAACAACTGCCCTCCACGATCAGAATCATCCTCTGTATGTGCTGACACGTGTCCCATCATTTTAGTAAGAATAGGATACATATACACACGTTCTTCGAAATAGGTGGCATGAAGACCACGTAGGCACACCATGTTCCAGACTGGCCAGAACGAATCGGGCGTAAAAAGATGAGCGTAAACTAGCTCTGTCATGGGTTTCCAGCGTAAAGCGGTTATCGAATAACCTTGAGCGTAAAATGGCTCAAATAGACTTCACGCACACATTGTTTTTTATGAGCGTAAAGACTCATGTAAAACCCCGTGCGTAAAAAAAACCATTCAGTGAGCGTAAAGTAGCTCGATCTCTATAAACGACAACAATGGTCTTTGTATGAGACAAATTCTATTGAATTCTGTGGTAAATGCCACCATTGATATCTTCATGTCAAAGTCAGCTTTAAATGCGAGATTTGATGGCTTTTGTCCAGCGTGAAAGAGGCTGCTTCAGTCCTTGGTGTAAAATCACCGGTGTAGACCCAAGCGTAAAAAGATCAATCTGCTTAGGCGTAATACAATTAGCCTTGTCTTGGGCGTAAAGAAATTCCCTGCTCTATTAGGCGTAAAGTGGGCTACTTATGACTGAGATGACTCCCTCATTGAAACACTTTTTACGCTCCTACAGCGTCTTCCCCTGGAGTAAGTTGGTTCACGGTGTAAACATTTATCATCTGTGTGTGTAAGTGGGTACCTATACCATGTTCCATGGCATACATTATAAAAAGCTTATTAAGCTCGAGGTAGTTCAAAGATAGCCCTTTATTGACGAAGTAAGGTATCTTTTCCAAAGGAATTACATCATCTGCGGATGGAACATCAGTATGAGCAGCCACATACTTGGCCAGTTCTGACTCTTCTTCGGCCACCCCCTGTGTAAATGAAGACTGGAAGGATAACTCGGGTAGCTTAATCATCAGGGGCTCCATTGGTGGAGCAGAACATGGAGTCGTTGGCATACTTGCGACCCCCAGTCTGTTGCTTGGTACTGGGCGGGGAGTAGTTGGCTGGCTAGTAGTCTCCAGCTTATCGTTCGGCTGCCGATTCATTCTGGAAAGACAAATCGTCATCGTCTTGACAGAGGGATTGAGCTCCTCTGTCTGTTGCTGTCTAGCTTTAGGCAACCTGATTGTTAGTGGCTCTGTCATCGGTCTGGGTGCTTGGTCAGACCTTGGCAGTCGGATTATCATCTGTCCTTCCTGTGCGGAGAGGCTGATTGCATCCTTACGCAGAGTGGCTGTAAGGGGTGCATCTCTGCCAAGTCTGCGGGCTTAGAGGTGGATCGTTAGAGGTTCTTCTTTTTCTATTGCTGTCTCAGTTTGAGCTTGAGTATCTCCTTCGATAAGATGACTTTTCGACTTCTCATACAAGCATGGGTATGAGTAGTAGGATTCGACCCCTTTAAAGGGATCGATGTCGACAAATTTTGTCCTCACAAAGCCGTGCTTGTCGACGTACTTGAAGTACTGGTGCAGTATGGAAGTCACGATCATGTAATCGTGTATCCAAGGATGCCCCAGGAGAATATTGTAGGAAGTGTCCGCATCTATGACATAACAGGTCATTTCTGATTGAAGATTGCCGATTTGGCATTTCAGACGAATCTTCCCGATCGGATAGCTTCTGCCTGAATTGAAACCGCTGATGGCAGTACTTGTCGGTGTTAGACGATGCATTGGGATGCATAGGTGGTGCAGCAGGCTCTTCGGGATGATGCTTATGGAAGAACCGGGATCAATATGCATTCGATCCACCTTGATATCGCCAACGTATCCAGTATAATACTGAGGGCGATCGTGCAGGTTGTCTTGATAAGCATATCCTGCAGAGTGAAGACAATGTTGGGCATTGCACCTGTGTAAGTGCTGTCTTGAAGATCTGCAGGCGAGCTCTCCCCAGTGAGATTGGACTGAGCCAGATATGAGTCAGCATTCTGGAGTGCCTCGCTCAATACGATAGAACATCTTTGGAGAGTCTCAGGAGCTCGTATAGCGACAACTTGGCTGGTGTGTTGGCCAATTGTGCCAAGTTGTCAAAGTTGTAGGGCCTCTCCAGTCCATGAGGTTCCTGTTTTCGGAGTGGTTTGTCAAAGCGAGTTTCCTTCGACCTAGGCTTGTCGGTCGTCGGAGGCTGAAAAGTTCTTGGAGCATCAGCTGTGGCCGGCTGATGATCTTCAGTCGAGTTACCCGGTGTAGGTTGGGATTGTGCACCTGACCGGGTGACGACGGCTGTAGCTTCTTCGGCTTCTGCCGAGATTGTGCGACAGGATTTGACTTTTCTACTCTTCTTCTTGTTAGTGGAGGGCGGTACAGACTAGATCACTTCAGGTACCAGGTCCGGATGGACCCACATGACCTCTTCTCGTGATATTGTGAGAGGCACTAGACTAGCAACCTGGTCTCGGGGAGGTGGAAGGTTAGCGACCTCCATTTTTGCTCTGGGAACGGGTACTACTCCATCTTGAGTCTTTGTCGGAGGGAAGCTGTCGAACTATACTGACACCATGTTGGCTTCCATGGTCACCTCTTTGAAATCGATGGCCAGGGCCTTAGAATCGATGAGATGTTGGATGTATCGCTTCAATTGGAAGCAATCTTGCGTAGCATGGTGGACATAGCGATAGAAGTGACAGTACTTAGGGCTCTCTATTTCTGCCGGCCGAGGTTCCCATCTTGGTAGGGGGAGCTGAATTCTACCCCCTTGTATGAGCATGTCCAAGATGGGTTTGACGTGGCTGTCCTTGAAGGAAAAGGTCATCTGAGGCCACTGCTTTTCTGTCGACTTTGGTTTAGGCTTCTGGGTTGTGTCGGCCACCATAGCCTGCTTGTCCTTGTTGTCTCGGTTGTTGGAGGAATTACCGCCGTTGTTGTTGTTGGCATTAGGGCGTTTATCCTTGTACTCTCCTTCCGAGATGTGCAACCCCAGTTAGCGGGCTTTCTTCAGCTTGTCTTCTGCACCAGTGGCGCTGATGATGAAAGTCTTCCAATCCTTAAACTGACTTTTGCCCATCCAGAGGCTGATTGTGGGAAGCAGCCTCTTTTGGCAAATCTCAATTAAGGAGGAATCAGGGTTGTCTGAGGGCAATTTCATCGTGGTTTGACGAAATTGCTCAATGTAGTTCCTCGTTAGCTCTTTCTCTCCTTGAACAATGTCCATGAGGGTGGACATTGTCACATCTTGTCCTACTTTGTAGAACCTTTCAAGGAACAAGTTTTTGAAGCCGACGAAGGAATGGAAGCAGTTGTCTGGCAGATTATGGTACCAGTCGAAGGCGACCCCTTCTAATGCTCCAATGAACAACCGCGTAAGAATGGCGTCGTCATGAGACAGATGGTCGGTTGTGACTTCGAAGTAGGTGATGTACCTACTTGCAGATGTCTTCCCATCATACAGATTGATATTGAATGGTTTATATCTCGGTGGAAAGGGAACATCTCTCCATGCAGCAGGATACGGTTGTCGTATCCAGAGGTCCTGGTAGGTTTCTCGGGCGTAGAACATAGCTCGGAGCTCCTGGACCTCTCATCTTGCCTCCCTGGCTTCGTCTGCAGCGGTAGGAGCCGATATTATAGGAGGGTTGTCACCCGGGGTTGAGTTTGAGTCCTCATTGGCCGCGGGACCCAAGCTTGTCTGGATAGGCGCCCTTCCTTGCAGAGTTGGTTGGGCAGCTTTGATTTCGTCTATGGATTTGACCAAGGAATGGAGTATGGCCTCCAGGGTGTCGATGCGTTGGCGATCACTGGGACCATCTTGGTCATTGTTTGTCATGAACACCGTCCTCACATGAGGAGAGATGGAAGGAACGGTGGTGGACGCACCCTCTGAATCATACCCTTGTACTAAAAATCATCAGGGTATGTGGGAATGTTCTCCTCTAGTTCGGACTCATAAGGAGTGGTACCCCCAGCTTTAGAGCTTGCCACGTCTTGAGAGTTGTGGACGTCCTCGGGGACGTTGGGACTTGCTGCATCTGTTGGGAGAACTGTTTCCCCTGGATTATCTTCTTGGAATACTGGATTGTCGTGGATGTTCGGAGGAGTGCTACCCCCGGCTCCAACGCCTCGCAGAGATGTGGACGACGAATCTCCCAGTGTGGTAGATTTCGTTTTTGAGCGGGTACCTTGAAAAACTCCTCTAGTGGTGGTTGTGGACGACCGCTTGGACGTGCCAGTTGAGATTTTCGGACTGGAGACATTTGTTTTCTTCCCTCTTCCGCTACCAGGGATCTTCAGAGCAGAATTGCAGGAGGCGACGAGAAGCGCCTCGTCTTCGGAACTTGGGTGTTGTAGTCGTTGGAAGATGGACCGTCGGTCTTCTTTTACTGCTGTATTGTTGTAGCAGCAGTTGACAATGACTTGAGTACAGTGATGTCCAGGGAAGGACTCTCTGTACACCGAGGCTTCTTCTATTTCCTTGCGCTTGTGAAGGATCACGTCACGCAAGTCAGGTGCGTCCCGAGTAACCGAGTGTGTCGGCACAATGTTTGCTCCCTGATTGTTGGGAAACTCTTGGGAACCACTTAGTCCGTTTGCCGCCGGGGGCTGGACTCAAGTGGTTCGGTACAACTTTCTATCGGAGGCCCGTATAACAGTGAGCGGAGCGCTCGAATGGTCAGAGGTTGGGACAGCTGACTGAGCTCACCGAGCCCGCACTGTCCTAGACTTTTTTGCTCTAGCACCCGAAGTTGCATAGTAGGAAGAGTCTAAATGGTGCTGCACAGAGTCTAGAGCATTTTCTTGGGAGCATCTGGGGTCAGGACCGCATAAGAGACGGTCAAAGACTGACCGTGAGCCACATGGAGCAGATGGTATGTGGCTGGGATTGGTGGTCGTACATGTTGTCTGCATACGGCTGGCATGTGTAGCTGTGTGAACTTTCTGTATGCGGCTAGAAGCGGTGGCCGCATAAGCAGTCTGCATGCGGCTGGCAGTCGTGGCCGTATGAGCCTCCTTCATGCGGCTGGAAGTTTTGGCCGTATGAGCCTTCTGCATGCGGCTTGCTTTTGTGGCCGCATGAGTCTTCATGTGGTCGGGGCCCTTATGCGACTTCTTTTTGGACCGCACAGAGTTCCACTTTGCCCCTGCAAGTCGAGCATCGTATTATTTTCCTCTGCCAGACTTGGGAACAGCAAGTCCTCTATGGTCTGAAGTAGGGAAGCATGAGAATCTTCGTCATCGCGGACAGCAGAGAACAGCTCGTCCAGAGCTTGGGGAGGAGTAAATGATTTGGGCCTCCACTCCTTGCGGGCCTTCTTCGTGCGGGCTCACTTTTGGACCGGGTCAACGCTCCCGTCAGAGAGCATTTCTTCAAACGCCTGTTGGTTGAAGCGGACGACCAATATCTGTTGTGTGGAGCCGAGTTTGGCTGCGTCCGATTGCGTCACCAACTTCTCAGCCGTAGAAAAGTTAGTCCCCAGCAAAGTCGCCATCGTGTTTGCCATTGATTATAAAAGAACAGAACATTTTTATGGAAGGACTGGACTTTTAATTCACAACACAAACTCGCTCGTACAAAGAAAGCCTAGGGATGAACACCTAGGTACAACAATCTAAGTACAATTGTTTAGTTTTTTTGGGGGGTGACGGTAGAGGCTCGGGAGAGTGACGGTAACTCTGCCTTACTCCTTGGACGATCGGACGTAGCCTTGGCTCTGATGAAGAAATGCTCTCGGGATGTGTGGGGAGATTCTTCTGTGCGCCGTTGTTTTTTCTTCTCTACGTGTGTCTACTCTTCTCTGTCTCCAGGCTCTGGGTGTTTTGTAAGGGAATGGCACCTTGCTATTTATAGGGCTTTGGGATAAGTAGGGTGTGCATTAATTGTTCCTTAAAAAGTGGGCGGTTAAGGATTTGGTGAAGATTAGCCTTGATCTTATTGGTTAAAAATCAACTAGGCCGTCAATATTGATTGTAACAAATCTGAGCAGTTAATGTTGATTGTACCAAATCTGCATGGACAATTAATATTGATTGTAACAAATCTGCATGTGCAGTTAATGTTGATTGCAACAAATCTGTATCGTAATGATTTGTTGATATCAGCAAATTCGTTTGAATAAATCTTGATCAATCTTCTGTCACGTGTCCCAACTGCCTATTATGTTGATTGCCATAAATCTGGATTGTTGGGAATTGATCAACTCCTGCCACGTCCCAATTGCTGCGAGCCGCATGGAGGACTGTCATAGTTAGGCCGCATGAATGTGGCCTTATGTCAGAGCCGCATAAGGGTGGCCTTATCTGAACCGCATGGAAGTCCCTTAATCCGAGCCTCATGAGGGTGACCCCCATGATCCGAGCCGCATGGGAGTATCAGCCGTATGGTGGTAGCCCCCAACCGAACCGCATAAGGGAGGCCACGTGTCAGAGCCGCATGGGTGTGGCTTCCCAAAATCGGAACCGCATGAGGGTGGTAGCCATATAAGGAGCTTCGAAATTGGTGGATCGTACCAGCTATATAAAGATTTTCTTCGTTTTCCTAGGATCGCGCCATTATGTCAGATTCATCATTGCAGCTTTATGTCAGAGCTGTCAATTCGCCTTTATGTTAGAGCTGCCCTGTTACGTTAGAGCATTAAATGAGGCCACTGCTTGATAGCCAGCTGTAGAGGCGAACCGCATAGGGCCACGTGGCTTTTACCCGAGCCACATGGAGCTATTGGGGATTTCCAAGCTGCATGAGGCTCTGAAGGATTTTTGAGCCGCATGAAGCTCTAAGGGACTCTTGAGCCACATGAAGCTTTAAGAGATTCTTTGAACCGCATGATACTCCCTCTATTTTGGGCCGTATAGACTTTCTTGTTCTTTTTCATGCTTCTACACGGAAGAGCAGGCGGCCATGGTGAAGATGGGAATGGAAGAGAGGACGTGCTGGATGAGGATCATCTTCCCTCTCGGCGAAAGAATAATATTGTGCCATCCTTCGATTTTTTTCTGATTCTGCTCACTATCCCTTCGAAGATACCCGTATTAGATCTACCGTACACCAACAGACATCCAAGGTAGGAGAACGGGGATACGCTACAGAAAAGGAACTAATATTGGAGCGTAGAGCAGAGTGGTCCTTATTGGCTTTATGGTGGGTGTATATGACGCACTTGCTGGCATTGATGCGTTGTCCTGAGCATCTGGTATATCTCTTCAGGGTGTTGTGAACCACCTCCATGGACCCCATGTCGACGGAGAAGAAAATGAGGATGTCGTCTGCGTAGGCCAGGTGGGTGATGATCGGACATCCGGTGGTGGTGTGGAAGTATTGGAAGCGGGGAGTGTCCATCATCCTATTGAGATTTCTGTTCAGAGCTTCTGCGGCAACGATGAAGATGGTGGACGATAGAGGGTCACCCTGTCTGACTCCTCTGCTTGATTTGAAGAAGCCCTCTGCTTGGACGTTGATGATTGTGGAGAACCAAGAGTTGTTGATGGATCTAAACACGATGTCTATCCAGGTTTTCGAGAATCCGAAAGCCCTGAATACCCAAATTATGAACTGCCAGTCTAATCGGTTATATGCTTTCTCTATGTCTAGTTTGATGGCGATGTTCCTGCCCCTAGTCGGGAATTTCATGCACTTGATCATCTCCTAAGCCAGCAGGATGTTGTCTGATATGTTCCGGCCTGCAATAAAGCCACTTTGCTCCTCGGATATGATATTAGAAAGAAATTCGGACAAGCGGTTGGCAATGATCTTCGATATGATTTTGTTAGTTAAGGTACACAAGCTGATAGGGCGGAAGTCATTGAACGTCTCCGGGTTCTCCTTCTTGGGGATAAGGATGCGGTTGGCGCAAAAGATCGATCTAGGATATCTTGCTCCTTGAAAGAAAGCGGTGGCCGCCTCAAGAACGTCTGGTTTGATAATGTCCCAGCAAGATCTGAAGAAGACTCCGAAGAATCCGTCCGGATCGGGGGCACTGTGCTCGTTCAGAGCCCAAACTGCGGATTTGTCTTCCTCAGCTGTGGGGGGTCAGAGCAGCTGGGTGTTGTCGGATTCGTCAATCAGGCAGGGGACCTTCGCAAGGAAGTTCTCGTCCTTGACAATGGCTTCTGTAGATAATAATTGGGAATAGTAGTTGGCGACAGCGGCTTGGATACTCCATTGGTCTTTGAGAAGGAGCCCGCTCTCGTCGATGATTTGGTGAAGGTTGACTTATTGTCTGCGTCCCTTGACACATGAGTGGAAGTAGGTAGAGTTTCTATCCCCTTCCGTGTCCCTAGTGAGCCTGGCTTTTCTCTTTCTAGAATTCTGTTTCCACTTTCAGTCGAAATTTCAGTAGTGCTCTGGTGAGGTTGAGGGAGCAACGAGCCGCCGAAGATCTGTCAGACTCGTAAAGAATCTCCGCACGAGTGACGTCATCCTCCGCCGTTCACACTGCTTGGAAAATATCACCAAAAGCATTCTTACTCAAGGCGTGAGTGCTTTCCTCGTAACTTTAAGTTTAGCAGCCACCCGAGATAGGGGGTCGGGGTCGTCGGGGGTGTTGCAGGCTGCTGCCACTGTGTTCCTGAATTATGGATGATGGCTCCAGAAGTCGAGAAAACGAAAGGCTTTCTTGATCTGGTTGGTGTTGTTGCTGATCTCTATTAGGAGGGGGAATGGTCTGATTCCATAGAATTAAGGTGGGAAAGGTTAGAAGTGAGGCCCATATCCGACCACATGGTGTTGACCAAGGTACGATCCAAACGGGAGTATTGCCTCCGGGATCCTTCTTGCATGTTGAAGGCATTGCCAGAGAATTGGAGGGGAGACAGGTGGTTGTTGAAAATGAAACTGTTGAAGTCGTTGATGGCCGTCTGAGGGGGCGGTCGACCCCCTGACTTCTCTTCTCTACAAGTGATTGCATTGAAGTCTCCCATACAAAGCCACGGGAGGTTGATAAAATTAAGGTGAGTGTCCCTCAAGGGCTCCCAAAGCAGTTTGCGTTCTGGGATATCGCAGCTACCGTGGACAGCTGACAAAAGTGATCTAGACCGGAACGTGGGGTGTTCCACCCAGCACGAGAGCGCCTGTCTCGAATCTTGGATGGTGTCGAACTTGATGTCAGCCGCAAAAAGGATCCAAATATCGTTACAGCTGGCTATGACGGTAGGGAAACCGAGCTGGAGCTGCATGGATTTGAGTTTTTTGTGTGGGATTTTGGGTTCGATGACCACTAAAATATTAATCCTGTGGGATTTCTTGAGATTGATGAGTCTTCTAAGTGTTGGTTTATTTGTCAGGCCCCTAACATTCCTAGAAAGGATGTTCAGCATTAGAGGTTGTGAGTTTCGCGACAGACCTAGTGGTCATTGCCGTGGGCTCTTTTTTAGTTTTCTTCTTTATCCTATTAGCTTTGTGTTGCATGGAGGCTTTGTCCACTGGGCTGTCCTTCGATGCGGACGTGCCTTTGGTGGGGGCTATTACTTGCTTCGATGGTTCCTCTGAGGGGTGCATGTAGGCCTCTTCATTAATTTTTGCTAGGGCTCCGAAGTAGCAGTTCGGGCAGAGGAGACCTACTTCTGCGGCTTGTTGAAGCCTGGCCACTGGGGCTAGGCCAATGTTAGCCAAGGCGACTGCATAAAAGGCCTCTGCGAGGTAGGATGATGGGGAGTTGTCTGGCTCATGGGCTTCCGTGCTTTTGAAGGCTGGAGGGTTCTCCATTGACGAAATTTCCTTTCTGTCGTTGTCCGGGTTGTCCTCGTTGACCGCCAGGGTGGCCTCTGATGACTCATCAGTGGTGGAGATCTCTGTGGTGGCGTCTGCCGGAGTAGACGTAAGGATGTCGAATTTATTGGTGAGGGTGATGGCCGAGGGGTTGTATGGTTATGGACTGGGAGCTCTGACGATGTCATCGAATCGGACGTGAGAGTTGGAAGAGAAAGAATCGAGGGTTGAAGAATATATATATATATATATATATATATATATATATATATATATATATATATATATATATATATATATATATATATATATATATTACTGGGATAACCCGGTAAAATATATATATATATATATATATATATATATATATATATATATATATATATATTACTGGGATAACCCGGGTAATATATATATATATATATATATATATATATATATATATATATATATATATATATATATATATATTACCCGGGTTATCCCAGTAATATATATAAAAAAAAAAAAAAAAATATATATATATTACTGGGATAACCCGGGTAAATCATAGAAACTTGTAGGGATGATTGGCCGCTTGTAAAATGACTTGCTTGTGATATATTTCTTCTGTTAGTAGCCGAGGAACATGAACTGTCGTGGTGCATGGTCCAACCAATGTCCTTGTTTGATTGTTGGGTTGGCTATTGTTCTACGATAGGCTATAGACCAAAGCTGTGATGAAGAAGCCATTAACCTGACCATGGTTATAGGATGTACCCTATCTCTACGCGGTTCGATGCCCTTTATCCTTGTTTGGTTGTAAGGGTGTCACATTTCCTCGTTGGTATGATATAGCCTAAAATCTTTGGCCAGGACTTATTCATTTTTTGGGTTTTGTCTTATTCATATGTGCTCCCGTATGGTATTTGCTATTTGGGGCTGACCCTACTGGTTTTGTTTGGTCTTCATAGCAGCGCCTGAGGATCCAGCTTTCCTTCCTGACGATGGTACATACTAGAAGCATGGTTGTCAGATGAATCGACTGGGTTTCTTCTTCACGACTCTGATATCTCAAATTTTGTACTTTGGCGTTTAGCTACCGGCACCTCTTTAGCCTGATGTTCTGAACATTTAGTTTCTTTTACATAATTGTAATTTAATCAGGCTGTAGTTGACTATGGTTATGTACTATTAACTCTCTGTGCTAGCTTAAATTTTTGTGCATCTAGTTCTTATGATCATTTTGACGAAGCGTCGGGGACAACTTACTACTTTATCTTATATGCTCATTAATTTTTGATTCTTGATTGAATGATTGTGATATAGATGATCTATGTGACCCTAGGAGACTTGATTGTAGTATGCACTCCCAAGTCTAGTGACAGCAGTGATCGTCGTATGACATCTTCGTACCTTATACTGGATAGCTGGCCACGTCCGCCTCCGTATTTTGGTACTGGGACGTGACAAATACACATGTTCTTGATTCAACTATTCCCTCACAACTTTCATACATGATTATGATCTATATTACTACTCATACATGATGAAGATATGAAATTTTTGCGTTTAGAAGGTTGGGTTGACCGATATATGTTGGTAGATCAACATGGAAAAGAATCAAGGAGTAGGTTTTTGGAAGACCTACCAAGAAGTTGACGGAGATGATTCTTGATTGCTTCTGCTTCCTGGGTGCGCTCCTTCGTGCTTCCTCTTAATGTGCTCATCCTCCTCCTTGATCTTGAGATGATGGTTTGATAGGGTTTGATGGAGGAGATGGTGTTTCTTGGTGGTTTAATGGAGTTCAGGATTAAAAAAGGTGCAAAAGGGAACTTTTGGATGAAGTAGATGTGTGAAAAGTTGTATAGAAGGGGATGGATGGGCAGGGCTGTTGTTTGCGGCTGAAATGAGAGGGAGAAGGAAGTATTTTGCTGCTAGGAGGGAGGAGGTGGTGATTTTTGGATTCGCGAGCTCTGCCCTAGAGCGCCGCGTTGGTGACTTCTGCAAGATCTTCCCGTCGACTCCGGCTTGGCCTTGGCCAGGCCGGCGCCATGACAACTAAATCTTTTGTGGAGGCGGTCGCCGGCAGGGCTGAGGTTCCCCCTCGCCTTGCTGCTCGATCAATTTCTACTTTCAAAGGATCACCTTCGATTTCTTTTTCTGAGGACGAAGAAGTGCCCTGGCAGCCCCTCTGAAATATGCTCTCATTGGAAAATTCTCTTATAGCAAACCTCCTATTGAGGCTATCCGCAAAGTCCTTCAAGGGTTTGAATTCAAGGGTTCGATTAAAGCTGGAGTGATCGATCGTAAACACATCCTGATACGGCCTAGTATGGAAGAAGATTATCTTCGTCTTCGTTCAAAGGACATATAGTTCATCGTTCGTGCCCCCATGCGGTTATTCAAGTGGGAGGCTGATTTTACCCCTGCAATTGAATCCGCTCTCATGCCAGTTTGGGTTAACCTACCCGATCTTCCTCACCACTTGTATGCGAATGAGGCTTTGTTTGCTATCACCTCAGCAATAGGCACTCCACTAAAGATCGACCGAGCCACGGAGGAGTTGGCGCAACTGAGCATGGCACGGTGTTTGTCGAGATTGATACGGGAAAACCTATTCAAAGGCAGATCAGGATCAACCTCTCCAAAGGCCGGAGTTTTTGGCAGTCAGTAGATTATGAAAACATTCCCTGTACTGTTCTCATTGCTTTCATCAAGGACATAAAGTAGATTCGTGTAAACTCAAGAACAAGGGGAAGGCTGTACAGCAAAAGGAGAGAGTTGAAGCTGTCATCAATGATCACCTAGACACGCGTCGGGCTACTAATACTCCAGAGGAATCTCATTTAATGCCGTGATTGGACGTTGTTCAACCGGGTTTAACTGCCGTCATTACTTCCTCGGTTGCTGTTCGCATACAAACCATTGATGTGACGCCTCCGAACCCTCCATTAGTGGCTGATACTCTTGAACCCAACCCTCTTCTGAGCGAGAACGTCCAGGAACCCAGACTTCGGCCAGTCTGAACCGAACAGGTGGCGATTAATGAAGATCAAGTGACTGGTTCGGCATCTATCGACGAAGTGGCGGTAGTGGTCATCCCGCCAGTGATTGATTCCTCGCCACCCGAGGATATGGAAGAAGGAGAATGGAGGGGGCTGCCTACCAGATGGGCTGACATTGTTGAGGAGGAGGAAACTGCTGTTCGGGAGTGCACTGATCATGCGGAGCCGGTAGAGCGGGACATGCAAGTCGAGGATGAAGAGGGTGATGATGCTTCAAGGAGAGTGTCAGCTGCCCAAGACCCTTCGAGTAGTCAGGAAACCCAGGCAGAAACATGCACTACTCAAATCCGTACGAAAAGAGGGAAGAAGACTGTGGAGCCATCTGATCGAACGACTCGTTCGGCCGCAAGCAAAGCAAAAATTGGTAACTCTACCAATCTTAATGTTTAATTTCCTCATCTGGAACATTCGAGGTATTGCCAATCTCATGACTCTTAAAAGATTAAAAGCTTTGCTACGAGTGAACAAGGTTAATTTTCTCGCAATTATTGAGCCAAAAGTTGATCACTCTCAACTGGAACATTATAAAGTTAAGCTGGGCTTCTCTTTAGCCTTTTCTAATGACAGAGGTAACATTTGGATTCTGTCGAGGGCGAGCTGCCATATTGACGTCGTGGATTCCTGAGATCAAGCTCTGACAGTTAGGGTTTCTGACCCCATGCTGCCGGTGACGTCTCTCTTTTCCATTGTGCATGGTGACAGCAAGAAGGAAGGTCGTCGACTCCTTTGGGAGAGACTGCTCATGACTGAGTGCACACACCAGTTACCCTGGATTATAGGAGGGGACTTCAATGCGGTTCTCCGGTCGGATGAGAAGATTAGGGGACGACCTCCGGACGCCGTATCGATACAGGAGTTTGATAATATCCAGTTGGCTTCTGGTGTGTCAGAATTGCCATTCACAGGGAGTGGCTTTACCTGGGTGAAATCGAATAAAGAGGATCGACGTGCGTCTCGGCTAGATCGAGTTTTTGTGGATAATGCTTAGCTTTCAATGGCTCCATGCTCGATCGAGGAACATCTTAATCGGACTGAATCGGACCATGCGCCCATTCTTGTGCGGATGTTAGCCAACACTTCTGGGGGGGCTAAACAATTCAGATTCCTTGATTTTTGGATTGGCCACACTGATTTCCTTCGTATTGTTCATGAGGCTTGGCATTCCGTTGATCACCGGCATGGGATTACGCGGGTGGCGTTGCGACTTGATGCGTGTCGTAAGAGATTGTCCGCTTGGAGCAAGTCGACATATGGAGATATTTTTCAGGCGGTCAGGAAGGCGGAGGACGAAGTACTTGTAGTCGAACTCCGACTTGAGGCTGTCAACTCCGTCGACAATAGGGAGAAGCTAGCCCAGGCTACTGCATTGCTTAAACATAGAGTTCGCATAGAGGAGGCTTTCTGGAAACAGAAATCTCGTATCAAATAGGATTTGGAGGGTGATAAAAATACTGCTTATTTTCATAATTGTGTGAACTATAAAAAGAAGGCTTTGCGAATTCATGCTATTACAACTAAGAATGAGACAGTGTTGAATGATACTGCTATGATCAAAGCCCATGCTCTCGAGTATTATGCAACGTTGTATGAAAGATGAGAGATCAGGGATGATGATGAGTTTCTCTCTGTCATTCCATGCCTGGTGGACGAGGAAGAGAACGATCGCCTTATTGCTATCCCGTCGAAGAAGGAGCTGCTGGACACTATCAAGTCATTAGACCAGAACAGTGCATCGGGACCAGATAGTTTTACAGCTAAATTCTTTATATCTACTTGGGATATCATTGGTGATGATATTGCATTGGCGGTCGGTATGTTTTTCGACGGGTTCTCTCTTCCTCGTTCTATTACTAATACCTCTCTTGTTTTAATCCCCAAAGTTAAGCAGCCCAAGTATTTCTCAGATTACAGGCCTATCAGTCTATGTTCTGTTTTGAACAAAATCATTTAAAAAATGTTAGCACTGCGGCTAGCACCTCTCCTGGGAAAGTTAATCTCTCCTGAGCAAAGTAGTTTTGTGCAAGGCCGGAAGATTGTGGATAATATTGTTCTTGCTCAAGAGTTAGTTGCTAAGATGAATAAAAAACATTGGGGTGGCAACATTGCTATTAAGCTAGATATGATGAAGGCATATGATCGGGTTGATTGGAGATTTCTGCTCAAAGTACTGCGCAGGTTTGGCTTTCATAACAAGTGGGTTGACCCGATGCTCCGACTTCAAAATAATGTTTGGTTTTCACCTTTGATCAACGGCGAAGTAGCTGGGTATTTCCAATCATTTAGAGGTGTTCGTCAAGGAGACCCAATCTCGCCCGCATTATTCATCTTAGCTGCGGAGACATTGTCTCAAAATTTAAATTTGTTGCCTTCAACCGAGGGATTTACTCCATTCATCACTCCTAGAGGATGTTCCCCTGTTACTCACTTATCTTATACGGATGATGTTCTGTTATTTTCGGCAGGGGATATTCGGTCGATCACCATCATTCAGGAGATGCTGCGGCGGTATGATAAGGCCTCTGGGCAGAAGCTCAATGCGGCTAAGACATCCCTGTACGTCTCTGCAAAGGCCCCAGCTGATAGGGTTCATGATTTGGCAATGAGGATGGTTTTCTCTATCGGGACGCCTCCGTTTACCTATCTTGGTTGTCCAATGGCGGCTGGGCATCGTAATGCAGGGATGTATGAAGAATTAATACAAAAAATTCGATCGAGAGTTGAGGGATGGCATAACAAAATTCTTTCACCAGGGGTAAATTGGTACTCCTTAAATCTATTCTCTCTTCAATACCAATTTATACATTGGCTGCGTGTAACCCTCCTGTCACAGTGCTTCGTCGTATTGAAGCTATTTTTAATGATTTCTTCTGGGGCTCGTTCCAAGGAGCGCCTAAAAGAAAATGGTTGGGTTGGGACTATATTGCACGCACAAAGGAAGAAGGAGGGCTGGGTGTTAAGAGATTGGAGGACATGATACAAGCCTTTACAATTAAGCTCTGGTGGAAGTTTACTACTCAGGACAGCCTGTGGATCAAGTTTTTCAAAGATAAATACTGTTCTCATAGCTCTGCGAGTGAAGTTGCATTAACATCTAATGCTACTCATGTTTGGAAGCGTCTTATTGATGGTCGACATTTGGCCAATCACCATATAGTGGTGGACGGTGCAGGTTGGGGGTGGCGCAGATCCTTGGGAAGTTTTACAGTGGCTTCAGCTTAGGATTTGTCTCGACAGCATTGGCCTATTTTATCTCAGTTTGTTCATATATGGGGGAAGTGCCTTCCATACAAATGGTCGGTTTTGTTATGGCGTGTCCTTCACAACAAGGTGCCAACAGATGGCAACATAGTAAAGCTGGGCTTTAGTATGGCCTCTAAATGTCATTGCTATGCGCAGAGCTCAGTAGAAACTCTTGATCACATCTTTTATGCGGGTGAGATGGCTTCGGGAGCATGGCTAGTGCTACAGAAGGAGTACAGGGTTCAAATTAGGGGTGCGTCTTCGCTACAGCTGAGATTGAACAGGTGGTGGCGGGGAAAGAAACTTCACCAAAAGCAAATCGCAGTCGGGGCTACTATCTGGGTGCTATGGAAAAATAGGAACAAGTGGCGCTATGAAGGCTATACCTACTCAACTGAAATGGTGATCAGGGAGATTCGGAGGCAAATTTGTAAAGCTAGTATTAAGTGTTCTCACTAGGGGTGGTCGTGTTTTGAGCTTTCTTATACTCCTCTTATTTTAGTCAATAAAACGTAGTTTTTGAAATATATATTTATATTTATATATATATATATATATATATATATATATATATATATTTTATATATATATATATATATATATATATATATATATATATATATATATATATATATATATATATAGACACACACACACACACACCAGAAAAACAAATATATATTTATATATATATATATTTTATATATATATTTTATATATATATATATATATATATATATATTTATATATATATATATATATCTATATATATATATATATATATATATATATATATTTTTTTTTATATATATATATATATATATATATATATATATATATATAATATATATATATATATATATATATATATATATATATATATATATATATATATATATTTTTTATATATATATACACATACATGGGTGTATCTTAGATGCAATAAATGCTATTTGGGATTGGGTTTAATTTGGGTGAAGTTTGGATAAATTCGGTACAACCAAATTTCATAGAATGCCAAAAATATATATAAAATATTTATTTAAGCCATTATATGTTTTAAACCATAACTTGACTTTTTTTTCCATATATGGAACATAGATATGGATATGTCATCCCTACCATGGCCAATATGCTAGTCATGGTACACGACTACACTAGTCATGCCATATTTTCTAGTCAACATGCATAATAAAATTTAACCATGACCAAGGTTATATATATAAAAGTAATAAATATTGTTTTTAAAATATATAAAATCCAAAAATCATTATTTAATACAAATAAACATTAATAATTTATTAAAAAACTAGGGGTTTACACGTGGCCCTATGACACCATTCGAGAAAACCCGCCTTTGTGCACAAGTTGTCCATGACCATGCAATGTTGCCTGCCTAACTAACCAAATGACTCAAACATTTGTTCCTATTAAGTTTTTCATCACTAAGCAGCTCCCATACCAGGTACTGCCTTGGCGACCTACAATCTCAAAAACCTTTTATGTTTTTATACTTTTGATCTTTGACTCAGTAATGACTATTTGATAGCTCTCCTACTTAACTTGAACAAACCGTGTTCTATAAAGTACTCCAAACTGTGTCCTACTCTATATGATAAGCTATGCAACCATAGGAACGTGTATGTTATGACCAGCATTGGGACCGTGGGAATATGTACACTATAACATCAAGTCGATAGTTTGTGGGACAACATAAGAAAACTCTACTTTAGGCCAGCCGTAAAATCGATTGGACAAGTGTCAATTTAAAAACGCAATGTGAATCACTATCTAGGCAGCAAGTTTAACACTTTCATGTTCTACAGAAATCTGATATTATGTTATCATTTCTTTAGCATTGAAAGTTCATATTTTTATTAGCATGCATCAAGCCTATTGACTTAGAACAAATACGACATGAAATTTATCAAGTGCAAAGGTAAGGCAGAGACAAGTTCATTAAAGCCATCTAGCTGAATGAGGGCTTGTCTTGACCGAGCGAGCTTCCGAGCAAGTCACTGCATAGCTGAGTTCGAATATTGCTGCGTCTATTTATTCATCATGTAAAACTGCACAGAGCATAACACTACACATACACTGTCCAACGCAGAAAGAAGAGTAAGACTAGGGTTACTGCCTAGAAGAAATAATCTCGGAGTAGGAGATACATATCATATGTCCATTAGCAACTGACTGTGAATGTGGCCTACTTTTTTTGCACGAAGTGAGGCACATTCTCTCAAAAGCAATGTGGATATGATACGTAGATGGGGCGGTTGCATCTGCATGACCCAACGATTATGGAGGAACCATGGGTTTGACAATTGCATACTTTTTCCTACATTGACAGCAAATTAGGGCCATTATATGGAAAATGGGGGCTAGACTATACACGTCTTCTTTGTGTCGTCAACAGACTAGGGACATCATACAAAAATAGGGCTTGACGACTATACACGTCCCCCACATTGTCAACAGACTAGAGGTTTTTTTTATGTAAAAACGACCTTCACTAAAGAGTACAACAAGTTATGATGGACATAATAGTACAATCTCTTTTTGGTAAATGATTAGTGGAAGTCCTCCTTCGCTAAGAAAGCAACTTTTCATTCTCCGATACGGTTTTGGTCAATACTCTTTGGGGGCTGTCATATATCGTAGGCAGTACCACTTCGGTAGGCCGTATCTCTTCGGTTCTTATAGAGTGATAGCCATTAACTTCACTGACACAACTGTCAACTCAAAGTACAAAGGGCGACATTTGTAGGTGTTCGCCATTGAAAAAGGAGGGACAAGGTTTTTGATTGAAACTTTTGTATTTCGATTACAAACAGAATAATATACAATATAGGACTTAGATGTAGTCCTTTGAGTACACTTTTGTTTTTATTTGGAAACTGTATCGGTGGAGCGAGTGGTAATGTGTTGTCTCCGTTGACGATCTGACGACGATCTTGAATTCTCTGAAGGTCTGGGTTGCTCTGGATGTCGGAGCATTTTTAGGGGAAGAAGACGTGAATTGTCTCTCATGATCTCTGGATATAATCTGTGGATATATTTCCGTGTATATCCTTGAAGGAATGGTCCTTCTATTTATTGGCAATAGGCTGAGCTACCTCTGTACGTATATATAGAATGCACCTGGATGTAGGAATGCCACGTGGCTGATGCTGGCGGAGGCACATGGATGATACATCCAGAATCTGTTTGAAATGCTGCGTTGGGCTGCGGTGGAGCTGATATGTGACAGTTGCGAGGATTCGGTTGTTGCTGAGAACTTGGGTGGTTAGCACCCATTCTTGAGCAGAACTGAGTCAAAAGACACATAGCACATGTCTGTGGCTTCAAAGATCTCAGATTTTGGGGAGAGTGATCTGTCTTGATGCGCCTAGGATCAGGCGCATGAAGAGGACTGAGCTGCTGTCTTTAGGGATCATGAGCGAGTCTGGACGCATGGCTTTTGAGGTGCATACAGGGCTTCACATCAGGATACGTCTAGGATCAGGCGCATGGGGTGACTTGGTCTATGACTTCGAGGAGTCATAGGCAAGTCCAGGCGCATGGCTTTTGAGGCACATACAGAGACTCAGCTTCTGTTACTTGAGATCAGGAGTAAGTCTTGGGGGCGCATGGCTTTTGAGGCACATGCAGTCTTCTGGGCGCATGGCTGTGAGGCGCATGCGAATGAACGATCGGCCACGTGGCAAGGACAACTGTAGCCGACCAAAGTGTAATAATGTTGCTGATGTCAGCGGCTTTTTATTTTCTTCAAAGGGCGACTGATTGGACGGCTCTTTGGAAGATATGTTACCGCCTTTGTCGCTCAGCATTAAATGCTTGATGATGACAAGTTGAAGTGGGCGCATCAGTTTGTTCCTCACTAGGTGTATAGGTCTATGTCCCACTGGGCGCATCAGTAGGGGCATATGATGTCGATGGCGCATCTGCCATGTGTTGCATCCTCTTTAGCCAATCTGTTGAGTTCTTCTTGGCGTTAATGGCTGCCTTGATTTTTAGCAGAATATGAAGAGACAGGTTCATTGCTATAAATGCAAATTTATTGCACAGAAGTCGGAGAGCCTTCCACTTAGCGCACGGTTATCGGCTGCCCGGCTCTATAAATATCCGCATGAAGGGAAGCTTATTTCCATTCTTCACTTATCTTTTCTAAAATGGAGATGAACTCGGCTGGCCCCCTGGATTGGCGAACCGTCGAACTCCTTATTCGAAGAAGCTTTGACGACGAGCTCCTTCCGAAGGTGAAGATCCGCCGAGTTAGTTCTTTCACCATCTGCCCTATTTTCGTACAGACCTGTGAAAGTGCCTGTTGCATCCAAATATCGGGATTGTCGTGTCCCGACACAGGCTGAAGGTGCCTGTTGCATCCAAAGGTCGGGGCGGTCATGCCCCGATTTTTGTTATGCTGGAAGAGCCACAAGTCAGGACTATCGTACCCCAATTTTGTTAGGCTGGTCGAGCCACTCCTCCTGGTAGAGTGCCCGCATGCTGACGAGGAAGTGATTCACTCTAACTATGTACGGGGATGCTCCTACGCTGAGAAGCTGGAATGATGCGCCTGGCTGTAGCACTTGTTGATACGCTTGACAAGTGATGTGCTTGGCGGTAGCTTTTAGGATTTTCTGTCTCTTTTGTAAAAGAGTTCTCCTTTGTAAAGAGTTTTAGATATGTAATAGACTTTTATATGAAATAAAAGCCTAGTTTCTTGATGTCTTACACTCTTTGTTTGTGTTCTGCTGTGCAGAGTACTCTTGTCTGTTCTGGCACATATCAGTATGGGGCGCATGAGAATTTATGGTGCATGGGAAGTATGGCCTGAAATTTCATGCTTCTATAAGGCCCCCTTCAAAGTTTCCAAAATCTTTTTGCCAAGTTTTTGGAATACTTTGAACAAGAAGCATGAGTAGCTATCTTAGGCGCATATCTTCCTCTGGGAGCATGACCCCTGAACGTATGCCCTTTTTCGTACATAACTGCGAGGACGCATGCTGTGGGGGCGCATGCTGTTCTCGAAAAGAGATAATGACTCAAACTTTGGAAAGATTACTAAAATCTTTTTTAGAAGATTTGCAGCCGTCAGTTTTATGAGACCCGAAGCGTTTGCTGACGTCACGCCTCATCGGTTTATGTGCGTGACCGGGGCGGTGCTGGCTCCCAAGAGAGATGGCTCCCAAGTCTACATAAGATCTTCTTTAAACAGCCTTTGTCTTTTTCTTCAAAGATTTTCCTCCTTCTTCTTCGTTAGAGAGATGGCTCCGAAGACTCCCCGAGGCGGTGTCGGCCGAGGCAAGGGCAAGGGCAAGGAACCAGTGGAGGTCGACACAGAGGACACCCCCGTCGTTATGGCGATGCACACCGATGTATGGTCAAAATTGATCGATGGGTACTCTCCTGCCTTGGTGTCTTCGCTCCATTGTACTACTGTCAGGGGTGCGTAGATGTGACTGTAAACGAGTCGCATCCCGATGGCACGCCTTGGCTGATGTGCATGGACTTTGTCCTAATGATGCGCTGAGGCTCCTTCTGTTAATGCGCATGGACTTAGGTCCTGATGATACGCCGAAGCTTCTCCTGACGCGCATGGACTTAGGTCCTGATAATGCGCCGAAGCTTCTGCTAACGCGCATGGACTTAGGTCCTGATGATGCGCCGAAGCTTCTTCTGCAGATGCGCATGGACTTAGGTCCTTATGATGCGCCGAAGCTTCTCTTCAGTGCGCCTGGATATCGATCCTTTGTGTTTTTGATAAGGCACCATCTGTGCGCATGGTTTTGACCCAGTTGATGTGCTAGATTTGTTGATGCGCCTCAGATGCTAGTTTTAAGCTTCTAAGTCTTTTTGCTAACTTTTTTTTGACTCTATTGCAGTATCCATGCCGAAGGCTGAAGCTCTCGTGAAGGAAAAGATACTGTCTCCTCTCGTCAAACTAGAGCCGGTGACCATTAAGGAGGAGGTGTTACCAAAGGTTAAGGTCAAGGAAGAACCGATGACCATCAGGGAAGAGATTGCTCCTAAGGTTAAATTTAAGGAGGAGCCACTGTCAAAGAGTAGTAGCATCGGGACTGACCCTCCTGTCCCTACAGAAGACCTCAACCAGATTGAGCCGTCATATGCAAAGTAGCTGAGGGAGTGGTACATGCCTCAACGTAACTATGATCCCTGGTTGTGAGGATTCGTAGGTTGCCTTGCAATCGTCATTTCCGGAAATATGAACAAAGTCAATGTCCATATTTTGTCTTAGTGTTTCTGCCTGTCTTTAGCTTTTCTTTGAGATCTGTAGATATAGTTTTTGCTTCTTTCTGATGTCGATGTAATCCTCTACTTCCTGCTTAAATGAAAAAATGAAGAACCTTTTGCTTTGTTCATTCTTGTGATAAATTTTTTGATTTTTTTGGTGACCTATTATCTTTTGCGCACCTTGGTTTCTAGGTACAGATAATAAGTTACTCATGGAGGACACCGACACATTCACTCAGAGGTAATATGGACGTGGTGAATATGGGGTAATTCTACTAGGGATTTTATGTAGACTTATTATCCTTGGCGTACCTTGGTATTAAGTACGGATAATAAGTTGAGAGAGAGGACCGACATATTTACTCAGAGGTAAAGTGGGCATGGTAAACATGGGGCTAAATGGTGGAGTTTTCCTACTCAGAGGTGATATGGACGTGGTAGAAGTAAACTCTGTGGGGATTTATAGAACAACTCAGAGGTGAAATGGATGTAGATGTTCTATAGTTGATGTGCAACAACTCGGGGATTGTTGTACGGGATGTTTACTCAGAGGTAGTGTGGACATGGTAAACATAGTAACGAGGATGATCTTACGTAGTATAAAATCCTACTTAATAGGGTGTATAGAAGCAACTCAGAGGTAATATGGACATGGTTATTCTTCTACTGGGAATACAACGGAACAGCTGGGTTCCAGAAGCACATGATTGTTAAAGAAAGGGGTGTGAACCAGGTTTTGTCAAGTTCACAAAGTTCTCTCTTTCGGGGAGAGGGTAGTACATTCTGAAGGATGTCAGGAGTAGTACTTCTTTAGGAACATGTCATTGATGGGCATCATGAACAAGTTTCCATTAGGTTGAGCGATACTATAAGCCCCGTTTGAGTATACCATCTCTATGAAGAAGGGTCATTCCTACTTGGGTTCAAACTTTTCCAGTGTCTTGTGTGTCATTACCATCGGTCTTCAGACTGCGAGAACCAAGTCACCTACTTGGGAAGTCCTCTGTTTGATCCTATTGTTGAAAGCCTGTGAGATGTGGGCTTGGTAAAGTTCGATGCGCTATTGAGCCAAAAGGCATTTTTCGTCCAACGCTTCCAACTCTTGCAGACGACGACATTGATTGTCTTCTTCCATCAGCTGATTCGTGATTGCCACTCGGAGTGAGGGTATCTAGATTTCCAGCGACAATACTGCTTCGCTCCCATAGACCAAGGAGAACGATGTGTTGCCTGTCGGGGTCCGTACTATTGTGTGATAGGCCCAAAGGCATTCACCGAGCTTCTCATCCCAGTCACATTTGTTGGATGACATGACTTTTTTGAGTAGCTTGATGATGGTTTTATTAAAAGCTTTTGCCAATCCATTTGCTGTCGGATTGTAGGCAGTTGATGCCACATTCTGAATATGATTTTTGTCACAAAATCTACTGAATGCTGGCTGATGAATTGTGGTCCGTTGTTATGGATAATCCTCCAGGGCAACCCGAAATGGTAAATGACGTGATTCTTGATGAAGCTGATCACCTTTGAACTTTTTACTTCTGTCAGTGGTACTGCTTCTGCCCACTTAGAGAAGTAGTCGGTGATCGCTAGGATAAAGCGGTGTCCCCTGGATGAGGGAGGAGTGATAGGTCCGTCTATATCCATGCCCCAGGCTTCGAATGGCCAGGAGGCGAACATTGAATGTAGAGGCTCTAACGGTCTCTGAATGAAGTCGGTGTGTAGTTGGCAAGCACGACATTTCTTTGCATACTCAACAGTATCAGCCATCATGGTAGGCCAGTAATAGCCCATACGTCAGAGTCAGTCTTGTAGCTTAGGACCTGGTTGATGAGCTCCGCATGTTCCGTCATGAGCTTCTCGAAGGGATTCAGCAGCTTCTTCGTTTGATAGACATCGTAGGAGAAGTCGATCGTAGGATCATCGGTACAGTATTTTAGTGGCCGTATCGTAATAAAATCGAAAAAAATGCCTTCTGACTGAGACTGCCTCCTTCTGGTCTTCTGGGTGGATTCCGTAGACGGTAAAGTCGATGAACGAGAATCTCCAGTCTCTGACGTTAATGCTGGTATCTATAGCCATGGCATGAGTTGTCGGCATGCAATGATTGTTTCTGGGACAAGCCAAATCCTGACCCACCATTGTAATGAAGTATTGAGTCCCGACTGGTGCAGCCAATGAGGCTGCGAGGCCAGCCAGAGGGTCAGCTTCTAAGTTTTGCAGCCGAGGCACGTGTTCTATGAAGAACTCAGCGAAGGTTGAGATAATGTCCAATACTACTTTGTGATAGGCGACGAGTTCTTCATTGCGAACCTTGTATTGCCCTCGGACTTGATTGATGATGAATTTTGAGTCGCCGTAAGATTCGTGGTAACCTAACCCCAGCTGCTTTGCCAACTGGAGTGCAATGATGAGGGCCCGCAACATTGTTAGAACACGGCTCTGAAAGAGAGTAGACGCGTTGGATGTCCAGCTTATCGGGGGAGATCAGGACCACCCCCACTCCTGTAATGATCTGGCCTTTAGAGCCAGTTTTAGAGGCACCCTCGAAAAACATCTGCCAAACGGGGTTCCTTTCGGTGATGTTCGATTCTTGCACTTCATTGAAAATGTCTTCATAGAGTCTGGACGATTCCGAAATTGGGTGCACTGCTAGGAAATCAGCCAGAGTCTGGCCTTTGTCTGCTTTTTGTAGGATGAATACCATGTTATATGGGGTCAATAGTATCGCCCAAGTAGCCAATCGGGAGTTTAGTGCGCCCGACTTTGTCATGAGGACTCTGAGTAGATTGACTCAGGAGATGACATGAATTATCTATCCCGAGACATAATGGTGAGTCTTCTGGATGGCAAACACTAGAGCTAGACATTCTTTTTCGACGGGGTTGAACCGTGTTTGGCCCCGACCATTGTCCTGCTTAGGTAGTAGATAGCCTGCTCATGGACCGCTTCGTTGTTCTGGGCCAACAAAGCACCAAGGGAATGGTCCATTGCACGGATTTAGAACATGAATGGTTTGCCTACGACGGGTGCCACCAGAACTGGGAGACTCATAAGATAAGCTTTGATGTCGTCGAAAGCTTTCTGGCATTCTTCCGTCCAGACATAGGAGACTCCCTTCTTCATGAGCTTGATGAAGGGTTGGCATTTCTCGGAAAGGTTTGCAATAAACCTTTGGATGTATGCAAGACGTCCTTGTAGCCCTCGAAGTTCTCTAAGGTTATTCAGAGGATCCATATCAATGATGGATTTGGTCTTTTCAGGATCGACATGAATACCCTTTGCAGTGATAATGAAGCCCAATAATTTTCTACTAGAAACCCCAAGGAAGGATTTAGTAGGGTTCATCTTAAGCTGATGCGCCCGCATGAGATCGAAGACTGTCTTCAGGTCTTGTAGGTAATCACCCCGAAGACGGCTTTTGATGGCGATATCGTCAACGTAGCACTCGAATGTTTTGCGGAGATACTGACCGAAGATGGTGCTCATTGCTCGTTGGTATGTGGCACCTGCATTCTTCAAGCTAAAGGACATTAATGTGTAGCATTAAACCTACTTCGGAGTCCTGAACGATGTGTGTCTTTCGTCGTCTGGGAATGTCTTGATCTGGTTGTAGCCCGAGTAGTCGTCCATGAAAGACATGTGCTCGAAACCACATGTGTTGTCGATTATTAGGTTAGTGATCGGGAGAAGAACCTCGTCCTTCGGGCAAGCTGAGTTGAGGTCCCGGAAGTCGATACAGACCTGGATCTTTCTGTTCTTTTTGGTGATGGGAACAACGTTGGCTACCCAGTCCGGGTGTTGTTCTTCGTGAATAAATCCGCTGTCCAGGAGTTTATCCACTTTTTTATCGATAACGTCCATGATGTTAGGACGAAAACGTCGTTGTTGCTGCTTAATAGGCTTAGCGTCAGGTAAGACATTAAGCCTGTGCATCGTGACTTATGGATCGAGTCCTGGCATGTCTTCGTAGCTCTAGACAAAGACGTCGATGTATTCTTTGACCAGCTGGACCAAGGATTCTCGGTCCTTCCCAGCCAAGCTCTTGCTGATGAAGATAGGTTTGGAGGAAGATCCATCCCCGAGGTCGATTTGCTCGACTTCGTCTTCAGCAGGGGGTTTTCGTAGTTCAAAGCGAGATTCCCATTGCGCACCTAGGCGTTAAGCCCAGGGTTCTTCTTCGAAGAACTCTATTCACTACAAAAATTCATCGATTTAGCGACGACTATATCCATCAAAAATCCGTCGATAAATGTAATTACCGACGGATGGTCGACGGATATTGGTTAAAAAAAGGTCGTCGAGAAAAGCCTCGTCGCTAACTACAATCTGTCGGCAAGTAGTCGACCAGCGACGAATTTGCGACGGACTGCCGTCAACCATACTCGTGCAGTTTGCGACGACTCATCGATGATGACCGTCAAATCACGTATCGGAAGAAGTAATAACGTATCACTTACCGATGGACATATCCGTCGCAACTTGGTCGGTAAATGCGTATTAGAGGGTTTCCGATACGCAAAATTTGTCACCAATCAGTCGCGAATGGTCGCTAAGTTTTGACGGAGCCGCGATGGAATCCCGACGGCATATCCATTGACCCGGTTCTGTGAATTATTCATATTTCCAGAACATTGGCGACGGATAATCCGTCGTTATTCTGTCGTGAGTCATCGTTAGACCGTCGCCAATTGGTCGGTCTTATAGCGACGGATTATCCATCGCCAATATCCGCCGAAACATTGTGTGTTTTACCGACTACTAGCAACGGCGTACCGACGTAAAACCCGTCGACCCTATCGTGTAAATCTTTCATAATTTCAGAACCTTAGCGACGGATAACCCGTCGGCTTTTAGTCGCTCATCCGTCACTAGCTAGGAATTCCCCAGTTAGCGATGGATAATCCGTTGGTAATTGGTCGCCAGTCCGTCGGCTACTGGGAATTTTTAAAAAAAACAGCATAAAATTGGGCTTTCCCAATATACACAATTTCAATATACAAAACACACAAATAATCCCAAGCAATTCGAATATACAACACAAACAATTCCAACACACAAATAAACACACAAAACACACAAATAATCCCAAACATTCAAATTGTTCACACAAAACACACAAATATTCAATATTTTAACACAAATATTTAATATTCAATAAAAACCAAAATCGACTTCGGCCTCAGCAAAGACCGCAAGTCAGACGATGAATCCTCACAGCCAGGGATCATAGTTGTGTTGAGGCATGTACCATTCTTTCAGCCACTTTGCAAACGAAGGCTCAATCTGGTTGAGGTCTTCTGTAGGGACAGGAGGGTCAGTCCCGATGCTACTACTCTCTGACGGTGGCTCCTCCTTAACTTCAACCTTGGGAGCAATCTCTTTCCTGATGGTCATCGGTTCTTCCTTGACCTCGACCTTTGG